>CM063736.1:1200000-1800000 GCA_032441825.1 Chaetogeoica ovagalla | reverse complement strand
CACCGCTCGTTTTCGTTACTGTCAATTCGAGCACGTGCTCCTCGGTTCCCGTAACTTAGTCTAGTTAAGTGTACGACAATTGATTCCATAACGATTTTGTCATCGCCACTTTCGTCAATGCACACGGCAATCATAAGTCGCTCCGAAACTGAATCAAAACCATTTTACAGTTGCATTGACAAAATACAAAATGTGAGCGCATATATATATATTATAATATGGCACGTGAGTTTATGTAGTTGTTTCGCCGAACAAAACGTTATATACGATAATGAGATCTCGCGCTACGAGTAGATCTTTCTTGCCTTCTTGTCAAGATTTCGTTATGATACGACGGGACGTTTCAGAGGGTTTAAATTTGTTGGCACGTCGTTCCTTCCACATATTATTATAATATTTTGAATGGGAAAATGCAATATCCCGCGAGCCCCAACGTCGACGGAACTTTTAACATTATAGATGTAATTTTATTGGAAGTTTTATAGCACACCGCGCAAAGCGTTCATTCACATCGCGTCTAACTTTTAATGAATAGACGTTTTAATGTTGTAGGCACGCGCGGCTAAACGCGGTTTCTTGAATATTACATAATAACGCGAGAACAACTCTTATAATATATAGTTTATATAATAATGGATTATTATAAGAATCGTTTCTAATATCGTAAACGACCCATCTTTATGCCATACATAATAATAATAATAATAATAATGTAGTATTAGCTACTGCGTCTCGTCTCATTACGTCTTTGTATGTTGTTCAACTATCGTCATCGCAACACAAACCGATGTGGTTGTTGTTAACATTTCTCTCTTTTTTTTCTCTTTTTGAAATCGCTACACGATACAAGAAAAATCGCTGTGTTTATAAATCGATGATCAATTGATAATTTGTCGAGAAAAAAAAACGGTTTGAATAAATCAAACATTGAATGAAACATGTTGAAATAAATGATTTTTTTTTTCTTTAAATCTAATTATGTCGAATCGAAAAACGAAAACACATAGTTGTAATATTACATATAACGTGTGCTTGTTAACGTTCTGCAGGTATTTAAAAGAAGGAAAGCAAAAGACTTTTTTTCGAATAAATTTTAATTTGACTCAAACGCGAGTACTTATCGTTTTTATTGAAAATTTAAATTACCTACATCGTTATCGTGAGCACATAATTACAAAGGAGAATAACTAAAATCGATTCTTTTTTATGTAGTAAATTTCATTTTTTTTTTTTTTTTGGCTTTTTAGTAGTAGTTTTTTTTTAACTACCTGCTGCCGGAAAAACTTAAAAATTACTCTCTTTCTCTCTCTCTCTCTTTCTCTCTTTTAAGTACCAATAGTCTCGTTTTTTTATCGATCTATAGAAATGATTACGTCGTGAAACTTTTAAAGCACTCACACACGAAAATTTTTTGCTACGCAAAACTTATTATAACTAAAAGTAAAGAAAAAAAACCACGAAACTCTTTATAATAACTTTCTCTTTCCGCGCAAAGTCTAAAATTAAATACTTCCCCCTCTCCCCACACCATCAAAACGATGCGTATCAAAAAAGTATGAATTTGGTAAACCATTTGCATTATTTATGAACTTTATATATATATATATATATATGTATAATGTACAAATCAATATAACTATAAAGTGGAATTATTTTTTTTATTTCCTTTTTCAAAATATTATCCAGTTGATTCGTCGGAGAGGGGGGGAGGAAATTAAATTGTAAAACTCTCCCTCGATCGCACGAGTATCACCACATATTCGACGAAATCGAAACGAAAATGAAAATTGTAGAAAACCGTCGGATAAAACTGTAGGAACATTCTATATAGTATTGTGCCGTTGTTTGTAGTATAAATGAAAAACAACGAAATGTTCGAGTTAAATAATAATTTATCGCGTGATATGATAATGTGAACCGCAAAAGGTGAAAAGCAATTGCAGTGAAGCCCAGTAAATAATTATATTGGAAACGTTGTAAATATCAAAAGATTTATAATATACGTGTTATGTAAATGCTATAGAATTTTTTTTAAAAAATTCTCGTCTTGTTTTCCAGTACCTGTATAATTCGAGTTTTATTTTTAATTTCGTCTATTCGTTATAATTCCATAGTATAAAAGGGATTTATACGCACGTATAAATTTGTAAAAATGTTTCCGTATGACAATTTTACACGGTATAAACGTACACGTCATATTGTTACTATTATTATTAATATTATTGTTATTTTTTGTATATTTGACAGTCTTCATAAATGTAATGCTTGCACGTTTAGTAATAATTAAAAATTGCATCGCTTGCGTTCTCTGGACGATTATCATTAGTTCACAGCAGAGGCGAAGAAAGAAATCAGCTCGAACCAACTCTGAAAATCGACATGTATTCCATGCAATAAATATCGAAGGAAAATTCTTAATTTATAAATAGAAAAAAAAAATTCCATATTAAAATTTCACGTTCCGGGAGAACGTTCATCGCGCGTTTCGATGCGAATTAGGCGAAGCTATATAAAATAAAATCCTTTACGTCGAATATTTGCATAGACGGTTTCAAAGATTTCCAATAGTTTTCAAAAGGATATCACTCCTTTCGTTTTGACTATATATATATAACGGGGTGAGTACGGTGATAGGGAGGAAGAACCCGTAATTTCTTTGCATGAATGTGTTTATATAATTTAGTTTCTATTCGTAGATTCGTTTTATGCAGGAACGGTAACGATGAAACTCGAGCGTTTTACTTTACTACATTTTGCCGGAAGAATATACTTCGCACATGAATCTACGGTAGAGCGCCGCATCCCGCCGAATCATCCGAAGGTTCGCCACGTTTATTTTTAAACGTTGCACGCTATTATTTATTGTAAATTATTAATATCTATTTAATATGTTAAATTTAACTTCCATACGATCGCGGTACGGTTAGTGTAAAATTTAAGTGCGAGCGCAAGCAAAGTAACGACTCTTATTATACATCACAATATATAACTTCAAACAAACTCCGTACAATTTTCTACGTGTGTGCGTGTGTGTGCTACAGTATCGATAGCGGACGGCAGCGTTATAACCCGGCTTTGTCCGCTGTACGATGAAATATTACGCGTCGAGTTTAATATATAACGCGGTGAATATTATTATAATATCGAACCTTTACCGACCAGGTTTCGCTCCAAACACTATATTTCAAATGTGTATCTCGACACCATAGAATATTATAATATTCGATACTTATATATTTATATTATAGACTCTTTTTCTCTCGTTACATTATATTGTCCGTCATAATAATATAATATATCTTTAAATATATGCATATTTTTTTTTTTTTACAATTTACCGCGCTACTAAAAACGTCCTATAAATGTGCTCAAAAAAAAAAAGTTCTTAACTTTCTTCTTTTTTTTTTTTTTCTTTGGTAGATTATCGTCCGTTCTAAAACATTTTTTTACCAAAAACTAACCGTTTAGTAGTTTTTCTTAGTTTACATAAAGAAAACGAGTAAAGAATTTTCACGCTTCACGTCAATATTTACCTCCCTATTACTGGCATTTTTATAAACTATTAATTCCGTAAAAAAAAAAAATAAAAAACGTCTGATTTTGACTGTACGTATGTACGTAGAGTTTTTGAGAATTCGCCTTTAGAAAAATAAAAATAAATTTTATTGGTATTTTACTCGTCATTTAAATGGTGTAGCGAAAAAATTAAAACAAATAACAATTGTGTTTATCCTTCTCGAGTATAACACATATACGTTTTTCTATAATATAAGAGGACAATTTTCATTTTGATAAACGTTACTACGGAGTATATATACTCTTAAACCGAGAACGCGGTGTGTAATCAAAATTATCTATATAAATAATATTTTTTTTACCCTTTAAATCGGGATTTTATCTCCACTGTGCCGGGGTGCGTGGACTTCAAATGAACAAAAAAATGTATACTTCGGCTAAATCTAACGTCACTTTCATCACATAATACGTTTTTCTTGTGTTTACTGCAGAGCCACACCAGCTCATATTTCTTATATTTCTGGAGAAAAACCGATAGAGTTGACAAATGTGTGTGTGTGTGTGTGTATAAGAAGTATACCGTTGCTTTCATTAATCATATAACCTACAGGAAAATCATTGCTAAAAAAAAAAGAAAACAAATCACCACCCGCGCCAAATCGATTTCAATATATGTCTCCGCCATTGCTTTCTAAACCATTCGGTTTAGCGTAGACAGATAAATTTTTTTTAAAAAAAGGACTTACATTTATTATAAAAACGCGTAGGATTTCCAGATACTTATATGTTATCATACAGAGAACAAACATCATTGTCTGTAATAGCATTATATATATATATATATACATATACACGGTCAAACAGCAAAAGCACAGATAGCCGACAAGCGAAAAAAAATAAATACTTGTACATAATATATTATGTGGCTATGCAGAAAAACGAGGAAATTAAACTTCAGTAACAGATGTAATGAAGTTATAAACGACGAGAGTTGTGTCGAATCCGCGCATTGGATACGTATATATATATATATATATAAATATATTATACGCTGTTTTTTTTCTTCTGTTTTCATTAAGCGCAACGATTTCTCATTTATATCACGTTTAACGTTTACTAATGTTTTTTTTTTTTTTTTTTTTTTTGAAATATGTCATCGCAAACAATTTTAATATACGCCCGGACGACACGACGAACGAACGAACGAACGGATCGTCGTCTTTCGATTTAAATTGCTGAAAGTTTTTGATGTAAAACGTCGATATACCGAAGGCTGAGAGCAGTAAAGTTTTCATTTCGATTTCTATATAGTGAGAGGATTATTTTAACACGCGTGTACACTATATAACGATAATTATTAAAAATAATTAATGTTAGAATTTTCCAAATGATCTCCCTGCAATAAAAAAAAAAAAAGTTGAAAAATGTTTATATATTTGTTCTTCAAAATCTCATTCCGGGTTTTCTCTATCTAAATAACAATAATAATAAAATAGTAAAAGTAAAAAAAACAACGAAGAATTATAAATAAAATAGCGAAAAAAGATATTCTTTTGAATAGAAACTATAATTTAATACTCGTAAAAAGATTATAAATAAGTATACAAATGTAATATTATATATGTGAATTTATAATCGAGCCGAAGAATGTTATGAAAACAAAAAAATGTATACATAAGTTATGTGTTCGATTTGTTCGTTTACTACCGGTCCCGATAAAAATCCATTGTCTCGAGTACTAAGCGAAAAAAAATACAATAACAGAATAAAAAAAATTACATAGATTATAAATATTATGATAGAAAGACGACAGAATTAAAAAAAAAACAGCGAAAAAATTGTGTGTATTGAGTGAATTGAATTATTTAAATAAAAAAAAAAACACCAACGGCTTGTTATTAATATTATTTGAATAAACACTTTACACTAATAATAACGATAGAATTATTTTCGAAATCGTAATGTTTTTAATATTTTCAAATTGATTAACTTCTTCATGTATATAAATGCAATTCGTTCAAAATCGCGTTTATATTTAATTTTAATTATATTTGTTCAATACTAGTCACGTGTAAAGTATTCTGGAAAACATATTTAAAAAAAAAAAAGTAATTTTTACTCGCCTTGAATTTTTTTTTTTTTTTTTTTTTTTTTTTACTCTGCCTTCATATTGAACACGGGACGATTTTCTCTCATTTTGGTCTCGATTAATGCACACATCGACGATAACTACATTCATTTGAAAAATAACTATCATTTATCCCTTAATCATTCGACTTCATCGATGTGACTCCATCACGAGCAAGTATACCGTATTTACGAATCAACGCATTTGTCAATGATGTTACTCCGGACCAAATACGTTCTACGCGCAGCACGCAGCATCCTCCCGAGCCCGTTCCCGTCAGCTGTTTATAAATGTCGAACGAAAAATACTTCACCACACGTATCCCGGCGCTAATTCGCCATGTTCGTAACGTTGACCATTCAATCCCACGGCATTTCTACGCGTATCTCGACTCTGCTAGACACGCGTGTCTAAGCCCGTAAAATATCTACGAAATCGACCTGAAACGGTCCGATCCCGCATAATCTTATCGGACAAATCGTAGTAGCGGTTCTCGAGCGATTTGCGAACAAAACTCGAGTTCAAACGTTCAAGCGCGTGCGTGCGACGGAAAAAATATTACAGTAGTCGATGCGGCTGCAGAGGCCTAACTGATCGTTTATAAAAAAATAAAAGCTCTATCTATTGACAACGTGTAGTTGACCGTTATATCGGTTTTAGACGGCGTACGCATATGATTCGTTTTTTTTTTCTTTTTCGATCGTTCGACCAAATAATGACGAAAAAGAGATTTGTGCGTGTGAGAAAAGGCGGCCGAGAGTGGCGCGCTGAATCGGCGGGACGATTTTTTTCGTTTTATTGCTCGTAACTGCGCGCCACACCGCACCTATTCAAGTACGCGGCGACGATTTACGACTGATGACGACGGCCTGAGGCAATTTTCTTCTTTTTTAAAAATATTTCTTCGGCGCTCGGATAGCGGGAAAAGAACGTAAACCGGGCGAAAAAAACGCAATAATAATAATAATAATCCGTTGGCAAGAAGCCGAAAAGTTCGAGCTTATCGTTAAAAACATCCGTTGCCGCGCCCGGTGTTTAATATAATATTTTATATTAAGTGTATACAGTGTTTTTTTCTTCTGATACCTGTGCGACAGTTTGCGGGCGTACACACAACTAATGTCCTTGCTGTGCTAAGAAGAGAAGTCATAAAAAAAAAGAAGAAAAGAAAAAAAAAATCAATATATTACACAAATCGTTTATACGTTTATTCTATTCACGCAAATATTTATTTCGCGAGCCGTACGACGAATACATTTTTCTATCTTTTTGAAAAATCTCCGATGTGTTTTACTTTATTTCGATTCCGATGAACCGGCATCAGTGCCGTCGTGATCGTCGATCGACCGTTCGAATCGATCGATTTTTTTATAATAAATATAAAAAATATATTCGTTTAACTCGAAACGTAAACGATACGGGGGGACACGCGATGATTGTTACTTTTTTGACGATTCAACAACAACGAGATCGGCTCGACTCCTGTTACTTTTTCCGTCCCACGGTTATTGAGTTATTTATTTTCGTTAAAACGAAAACGTTTATTTTGATTTCTAACACGGTTCAGCTAACGGAAGGAAACGATGAAACCAGAACACTCATTGAACATTCCGAATGAAAATAAACGTTTTAATTTTTTTTTCGTTTTCTAAACATTAAATATACATGTCGAAATAACCACCGAGTTCTATTACTCGGCGAGTAATTTATTACTCTAAAAACAAACAAAAAAAATTATTTAATCGTTTGTATAGCGGGGACAAAGTCTCCGTGTTTTATTACTATAGCCCCGGTGAGAAATTGAAAGTAAGCCACTGCGTGTGTTTCGCATTTCGACTCGTATTCCCCGCAGAGTGATAATACAAATCCACGTAATTAAAATATATTAATAATAACGTTTGGAATATATCATTATATTCTACAGCGCAAGCTATACCGGCACGTCGGGCAATCAAAACGTTGACTCTCGTCCGAAGAATATTTCCGACGCGGAAAATGTTGAATACGCATAAAATTCAAATGAACACACCGGGCGCGCATTCACGGGAATTTCTACGCGTTTTCATAATAATAATAATTAATCGTCGTATAAAAAAATATATATATATACATTTTCTTTAACGATTTTCGTGTTGGAAGTAGGATATTTTGAAATATATACTACGCGTACCGCACGTCCGTTTAATGAACGCACGCGATATTGTGCGGCGCGTAGCCGTTTAAACTGGGTGATTTTTCTTTTTAATCGCCGGCGAAATAAATCGTTTTATATATATATATATATTTATTTTATTTTTCATTCCATAAAAACTAGACTCTTCTCGCTGATAAATATCGATTTAAAAACGGGTGCGGCGGGCGAGACGGCCGCGGAATAAAACGATTGTTTCGATATATTGTATCGTAACTCGGACTCTAATCGATATCGTCTCGAATAAGAGCTACAGAAACATTTTCGTCACATTCGTTATTAATCGATCTCACAGGGGACATGTGTTTTGACAAAAAACTATTCCGGAATAGTGCCATCAATAAAACTCGTATAACAAATGATTATATATGTATAGATGACATCCGGAAACGGATCGGCGCATTGACGAGAAGACGAAATGATATTAAAAAAAAAAAAAACATTTTTTTTTTTTTGTTCAAAATTAATTCGATTTTGATTCGTGTCGAGAACAAAAATAGCAAAAAAAACAGCGCGCGAAATTGTAAATCGCGAGAAATGCGTCAATACAGTCGAGAGAAAACTTTGCTCTGCCAATGGTAACGCGAATATTATTATTATTATTATTATTATTATTATTATTATTATTATTATTATTATTATTATTATTATTATTATACAATCGTGTAAAACATCGTTGAAATTAATATACACGGAATAGGAACTTAGTAATGGCAGGTGAAAATTTGCCCACGAATAGTGTGTGTGTGAGTATACTTATTATACGACCGAATACAATTTTCGTTGGAAACTTTTGCGTGGCCCCGCGATTCGATGAATATCCCGCGAATGCTGAGGTTTCCGATTACAGTCTCGATTATAATATTATACGCGTAATATATATATATTATATAAAGCGCTTTGAACTCGGCACGACGAATAATTTATTATTATAATTATTTTTCGAGGCTGATCTCGAATATATTACGGTGTTATTCGAATGAAGAAAAAGAACGTTTTCTACGAGTGCACCCGCTATAGTAAAAAAAAAAAAATAAACCAAATTTTTCCTAAATCACCACGACCGGTAGTGTAATATTTTCAGTTTTTTCCCCCTCCCACATGAAAGCGGTTAATCCTCTAAAATCGAGTTAATTCGTTATAATTGAAAATATTTTAAACAATAAATCACTACGATGTGTTCACGACAATAAATAACGAACGGATGAACGAATTTCGAATCGTCGAATAACACGCGTATACGATTAAAGATTTATGTACAAATATCACTAAACGTGTTACACTGTATAGAAAATATTAAAATCAATAGTATTATTTTTATGAATTTCTTTTTTGTTTATTTTAGACTTTGCAAGTCTAAAATCGTCTCATCCACTACTTGTCCCTCTGTCCTTAGCCAGTTGTACTCCATCCAGGAGCCTGAAGTCTTTCCTGACGACTCGTTATCTTGGTCGTCTTCGTTATTATTATTTTATTTCTCTCTCTGATTTCCACATCGCGATATCACGTTTTACCATGGCCTTTTCGCTCTCCAGACGTGTCGTTATCCTATAAGCTTATCCTTCTGCATTTCAGAATTCCTACTTATATAGTGTAGGACTCATTGACCATTTCCTTCGGCTACGCATTTCTTCTTCGTTCATTAATTGTATTCTCCTCCTCGTTTTTTTTTTTTATCATAGATTTTACCATAAGATTTTTAAATAAATAGTTATATATATATATATATATATATATATATATATATATATATATACTAAATATATTTATAAATAGACTATATAATTTCAATTTGTATTATGAAGTTTTATAGTATATTTGTATGATGAGTACGAACGACATCAACGAATGATTGCGAAATAAAATTATGTACACGCTCTTCGAAAGATCAATTACTCGCAACGATTACTTTCCGTCTAGCAATTCGGTTGGTTGGACGGAAACCGCATGAAGTTAACTCGAACGTATTATTCGCGCGCCGTTGACTGTAATTGCATGAAATTTCCTTGAAATATCGCCGGCGGGAAATAATCGCGTTAAAAAATAAATAAATCGTCTCGAAACTATATTTTCTACGCAGAGGCTTAAATTTAAAAAAAAATTATAAAATTAATCGCAAATAAAACACGAGAAAAATGCGACTTATGTGTACATTTTTTAACGAATTCCGTTGACAAACATATTATATTATTGATAAACACCGAACCTTGCAATAGTTCTATTACTATAAAACAACTGTTATTTTGTTACGTCCGAAGTTTTTAACTCGAAACTGTTTTATGCGTTATATTTTGTGTTATATTATATATATATATGACAACTGTTTTCAAGTTTTTTTTGTTCAAAACTAATCGATTTAATACGATATATCACGTAGAATCATGTTTTATTATTCATAGCCGATTCTCTTTCTGTTCAACGAAATCTTTTGCTCATTGACAACTCGATGCGACCAGTCTTGCACTAAATCGTCGGCGTCTCGTTGATTGCGGCACTCGTCCTTCCATTTCTGAACCCACTCCTCTGGTGTTTCCTCTAGAAAATCTTCAGTACAATAAAACAAAACCAATAACGACGTACAAAAATGTTTATAATCGCGGACTACAAATTAATATTCGAACAAACCTTTTTCATTTCCACGACACGATGGCGTGTGATATACATTGTACGTTGCTTGGTACAGAGATTTTTCGAATTTTTCCATTGATTTTTTCGACTGTTCTTTGCCCTGCACAACATCCATGACGACGACGTTATTCATTTTTCGGAGAATACGAAAAAAAAATTTTTTTTTCGATTATAAATATCGTTTGGCCACGCTTTTTTCCCCCTGCGTATCACTTTGAAACGCGCGCGATAAGGAGCAGTTGAAATTTAGAACAAATAAAAAAACAAAATGAATTGTCTTCAGGCAAAACACAGGTGTAAGGGATTAAAGAAATATATTTATTATTATTATTATTATTATTATTATTATTATTATTATTATTATTATTATTATTATTGTTATTATTATTATTATTATTATTATTATTATTATTATTATTATTATTATTATTATTATTATTATTATTATTATTATTATTATTATTATTATTATTATTATTATTATTATTATTATTATTATTATTATTATTATTATTATTATTATTATTATTATTATTATTATTATTCTATACGCCACATGTGAGAACAATCCACATTATATAATATAAAGTAGGAAATTTATTTCTATAATAACGATTAAGTGAATAAAATTCAAAATCAATTTGGAAACTTCGGGGGAAAAAATTACAACGAACGTATTTCGGGTATTTGTTATTATCGATTTTCATTTAAAAAAAAATCTAGAAACAACGTATTTATACGTAAAATGTTTCAAATTTTGCGTCGATCGAATGTTTCGAACTATTCGATACGCTTTAAAAAGGCAATTTAAATTTTGCGAGACCTCGACGGAAAACCAATAGAATGAAATGTGTGATGTGTTTTACGTTTAAAATATAATAACGCTGTTCTATATAAAATATCAAACGGATAAAAAAAACATAGGGGGAAACATCGTGTTTTTTCACGCTACCGATTTATCGATTATTGATTTTTTTTCTTTTTATTTAGAAATAAAAATAAAATCTACAATATTAGCAGTCACATACACCATTGGCCGTGTAAAATTAATGTCTCTACCGTTATTCGTACGGATTATTATTTTTTCCTCGGTAAAATCGCACAAAATTATTATTATTATTATTATCATTATGCAAAACCGTCGGTTCTTTAAATATTTGTGCTCTTTCGCAGACTCTTTTGGATAACGAACCCCGCGTATGTTTTGCACATAATAATACATATATATATATATCGTATAATATTATAATACGCGTTAATGAATACGACGTATTATTTTTGCCTAATAATCATAGCAGACCGACTCGAAACATCCATCGTGTTTGTCGAACAATTCAAAGCGCGTATATTATTATTATTATTACATGTGCGCTACTTCATTCCGGCAACGAAGCTCATTGTGTTGGGAAGGGTGAAACGATAGCTCTCATACGCCTATACACGCGATAATAATATATACGAATTCATAAATACGCCGAAACACACTTTGAATTACATTCTGCGCGTTATGAACTCGAATTCGGATTTTCTTCCGACGTGACGCGTTGGAACAATAATTTAAAACACATCAACTCCGGAACAGTCTATTCAAATATTATTTATCATATTGTTCGATACGGTGTTTTCGAGTTAAAAAAATTGTATTGGATTTTGCCGAGAGGGATTGGCAAATGTCTTATTAGGATTGTGTGACTGTGATTTTAACGAATACGTGTGGCCTTTTCATCTTGCGATTCGTCAAAAAGAAATTAGTCTTGTTTTTTCAATAGATCTATTTAGCATATTATCGGACGTTGAATTCCACGGTTCTCACGAATTTTCTCTTATGACGGTGTAGTTGGGTTCGTTTAATCTGTCGCCCGTAATTAACGTCGAAATTTTCTGTTTCTATATACTTATATAGTCGGTTACGACCGACGTTTTTACATTTATTACGTGTTAACATTTTTTTTTTTTTTAAATTAGTAGTTATCCACTTTATAACTTCGTTTATGTAATGGCTTTTTACGTGAACCCCGCAGTCATACTGAGAGGTCGTCCGATGTAACAGCTTATGCAGTCGTCGCTTATTCAATATAATTTACATTTTAAAATAGAGATTCGTTAATAATAATTATAAATATTCATCGTCACGTTAAAAGGTAATTTTTCACTTCAAAACATTAATGTAGAGTGTATTTCGTATTTTTGAAATTTTGAATTTTTTTTTTTTAAATTAGCGTCGTAATTTTTATGGTTTTTTTTTTTTAAATATTTTGTTTCGCCAATTTTTTTAGTTTAAGATCGATAAAACATACAATAAAATCGATGTCCATGAAAATCGTAAAGTACTATTGACGAGTAGTTATACGGTGTGGTAAAAAAAAAAAATGAAAAATGAATTTAGAACGAATAAGTATAGATAGTGATGTCTGTGTCACTATGACGCAATGTCACTGTCAACCGATTCCATAATATTCATAATACGACCATATTAGATTACTCTTATTTTTATTAAAATACAAAAATGATCACTGAAGTGTTATATTTACCTATAAAATAATTAAACGTGATAATAGCACGAATATTATATTGTTTTGATACGTTTTAAACGTTTGACTAAACGTCGAATCGTTTTCGCTTGTTTTTAACATTTTTTTTTTCGTTTGTGCGAGAAAATTGTAAGCATAAAAGCATAAAAACGAGTGTCCAGACCATTTAGAAAATTAAAAGAGGGACGCTGAGACGTGTTTTTTTTTTTTAAACATGAATTATTATTGCGTTCCCTTGCGTCCACCCTCGTTCCCAATTCAAACGTTGGACTACATAGTCTCTCCGGTATAATATCTGACGAACAATATAACAAAATGACATTAGACGAAACTTGAATATTACAACGTTCGGATCGAATCTACAGAGATTTGTGTTTAAAAAACGGTTTTAATTACGAAAATGAACAATATTTTTGTTCGCACCGTTCGTGTATAGCGGTTTTTCTTTTGACGAAAAATGTTTGAAAATTTGTATTTCGATATAACGTCTTCGTCGGACGATTGACGTTAAAAAAAATGCAATGAAATGTTTAACTATTCGTTAAACAGTGGGCGATAGTCATGGAGACCGGAAAATGCGCGTTCTATAATATTATCAATTATTATTGACGTATATTACTAATTGGTCGCGAACTGTTGAATCATTTGCTTTTTTTTCCCCATAAAAACGACTAAACGAAATCGACGTCGATTCTGTCAATACTGTTTAAATTGCATTACGGAACGATTGAAAGAGATTGTAAGGTGATACTCGCCATTAACTGGGTGTCTTTTGAATAATCCAGAGGCGGTTCAATTCGTTTGTTGTCGCTCAGCTTTCTGAATACGATTTTAGGCGTATACACTTTGTTCAACTGCTCATCGGTTAGCTTCGGTATCGTAGCGAATCCCGGTTCGATTCTGTAACGGGAACATCGTAATTGATAAAACAATATATAACATACCGAAAAATAATCGTTTTTTTTTTCCTTTTCGCGGGAGAAATTTTTTTTTATCGTCTTAAAGACATAATTCGCCATACGCTTACTGGCGGCGATCGTCGCACTTGGATACGTGATGGGGCGGCCAAGAAAAACGTTTCTGGTTCGTCTTGTACATTGCGATTCCTGCGGTGAACAACAAAAATAACACACGTACATTTGAAATCGTTCATAAATTATTACACGCGTGATGTTTCATTGATTTTATACCGGCTCGTTTTATATTTGTTTACGTACACGACGTATCCACGTTTTTTTAATATCTCTGCGAATCGGTTAATAGAAAAATTTGATATTTTTTTTTTTTTTTTTTTGCTCACGTTTATACGTTTTAATTATAATAATAAAAAAAAAATATTTTCATTATTCAAACAACGCGTCCGGTCGTTTTAATTTTTCTGCTATACGATTCGTAACGAAATTCTGCGCAATAAGCGTAAAATAGAAAAAAAAAATTGGATGAATGTACAGATTGAAACTAGGCGATACGATTACAATTTTTTTTTTTTTATCCCGCTTCGACGCTCGAGCGTTCGTCTTGGAGGATTTACGGCGAGATCGTAGCTGAATAGACTTTTTTAATTACATCGTTCCGTTGAGAGCAGCTGCAATGTGTCCTTAACGAGAATAGTTTGAATAGCGGCCGCCGCCAGTTTCAGATCGTACTGAGTTAACGTTTGTTGGGTCGGGTGTGTTGTCAGAAACATAAGTTTACAACATAAGTGACGGGTTATCGAATGACTCGGATTTTGCGAATCCGTTCGTTGCAGAATCCCGTATCGGGACCTTAAGCCCGAATCGGCATTGATATTGAGGAGTTGTACGGAACCTGTGCAATTCGTTTAAATTACAGGATTAGAAAGCGCTAAACTATAAATGATCTTTTTTTTTTTTTGTATAAACCGATTTGTATACTCTAATTCTAATTATTTACTTTAGACACTCAATCGGACAATAACGTTTGCGTTTTCTTATACTTGTCTACTATATTTATATATATTAGTCTAGATGTTTTAAAACATTGTAACGCCTACGTAATAAAAACAAAAAATATATATTTTATTTACGTTATATAAAACACGTGTACTCCGCAATATTTTTACGCGCACATTTAATTATAAATTATGGTGTTTATATAACAGGAACGAGAAGCGAAAAAACGTGTATATACAAATAGTTCTGTACATATATCATATAGTTTATAATTATTATAGAAAGTAATTTATCCTCGTACGCCTCTTACAGGCATTATTCGTAACAAATGTGTGTATATTTATTATGAGAAATATAATATTTCAATGTCATACGCTCTCTACAAAAATATAGGAGGCGGATATGCAAAAATAAAAAAACAACGCGAGTTCCATATTAAATATTACGAAATTCGTGAGTTTTTGTTTTACTGGTGTACCAAAAAAAAAAAAATAGTCCAACTATTAATTAACGAAGTTAAGTCAACAGTTATTAAGTAACCGGCGGTTGTTGCGAATTTACGTTATAATCAAACGAATTTTACGCTGATATCAGCGTAATTAACGTAATAATTCATGTATATATGGTTTTGTAATAAATTTACTAATTTCCCATATAGAAATCATTATTAACATTTTGTTTTTTGCCATAAATTTAAACGGCTGGAAAAAAAGACGAATGTCACGTGTATTTGACGTATTGCAAAATCGTTGTTTTCCATTATCGTAATAAGTTTTTTCCAAAATAAAATAAAAATTCATTGTGACGCAAATTTTTATCTTATTTTATTTAATTTTTTCTTTAATAAATACGTTTCTTTTCGAGCTCTTCATAAAAAAAAAATCGAACATTTTTCCTTTGCACATAAAACGGACATTTATCATTGATTATATTATTAAGTTCAGAGTGTGTAAAAATAATAATCATTCGGAAATTGAACTTTCCGTAAGAAAAACATCATCGCGATTATCGTTTTATTGATAAACGAAATCAATTTCCATTGCGTATATAAATGTCCAATGGAATTCGATTTTTTAAACGAAATACAAATATAGAAAATTATAAAAATGTTTGGAAAAAAAACGCGTTATTATTGATTACAACGAAGACACCGTTTGTAACCGAATCGTTTTATTTACAAAACGTCTTATAATAACGTACGAGGTTGTTTTGTGACTAAACGATTTAGGAATTTTACGAATGAAAATTGTAATTTTATACATTATCTGTTGTTTTCATTCGAAATCTAAACCGACGTGTTAAAATAAATTATTTTAAAATAATTATTTATTCATTTTTTTATATATATATATAAAATAAAAATACCTGTCCGAAAAAACGATAATTCACGGATTTTTCAAATTTCTTTTTTTAATTTGCTGCGAAATGGCGGATTTTTTACTATTTACAGGCAGATTTTACAAAAAAAAGCAACACTTTATCAATCGGTTCACCCTCCCTCCGTTTATTTCAATACGCTTTAAACTGACGTAAATTTCTACGAATATTATTATTCTCTGTTTGTGCCGCGCGCGACTATACTGTCGTAGTTAGCTGCAGCATCAGCAGTCCGAATCATACACATACAATTATAATAAAAATACCGCACCCATCTTCACCGTTGAAATTAATAAACGCGCAAAAGCCAGGGATCTGTAGGGTATTATTTTTTCCCTTGATATGGGTCCAGGCACGCAATAAAATATTACATCTTATACACATTTTCGTTGAAAACGAATCTCGCAATTGCTCGGATGGAGAAAAAAAAATTAATTACTAAACAGTTATATTATTATAATTAAGTCCCGTTACTATTACTCACACACACACACACCTAACATAATTATTAAAATTAACTAACCACTTAAAACGACGTTTACTTTAATCTTCTTCGGATGTCTGAGATTACGAATGAAAAAAAATTTTAATTAAATATTATACGTCGCGCGTATATAAATTCAAATTATGTAATTATATTATTATTATTATTATTATTATTATTATTATTATTATTATTATTATTGTTAACGTTGCTTAAAATACACAAGACTCGATAATGTTTGTGAATTTGTTCTTTAATCTTACAGAACAGCCAGTTTATTATTTATAAACTTAAATGTTTTGGAATTTTCACAGTTATTCTGTTAATTTAAAGGGATTAAAAGCTGTCATTTTCTCTCTTTTCGTCTTACACATACACACACGAAACATAGCGAAATAGACGTTTCCTACTTCCAACGTACCGCGATCGATCTAGTGGTGCGATAAGAAATTTGAAAACGGATTTGAATTCGCCGCGAATTTTACTGTAAAAAAACTTTCCCATTTTTTTCATTTTCTTTTTTATCTTGAAACTTTTAAAAGTTGATTATTGGCCAATTTTTTTATTTTAAAACAGTTCGATTAATTTTTAAGGATTTATGAAAAAAAAATTAATAATCTGGAGGAATTCAAATCTGTTTTCAAATTTCTTACCGCACCACTAGATCGATCGTGGTACGTTGGAAGTAGGAAACGTCTAATTCGCTATGTCTCATGCGTGTAAGACGAAGAGAGAAGATATCCGCTTTCAATTCCCTTAAGTGTCAATTTCAAACGTATTTTCTTATATAAACGGAAACAAACTCAATCCGTCGCATTTTTTTTTTTTTAGAATTTTTTCAGTACGAACGCGAAAAATAAAAAACGAAAATACACGAGACGGTGCTGCCCGGGATATTTTTTTTTTCTTGACTGGTACTCATTAATTCGCCAAACTCTTTAGTTTTGTCCAATAAATGCGGATACCGACAAAATTAGAACTACGATTGAATGTGTATAATGATTTCCTTTTATTATTCAAATGGATTCGAGTTATTGTTTGTCCAGTTACCTACACATACGGACTGTTCCGTACTTGTACATGGAAAAATATAAGAAATTCGTAAAACCAAGAAAAAAAATTATTTAGAAAAACTTAAATGTTTTGTATTTTCTTATTTTATACATTTTTCAATTTTTTGCTATCAATAATTTATACAAATATTGTTGTCTTAAAGTGCTTATAATAAGTACCTACTTTAAAGAGCTAAACAGTAACTGTTTTAGTACTATGACTTATTATTTAAATAAATTTTATTTTCATTCAAATAAAATCTTTTGTTTATAGTGAAAAAAATACGATAATTCTGTTAAAATATTTAAAATTACGACGTAAAATTATCTTTGAAACGAATAAATTGTGTACGTTTTAAATTAATTTATTTTATAAACATTTAAAGGATTCGAAAATCATGTGGCCGGAACAAAACGACATTAATACGATACAAACGTGAATATACGAAACAATTTTAATATTTTCAATCACTTATAAATACATTGTTTTGGTATGAATTCTAATTTTGTGCGAATATACGTGTGTGTATGTATTTTTGGGAACAACTTTTGAAATAAACAATTCATCAATTGAAGTAGACTACTTTATACAAAATTATTATTATTAAAAATAAAAATAATAAAATGTAACGACAGAAGCGACAAAACGTAATAACGAGTGAATCACAATAAGAGGCCCTTGGAGACATGACGAAATTTCATAAGGGATTCGACGAGGAAAATTTCGGTAGGATTGAAAAATTAATGGAAAAACGAAGGGAATCCGACGTGACGGAACACAAAATTCGGTTAATTTGTTTTTGTGTCGTTTTAGACAAAAGGACGGGAAAAGTCACGTATCTACAGGAGAGAGTGAGAGATATCATCGCGAACGGGACAACAAAAATAAGGAACGAATTAACGATATTGAAGTAATGGGTCGGAAGACAAGTGATTATTAAATTTAGGTCGGACTGACTCGGATTTAAACGCTGAAAATCAATAGGAAGAACGAAGAAAATAATAAAACGGCGATTTCGTTTACGAATATCGAAATTAATGATTTCACTGAATAGTACAACGTAATGATTCCGTTCGAAATGAATATACAAATTGTACTGATTTTAAATGTAATAATTTTTTTTTCGTACGGATTGATGACGCGTCGAGAAATCAATACCGGCACGTATTATACATATTTTGCTCGTGTTAAATTTCTCCTACTGTGTGGTTTTAATAAGATTTCGCCGGAATTCCGCGAGGAAATTTCAGACTGAATTTACAAAACTTCTAACACCTACGCGCTTGTGCACGGAGTACAAACACGCAAACTGTATACTCAGAAAAGTTTTCGACCCTCTCCCGTTTCCACTATATATACATATATGCCCTTCAAAAGGTGTGACAGCCAATAACGAAGAAATAATAAATTTTTTTTCTCTTCGATTTTCGCTCTGGTGATTGAAGAGCGGTAGTAGGAAAACTACGAAACGTTAAAAAAAAAAAAAAAAAATACGCCACAACGCCTCCGTTTGTTATTTTAATTTTTTCTTTGTTTCGTTCGCGCGTATCTACACAAATATTATAAATATATATATATATATATTGTACGAATACCGCGTGAAAAGTATTGCTGGTGACCTCAGTAGCATCCCTGGACTCAAATGACGCAATCCGTCATGAAAATCTGCTGTCACGCCAAACAGCGCCGATTTTAATCCCGAATTGAGTGTCGGAGGAATGAACGGGGAGCTCGTAAACTTGACGAGTAGCGCTAATATTTTTAAATATTAACACGATACCGCGGTGAAAACTTATATAATTCGCGTAATCCGTAATTTTCAAATATTGTTAATTGACTGGATTAAAAATAAGGAAAAAAAACCACATAATTTTTCATAAAATCGGTACGCGAATGTTTCGAATTGAAAACGGGATGAAAACGAGCGTTTTAAACGGCCTGTCGTCATATGTACGAGTATATACTCACTGGAGTCGTACACGCATCTTCTGAAATCGGCGTCGGTCCGTCGGATGTGTTCGAAATACGCGCTAGCCAACGTCCCGTGGTCGTATTTCATAAAACCGTTCATTTCGACGAACTGTGTGTGTGTGTGTACAATACGTAACAAGTGACGAGGTCGGGGGAAATAAAAACCGAATGAATTATACAAACGACCGCGCGGTTCACAGTGTGTGGACTGTCGGAATCGATCAATCTTTATATCATATTGTGCTTGTTGCCATGGCGGACGACGTTACTCACTCAGGCCTTTCGCTACACGTTCTAAACGAAAAGTCATCCGCATATCCCTCTCTGCGTTTTCAATAATGTGTCTCTTAATTATCCTTTTTCAAATCGTTTTCTTATTCGGTCCGTGTAACGTCGACGCGGTCTTTCTACCGGTCGGCTTTTTCGTATTTGCAGGCTCGTTAACGTGGACAGTAGTTTTATCCACTCGCCCATCGCACGCCGTACGTTTCGATCTTAAAAGATCTTCTAAGTCGCAGATTAGACTGTTTAAAAGTTCTTTATCCGTTCGCTACGTACACCAGCGATCGGGTTTGGTATATACTTTTTCTAAAGATTTTCTTTTCGAACGTAATCAGCTTATTATTTATTTATTTTTTATTCGTACGCGATAACGGATTACACATAATACGTTAATAAATTTTCAATCGTAATTATCCGTGACAAAACGTATAATTCCTAAGACCATAATGAGAGAAAGAGAGAGGTGTGAGCAAATGAACCGATTTGTTTTTTTTTTTAAATCGTTAAATTTTAGTCGATAAGTTGAAGTGAAAACGAGTCACTGACTTGCGGATAAACTGCTGTATAAGTCAGGATTCTTTCGATTTGTATTTAACGCAGTGATGGTTTTATCAAAAAAAAAATTTTTTTTTTTCTGATCGCATATCAAGTCGTCGAATAAATATCAAATTTTTAATAAACAGTTATCAAATTGCTTTCCAGAAATGAAATTTAAGTGAAAATAATTTGGAACTGCTCGAGTTGCTTTCCGAATTGTGCCTGCGTTGCTTTCTCACATCGTATAAAATTTTTCTAATCGTCGCGTTTAGTCTACACATGTACAATATCATCGGCAGTCATTTATACATAACATAATATTGTAGTAGACGTTAATTTAATAATATTATTCGACGACAAACTGTGCGCGATTGGTGTATACCTAAATTGATATGTTGAAAGGCATATTTATATTTACGGAGAAAGAAAAACCACGCCTTCTCTCTCTAAATCCCGTTAAAATATACGTACGCCATTTTAGTACACATAAGAATTCATTGGAAATCGCGTGTAACTGGCGCAATTATTATAAATATGCGCGCGTAACGCCGACACAAACGTTAGTGTAAAATGCAAATTTTTATTTTTATTTTCAAAGAGAATAATCGTTAACAGAGTAATAAATTTATATAATTCCTCTCCGAGAAATCCTCATTGGAGCCCGGTTATATAATAATTATTCGGCCTTTGCGGCGGAATGCGGTTTTTTATTCTTTTCACGCTAATTAAAATAAATTTTTAGCGCTCAAAGGTGGTTATATTAAAAACGGCCGAAGGAAATTTATCCAAAAACTTAATTTAACTTTTTTCGAGTAGTGAAAAACACGCGCGCATCCGTTTGTTTCCGTATTATCCGAAATTATTTTTCGCGGTAATATTAATAATATTGAAAAAGTAAAAAAAAAAAAAACCATCTTATATTTTAAGGTCTAATTAACGCCGTATAATTTTCAACTCTTGTGAAGACAAAAAACCTAAAAAATAAACCCCCCTCTCTCTCTATTGATTAATATAATAATACGAGTAATTGTGTGTGTGTGTGTGTGATATGTACACACCCGGTGTGTTTATCGCGGTTAGAGGTGAACAACGTCGTTAGCTTGTGGCCCGCAGCAAAAAATGTACCGTGTGTACATGTGAGACACACACCACATACCGCTTACCGCTTACGACTTACTCAGTTACCAGTTACAACACCACTTACCACTTTACGGTTACCAGTTACCGCACGCACACACACACACACACACATACACGCTGTGCCGGTAAACGCGAACAACACTGTTCGCCTTTGACCACGGCAACACCGTGTGTGTACAGCAGTGACGTGGCCAAGGCGGATCATTGTGTGTTCAAACCCACTCCCGTTGCTTTTTTTTTACGTTTTTACCGAAGTGGGCCTTTGCACGGTTCGTTAAGAATATGAGCGTTGACCAACAAACCTAAGGAAAAATGTAAAAAGACTTATAGTTTCATTCGTACTTAAACCCATTCGCTCTATTGCGTAATCCTGGCTACGCCGCTGCGGGCAAAACCGTAACGTGAAAATAAAATGTCTAAACCGCGATCAGTTTGAGACATACTCCAGAAACGCGTAATCCGAATAAACCTGACCCGTTTCCACCATTGGCCGTTGCAGCCGTTGTAGCCAACGGTACACGACGGTTTTGCCACCGTCAACGACACGGACATTTTCAAATTAATTTTTACGCGCGAACATTAAAAACAAAGGAACGGGGATTTTTTTAAAAATAATTCTACGATTTGTCCTATAAATCGTATTCCAAATACGAAAAAAATCAACAAGTTGACAAAAAAGACGAAATTTCAATACGTATATTAAGTGATTGGCAGGTTGCGATAACTGATCAGGGAATTGATTTACAACTTATAATTAAAAATTCGCGCATACATTTAAACAATAATATTTTTATTTCTTTTTTTTTTTTTCGCAAAATTATCGCTCGTTCTCGGAGTCCCCGAGTTCGACCACGGCGGTTCGGAAACGTTTCCGAATCGATGTCGTTAACGATTCCGAACGATTTCTCTACACGAATATTCGAATCGTCGTGTAAAAAATTGTTTGCCAAATTTTCCCGATCGACAACGTGACCGTTGGGTTACGCGCGCGTAATTCTACCGCGTCGTGCCTTCGCATCGCGATCAGAAACGGAATGTACATGGGGAACAAAAAGTTATAATATTTTCTTTACGTATATGCAATTTATACATATAATTTTTGTTTAATTTTCGACTTCAATTATCGAGCCCGTCATCCGGTATACGTTTCGTCACTTAAAACCCCGTCCGAGTCGATTAAAAATAAACCATTTTTTTTTTTTTATCTTTTTTATCGTCTGCACGACGAAAAGTTTGTTTCGAAAACGTCAACGCGATTCATTTGCCGTAGTCTTTCAATTCGATTTCTCATCCGATACGCGATGTCGGATATTTTTTAATTCGCTACACTCTTCGGAAGTTTATTCATTTCATTTCCATTTTTTTTCTTTTTTTGCTTTTTTTTGCGTTTCCGTTTTAGTTATTATACGTATACGGACTCGGCCGAATACAACATAATTACATTACGTTCGACGAACACTAACAGTTATTTTGCAGGCCGATTCACGTATTTTGCAATTGTTGCGAAACTACAGAGACCGATTTAAATTATTTTTCAACATCAGATACGTGTGTACTCAACGGGATTATTTTTCCATACAACACAATTATTTATATTTATTTTATTCTTAAATTGATTTTTAAAATAATGTTTATTTTTTTTAATGTTAAACCTGCCAAGACCATAAACGGTCTTTAAATCTATTGAAACACACACAGAGCGCGTAATTTTGTGTACCGCTTATAATGTAAAGAAAACTTCGAAAAAATTTTTTTTGTCTGGTTTATATAGCAATATTTAATAACGTCGAGTTATTTAAATCCGTTTAATGGCTAAAATTTTGGTAACGTCTTACGGGCCGTTTCAGCTGAATGGTTCCGATGAAATTCGTTTTATCGAATTGCTTCGACAGATTGCTTCGAAATTCAAGTAATAATAATAATAATAAAACTATAAAATGTTCATCTACGTAATTCATTCAAACGGCAATACCTCGCGGCTCCTCGCTACGTTTTTTTTTTTTTTTTCAAAAAATTATACGTAATTTACGCGAAAATTTCGTTTTAAATCGATTAAATTTTTGATTCGAAATACTCGCAAGTGGCTTTTTGTTAGAGTAGTTATACAAATCCTTCGTTCTACACCATAAAAAATAACAATGCGAGACGATTTTGCCAGAGTTTCGAGTAGTTTTCGTGCGCGATGTCCCCCGAGTACAACACTAATGCGATGGTAAATACAATATATACGGAAACACTCTGTCTGCACAGTGGACAGGAGAAAAAAAACTCCGAATGTTACACACACACACACGTAGGATTAAAGACTCCCGCAACGGTTGAAACTATATTTATTTTAAGTAATATATTATATTATAAATACGAGTGAAAGTATAATTTATGCAAAAGTCGTATGTATATATTAGCGTGTTTTTACTTCTTTTTTTTTTTTTCGTATAACGGCTTTGCGTGCGTGTGTTTTTTTCTCCCCGTCTTTAATCAGTTAATGGTGTACGCCTTATTATACTCGTATAAATGCGTATCGTTTTTATTTTAATTTTTTTTCAATAACAGCGTAATACCGTGAAAACGTTCCGATGATTTGTCTGTTTAAACGCGTTTATTTTTTGAATAAAAGTTATGTGGAGAAAATGATCGGAGAAAAATAAATACGCGCTCGTTTGCTGTTTTGGCAAACGTCGTCGATCGGGGGTGAAAAAAAATCCGGTTAGATTAACCTAAACCGAAAAACGCGTTTCAAAGGATATATTATATATAAAAAAAAAAATTTGCTGCTAACCGTTTCGATATAAAAACGGGAAAGGAGAGAGTATATATTTTAGTCTCGGCGTTGACCGGCACTTTATTCGATTCGTCCGACAAAACATCGATTGTTTCGATTATTATGATTTCATTACAGTCGAGACGATTACCCCGTCACACGCAAATCGTTAATTCACGTCGAGTAGTAAATAAATTATTTTCAAGAATAATATTGTTTTTCTTTTTGAAAACGACGCCGGTAACGAATTATAATATTCTAGTTGTCGCGCGTCATATTAGAATTGAATGAGAGATTAGCTTTTCAACGAATATTCATTTCGACGTGTTGTTCGTCCACGTGTTCTGATCCTTTCAAACGGCCTATTATCAACCGATATTTCACATCGTCCGAGATGAAACTCGAACAAACCGATTTAAAAAATGATTTTTCACCCACCCCGGGATATCTTCAGTATCCCATAAGAACTGTATAATTAATTATTAATTAAGTAACACGGTGCGAATTCGACGTTTACGATCACACGGATTACACAAGAGGAGGATACTTGAAAAAGCATATATACGTTTCTGAATCTCGATGAATATCCCGAAGACTTTTTCGACCGTTCCATGCCGAAAAGTTTGGGAAAAATAACGTTATTATATTTTTTTTTTCGTGATACACACCGCGCGCGCCGACAACAAACGAATATTTTCCGGTCGTTGGACACATACACGATTGTAGCGGAAAAACGCGTATTAAAAAACGGTTTTTTTTTTTGTTATTGTGTTTTATAAATGATACACACACACACACACACACCAATAGACGATATAATATACTCGTAATATAAAACGAGAGATTATATAAATACAGCGACCGTTCCTATTACGTTTATTATAATAAACTTGGCGGGGAGATAATCCATTTGTTGCCAATATTTGTCATCTGCCTGCTTTTTGGTCGTACGCAATTGTTATTTTCAATGATTCGTCCGGTGTGTACACGTATAGGAGGCGTATTTGTTGTCGCCCAGTCGCGTAATAATCGCTCGTGATGGTTATTGCAATTACGCATCGCGTAACCGTCGTATAGTTAAAGAACCGTTTGGAGAACGTCTTAGGAGATTTTGTGCACGTCTTAGGAGAAAAACGAGAAAATAAACAAATAAATTGTACGGCGTATGAAAGAGATAAAAATAAATATTGTTTCGCCGTCTTGTTTTTTCTTCTTTTTTACGAAAAATCGTTCCGAACGAAACCGTTGCGTACGCCTAATAAAAACGTTGCAAACGTGTTTCTATTCAATTATTGACGACAACGCCGAAAACGATTTCGTGCAATCTGACGCGAGGATTATTGAACGGGAGATACGCCGATATGACATTCGCAATAACATTTAATTGTATTATAAAGACGGTTTATATGGGTAAACGAAATATCGTCGAACGTTATGCGAAAAAATTAATTAATCGTGTGTTGGTTGACAAAACTATAAACTTAAATCATATTATAATATTATTTAAAAACGGTTGATTATTATTGTTGTTTCAACAGTCGACAAAAAAAAAATTTTTTGTTTTTTACATATTCTCAAAAGGAGTACGCTTGTTGTCTGACAAAAGGGATACGTTTCTGTGCTTAAAAAAAAAAATAGATTTTTTGTTTTTTATTTAATATCTACGTTTTACGTATGCAGTGATAATGACTATTATTATTTATAATGTATACACTGCAATACCGAAGCTTGTTAAAAAAAAAAAACAACTTTTTTTTTTGCCCGTCATAGTGCTTTCAAATCGTTATAAAGGTATTTTCTGATGTGGTACAGTCTTTAATGTGAATTTAAAAAAAAATTATATTTAATATTTTTTTTTTTTTTTTTATAAATAAATCGAACGCATAAAGCTGATAGATACTATTTATCAGCTATTTTACTATAAAATGTTTTTTGCAAGACTATTTTAATTTTTTAATGTAATATATTTAACTGTATACGATTTCAAAAGTGTCCGTTAAAGTCGACGATTCGGCTCTATACGAATATATGCATTCGCATTTTGAAATTTTTCACAGGTCATCCTTCGATACGGCTTTCATGGTATGTGGAAATCATTAAATTTTTTCTTTTTTTGCTTTTTCGTTTCTTTTTTTACGTTTTATAAAACGTTTTCATCGATTATTTTTTTTATTTATACGATTTCTAAAAGTTATAAAGTGCGAACGGAGTCAATAACAATTTTTTTTTCATATCCCAAATACCTACGTTTTATATATAATAGAACGTATATACAAATAATTTCGGTCTCTTTTTTTTTCGGAAATTTTAATGCGAAATAATAGCGCATTTTAAATTGATTTTTTTTTCCTTTAGGAATTTTCAAACGTAAATGTTTTAATCGAATTTGACTTTCCGCATACGCTACAGATGAACGCACACGTGTAATTATTATAAATTGGCCAATTAATAATATTAAAATAAAATACGTTGAGTTCGCTTGTCTATATATGTATTTAGTGACGAGCGATTAGTTGAAAACGCAAAATTGTCAATCAATTAATCGCGTTTTTTTTATTATTATTATTATTATTATTATTGAAAATCCGTGTCTTGTCACAGATATTAAAATCGTGAGAGTTTCAGGCTCTCGCGTACAGTCGACACATTACCGTACGCGCTGGTTTGTGTACTGTCATTTATCGTGTTTACGATATTGTTCCGTACGAAAATAACAACGAAAACTTTTTTCGACAACAAATAAATATATTGTTCGCGGAGCATTGAGAAATTTTTTGTATTAAAAAAGTTTTTAAATAAAATACATAGTCGAACAAATAATTTTGGAAACGCGCGCGCGCCAGCGTATTACTGTACCGACTGCGGCGTTATACTGCTATCCACGCGTACCGTATAATAATAATATTTGGAACGTTTCGAATTTCAATGTTTTATTGTAATATTTTATTATTTATTTTTTTTTTTCTAAAACTCTGCAAAAACAAACGGTGAAATAAAAATAAAACGTCAGAATAAAATATGTTTGCCAAAAACCCTATCAACACGAGCTGCTTTATGTTATGTAAATAAACGTTTACAAGTTTCGTGAAATATTTTTTCGTATCAACCGCGGGCAGACGAAGTTTTTTTATAATAATAATACGCGTACTATTGATTAATGTTTATATCAGAAAAAAAATATACAAATAATACGTAAAAAAAAAATGGTATTTTTTTTCTGTAATTTATGATTTAAAATAATCTAATTTTTTGTTTTTGTTCATCGAAGCGTTCTTTTTTTTCTTTCACTCGTCTTTCGGCCTACAATAAATTATATTATCTTGCTCGGAATTCTCTGTTTATACGTTGACATTATTCGAATGGGAAGTTTTTCGATATTCCGGTCCGCAGCTTCGATATATATTCACAAAATTATTATTAATATTCTCACTCCGTGTCGTATTTATATCTCTTTAGCGCGATATCAAATGACGGTTAATCATCAATGTTCAGATAAATTTATATCGAACACTGCAGCCTTATAATAATTTTTATTCACGATATACCTCTGGTTTTTGCAATCTCTGTCGGATTATAATAATCGCGTTGAGCAGCTATACGGCGTTAATATATTTCGGATTTAATGGAGCACTCATCTCCATTAAATCATTAATGTTAATACATCAGTAACGTTGCGGTTTTGTAAATAAAGTTTACGGGAAAACAAGTCTTTCCCGCTGAAACGTAAGAATAAAAAAATTTTAACTTTTTTTATATTTATTACGAATATAATATTAGAGAAAAACGAATACTTCGTTTTTAATTTTTTTTTTTTTTTTTTAACGAGAATGAATTCCTATTTTATTCCACACACACACGAACGTAGTCAGTTATTAACATTTTTGTTGTCGTCCATATCAATGACACGAACCCGCGTTTAAGTAGATGGCAGTACTGCCCCATATTTCGAAGATAGAACCTGCGAACAAGATCGAATTTAGTGATCGCGGGGTAGTGATTTGTGAAATGAATGCGATTGAAGATTTATGTGGACGGTCCTGAAAATAGCGTCCACGGGTAATGGGAGTATTTTAAGTTTAAAAGTCGATAACAAAACGGTGCAAGTGAAAAATTTGCTTTGATAAAATGTAGAAAAAAAAATGATGTTCAGGTTTTTCTTATTTAACAAAATGATTAAATCCTAAATAAATAGATTAATACATAAAAAAAACTGAAAATAGTGTGATGGGAGTGTAACAGAATCCGTTTGCACGGGGCGGCTAATACGCTCTGAATGCGCGGGCATTGTCTGCTACGGTTCCAAAACGTGTGCCGGATCACTGCGATTGGCAAAGCAGCGGTAAATGCGGAAAAGAAAAAGAAAACGCAATAAAATAATATAGTGATAATTTAAAAAATTACTTTTTTTTTTTTTTTTTTACAAAACATCTCGAAATTCTCAGCCCGTCGTATCATATAAAACATATTTTCTACGAGTTCATAATACACAATAGGAAAGTATTTTTTTTTCCGGCCGCTGATTCCCGCGGGACCGTTTCTAAACCGCGTAATCTGCTACCGTTCCCATTGACATATCCCGGCAAGAGAAAACTCTCAGAGCGCTCCCCTCCTCTCCCGTCGCACAAAAATAAATGAAATAAAATATAAATTACGATGGCATTGGAATAACAAAACCAATATATAAGCAATGTTATTAGTTTCGTTTTTTCTTCCGACATTTTTTTTATTTCTTACCGAGAAAACATACGATTTTATTGATCGGACCTCCAAAATACGCGTCGCGTTTAGATTTTAGTCGAAATTTTATTGTGTGTGTGTAAATTTTGTGAAGTCACAATTGTATATAGAAAATCCGAAATCGTCACACAAACGCGTAAAATATTTACGAAATATTTAATATTTAATTAAGGTTTTATATAAATGGTTACATTGGGTTTGTGAACTATTAACCTGACCGTCGATGCACAAGAGTAGTAGTGACACAATACGACACAGAAAAAAAAAGTCGATTTTTCAGTAAAACCGTTTAAGGGTCTCTTGTTTGCTCGTCGTGATTTTGGATTTCTTTAAATTTAACTAGCGCATAAGTGTTTACTTTCATCCAAAAAATTTCGACTACAAAACAAATGTTTTTTAATAACATTATAAGCATTTATCATCGAAATTTTTCTATTTTCACCTCATTCTTATGTATTTCAGTTTTCGGAAGACTTATACGATATATATATATATAAATTAAACACAATTAAAAAAAATGTTTTTATTGCACAAACAGGTTTAGAAAAAATATATATTAAATAATATTAATAACATTTCAAAGACGATTTATACGTAAAAATTTATATTTTACTCCCGTGTTTCTTTTTATTGCAATATTCATAATTTTCTCTATGTGCAAACCTGATAATTATTATTCAGTCGTTTTATTTACGATTTTTCGCTCAAATACCCGACGATGGATTTATACTTTCCTATATATAATTTTATATTCTACACACTTGTCCTACATATATTTGACTTTTCAAAACGTATGGTAGAGTACACGTTTTTAGACCCTCCGTTATACGTATAATCGTATATTATAATACGCGTTAATGCAAGATCGTACATATATTCAAACGTGGACCACTTATACACGATTTATCTGTTTGTTCGCGTTAGGTAATCGCGAGGGTACAATAAATATTTATCGTTCTACACGCATAAACTATAAGCAATAATAATAATAATAATAATAATAATAATATTGTTTAAATCCCAATGCGTATTGATACGACATTTCTACAGAAAAAAAATTCATAAACTACAACAACTAACGCGTGTATTTGCAGAGCTCAAATAATTTTATCCCATCGTTTTGAACGCACTCGTCGTTAATAGAAATCAGAAAGTGTAAAATTGGTAATTACATAGCCGTGAAATGTTTAGATTGCGAAAAATGTATATTTGTTTGTATGATGATGTTTTTTTTCATGTCGTCTCTATCCAAAAATTATACCAGAAGACCTTTGCGATTACAGTTTGTTTCCGTGAACAAATTGCATCTATATGATACATTAGATACATTGTTATTCCTTCCGTATTTCGACACTAATGCTGTTATAGAAACTTGAAATATCCACATAACTCACCGTTTTAAATTGTTCGAATTACCAAAAATATCACTCGGAAAACGAATAGAATACAGTTTTTTTTCAATATATGTACCATTTTTTTTCTGATAAATTAAAACGGTTATTCTATGTGACGTTTTTCACGCTGAACATAATACCGCCGCCAGAATGCCATAACACACCGTATCGACAAATCGAAAGTAAATCCTTTTACACTATTTCCAATGGATAGACTATACGAAATATATGATTTACCGATCATGTGTATACGCGTGCAATATTCTTGAAAGTATTTACAAAGAAAGAAAAGCTATACACACACACATATATGAATATATCGTTTTAGAACTATAATAGCTTTTTTGTTGTGAACTCGGAAATGGCGATGAAATTTCAAAAGTATTATACGTCGCGTATTTATTACGTCTTAAAGTGCTCTGCAATAAATGTATATAATCGATTTCGCATTTTTTTTTCATTTTTCTTTTTTTTTTGAACTATTTTGGACGCGATTAATAGCAGTTAAAGAGGAAAATTAAAAATAAATATATAAAATAAATACAGTTAACTGGAATCGTCAGAGTATTTGAATTTTCATACTTTTATTTCGCGTTTTATTCCCCTAAACGTTTTCTATTTTTAGCCGAATAGTTTTTTTTACTAATTTTACGCGCGATGTGAATTGTATTAAACAAAAAGTAACACGCAATAATAACAATTCGCGTTCGACTCTTTTTTCTCAATTTTTATATCGTCCATAAATGATAATATAACTTCATCATAATTTAACGCGCGTTCAGTGTGTTTTTTTTTTTAGCTGGTTTTTTACACCTTTTGAAATTATTATTTAAGCATATTTTACGCGCGTCCACCGTAGAAATTCGTATCGATATTCACTCATCTACACAGGATCAAACGAATTAGCACATATTATAATCGGTGTTCGCTTTTGTGAACAGTCGCACAAGCTGTCTTGCGAATACTGTTATTATCGTACCTGCACGTATACATTTTCGCTTGTCCAAATCAATTATTATTATTAAAGTCACGCGACTACGTTAATATGTCTGCAGTGTATTATTATTATTATTATTATAGCGGTCACACCACTGTTTTTTTACCATACCAAACTCGCAACGTTATTTTCTACGTTCTAAAGTAATTACATTCGAGTGTATAACACGCGTTCCATCATCACAAATTAATAAATTCATTTTCGTTCTAACCCGTACGCCTCGGGTCGTGTCCATCGTGCTCGTTCGACAATAGACGTACACACGAACAAACGAAATCCATCGCGTACCGATATCGTCTCCAAATTACAATCTGTACGCCTAACCTAATCTAACACATGAATTTGACGTCTGTCTCGTGCGTACATTATTGTACAAGGCGGACAGTCAACACCTAACCGCGAAACATTCTAATGCTTCGCGCGTAGCCACGTAATATTATTATAATGTGGAGCAAAAGTAACTATCCACGGTGCGACGAAAACGATGCATCCAAAACGAAATGTGTACAATAAAATATTGTTATTCGCTCTGTAGTGTTCGCGAATATAATGCGGTGCGTGTATAAGCGCGAAATTCGGCCTGCGGACGGAGTGGCGAGCGTTATTCGTTCCACGTCACAGAACAAAACTAATTGGACGTTTTCGAAACGGTCCCCCTTGGCCCAAGACGAGATTGTCCGATGCTGCTAAAATTATATTCACCGAGGTGACCGGTGGATTTCACTTCTCGGCGCCTCAAACTCGCCTTCTATACCGCATTACGTACCAGCTATATATACCGCACGATTGGGTTCATGATATTATCGTATAATTATAGCATAGATTATATTTTATTGTACGTTTTCAAACGAAAGGGAATTCCATTTGAATCCCGAATCAGCGATATCCTACTTAATAATACACGTATTTATCGTGATAAATTATAAAAACAATCGAACAATAACACTTTTTTGTTTTTAGTGCATATTGACGATAAAGTATTATTACGCAAATTGAAAACATTATGATATTGTGAATAGAAACCATTGATGCAAAAACGGACGAATTGAGAATAAAGTATAACCTAGAATTAAGAGAAGAAACTGGGATGCCATGGATTACAAATTACATAAAAAGCCAAAGAATTAAATGGTATGGACGTGCAATGCGAAGAGAGAACGGAGAAAGAATAAAGGCAACTGTATCCCAAATGGAAGAGGCCAAGAGGCAGATCTAAGAAGCGCTGGAAAGACAAAATCAACTAAGACACGGAACAATGAGGTTCCAATAGACTGGGAAAAGCGCGATCATGATAGAGAATCGTGAAGTTTTTGTAGCAGCCGCAAAGGCTCTTGAAGAGCAGTAAAGCGAAAGAAACATAGATGCGATAGAAACGGTGATAATATAGAGCTGCATAATAAGAGATCGTGTGTTGCGGAGATGTACAGGCAGAATACCGATGAATTGCTACTTTATACCTTATACACATATAATAGTATCGACTGTTATAATAGGAACAGTTTTTAATCTTTAAGGTTTATAGATCGTACGATACAAGAATATGATACAAAAAAAGAAACTATTATACGAAACAAATATTGAAACGTGGAAAACGCGTTATTGAATTCGGAGACATTAGGAACGTTGGATTTATTTTTTAAATGCAGATAATTCAATAAGGAAACTACGTCATCGGGAAAACGGTCTTGTAAGAATATTAGCTAATTTCGGAATGATTGCCTCTTAAAACAAGTCCATATTTCTCTTCTTCGCAGGGCCTTAAGACGCTACGCTCGTGTCGCTTGGTCCTACGTATGATACATCCTGTATATCATACGTAGAACGGCAACTGTACTGTTATACACATACTTACCATACTTATAGCAAACATAGCAACCGTGTGTGTGTGGAGAGAAAGAGAGAAAACCCTCGTAATCGTATATAGTACGTGTTATGGAACGTATTTTCCTCATATCCGACAACCCCTCCGAAGTTATCATCCGCCTCGCACCGGCGTCCCTTCGCTTCGTTTATCATTTTTCCATACACACACACACACACCGCCGTATTTTATATTATATTATAAAGTATACAGTTTTACAGGGACACGCGTGGGAGGAAAATTACGGTTTTACGCGCGCGGCACAAAGAAGAGAAAAAAAAACTTGGAATAAGAATATCAATTCCGGAAAATGTCAAATTTATTCCGTGTACGTATATACAAAACTGGAGTCGTTGTTTTTTCCTTCTTGTCGTAATTTTTTTTTTTATTTTATGGAATTTCGTGTATACAGCTCGTTACAGAGGTCACACACAGACACGAATTTACATTTTATTACTCGCGTACGGTATTTTAGTCGTATAATAACGCGAGGAGCGACGTGTCCGAGTAATCGCCAAAAAGTAATAACGCGCCACTATAAACGTTAAACGTACCGGATAACTATTTTATTTTTATGTTTTACACCGAGCGAAATATTATTATATTTATTTATTTTAATAAGCTCCGTTTTACACGCATTCTATCTTAGCACTTATAGTACGGCGTATACGCGTATAATAACGATCGAATAAATTCATAAAAGTTATAAAAAACTGAAAACCGACGAGAGGAAAAGAATTGAGTTACTCCGAGGATAACTGAAGGAATTAAAATTACATATTACGGGCACTGTAAGAACTCCACGAGCTATTCCGTTAAGAAAACGGTAGGGATTTTAACATTTTTATTAGTGCATGCGTTCAAAAACGGGCTCGGATGTCTGTACTCTATATTAAAATACTTATTACGACTGGTATGTTATCGGAGAATAAAAATAAAAAATAAACCGAGTACATAACTGAGACGTATACACAACCATTCGCGGTTAGGAAACGATGATTTCAACGTGAATGGTCATTGGAAAAAATCAATTTTTTTTTCCCCATTGAGATAACCGTATGTAGTGAGCATTCTATTCCGGACACTCGATCTGATTTAAGCGATTTATAAACAGCCAGTGCGCATCGTCGAACCTCGTTTTTTTCTCTCGTGATTCCGGTAACCGAAAATGTTATTAAACGTTCGGGATTATTAAATTCCACTTGAAATGACCGAAAACGCGTGTTTTTTGTTTGCCGAAACAAATCCGCGTAAATCCGTATGAGAAATTAACTTAGGATTACGACGGGGAAAAAAAATCCCGTGAACTACGTATAATTTCTCAGTTATTATTTAAATAAAACACCGTAAACGGAAAACGTTTCGAATGCGCTTTGTAATTATACGAAACGCAATGACACACCGGCCGAATTAAGAATCGATACAATTTTTAAATATGCGTTATTCGATATCGTTCACAAATAATAATAATTAATACGTGGACACGCCAGAATACGATTAATGACTTACGAGCGAAAATTACCTAACTCGAGCTCGCTATGAAATTTATAACGCGTGCGACGATAATACGTAATTCTGGTGAACTCGAGGAATTCATCTCGCGCCTCCTAATGCCGACATATTGAGTATATTAAGTTGTAAGTTTATGGTGTAAAATTCGCATTGTAACAAGCGCGTTTTTCGCTCACGCGTCTTGGAAAATTGTTATTATCGCCGAGGACACATTACAAAATATTATAAATGATGTATTAAAATTTTCACGCGTTTTTTTTTTCGATAATTATTATTTACGCCATTTTCGTTGTTTTATCGTATTAATAAAAATATTTCAACCGACACTTATCGGGGTAACGGATTTTTATTTTTTGTTACGTTAACTGTGCGTACGCACAAGGAATACGCGTTTAAAGTAAAAAAAAAAAAATTAACGCGTATTCGCACGGTTTTCTTTTTCTCTGTAATTCGTACAAAACGCGTCGTATTTCGATTTTATATTTTAGTGTGATTTATATTAGGAGTCGTCGCAATATTTCGGTAAATATTTGTCGGCAAATTTCTAGAGAGGAAAAAGAGAAATATTATATCGTCGATTTTTGTCGAAACAAAAAAAAAAAAAAAAAAAATGTCGATTCGTAAGAAAATGTATTTGAGTTTTTTTCTCCGGCGTATTCCACCATTTCCCCGTATTATTTACTAATATTATTGATTCGTAATATACGAAAACGAAAATAAATAAATCGTATATATATATATTATGAAAAATCCGTACACGTGTACGTAAGTGTTATACGTAAGAATTTCCGTTCGATTCAATTTATTAATACTTTTTTTATTCGTATTATTGAAGGAACTCTAAAATCTCGACTGTACACGTGTACACGCAGTGGATTCCGATCTGCAGATACTCGGAGAGAGAAAGGCAAAAAAAAGAAAAAGAAATTCGCCCGTATACGAAATATTCCTTTTTTACTATACGCGGACGAGAGATTTTTTCGGAATGTTTTCGCAATAATAAAATCGCGGTTATCGTTCGTTCGACGATAATTGAAATGTAATATCATATTCGAGTATTGTACAATATGATATAACGTAGAAGGCGTATGGGAATTTCATCGATCATCCGAGAGATCGAGAAGGGCGTTAAGCGACTCGCGCGGTTTAACAGGAAATTACACGCCGAACTCGTAGGCTTCAAATGCATATAAGAATATAAATATATATTATAATAAAGTCGTTTCCGTTCGATGTGTACATATTATTATTATTATTATTATTGTGTGCCGTTATTAGATTTCGCGTGCGTGTATAACGCGCGTATTTCGATTTATATTTACTGTATTGCGCAATAACCGTTTGGAAATTAATTTGAAAACGGTGACGAGGAGACGAAACGAAAGAAACCTATTTCGGCAATAATATCTCACCGCCGCCGCCGACGACGACGAAATAAAAACGGATTCTGATAATGCGATATTATACCGCGTTTGGAAAACGTGAAGGTTTTCAATAAAACGACAAGCAAGAAAAAAGAACCGAGGAGATCGTCGCGGATCGTAGTGCTGCGCGTTTTTGGTCCTGCAACAGCGGCGTAAATTTCTCTTTTCTTTTAAAGCCTTCAGAGCTTTTCGGCGTCCTTATCTGCGTTTGCGCGAAATCACCGGTGCGTAAAAAACAGCCCCGGAGAAACGGTCGCGGCGTTCGGCGGCGCGGAAAGGCGAAGAGACGTAGAAAACGCGCGCGCGGTGTAAAATATTAATCTTCAAACTTTTTCGGCCTTTATTTTTTCTTTCTTTTTTGACGAACGCGTTTATTATTTTCCGTTTAACCGGGCCGGACCGATTATCCGACGACACGCCGTTTTCGCGTCCTGTGTCTCATCGAAGCAAACATGATTCCTATACGCGGTTTTTCTATCGTTCCGTGATGTAAAATGACTTTATCCGAATTCCATTTCTACTCCAAGTAGTCGAGAACGAGATCATGCGAATTACGAACAAACGAAACGCAATTAAACATCCTCATCGTTTTCCGCCGTCATAATTGAAATGACTCCGCGCGTGCGCAGGTAGATATATTACGTGCGATAGCAAGAACTCCGTTTACAAAGCGCGGTAGACGCGTAAGAGAATTTTCGTTTTTCTTTCAACGATTCGTTCGACCTGCATTATACGCCGCACCGTTCTGGTTCCCGTTTCGTATTCTGTAATAAAATCTTCGTAATGGCGATATTTACAACAACGAGACGTGTCCGTCCGAGTCGCAAACACTGTGGTATAAAAAAAAAAAAAAAAAAAACTTGGTTCGGATGAAAAATAAACGTTTCCGAAATATTTCGAAACCTTTGATAATACCGTTAAACGTATTATCTTACACATCCGAAGCGCAAATATCAAAAATGAAATTCTTTTTTTTCCCAGGCGAATCGTATAATTTGCTTTCATATACGGAAGAAAATTGTTCGCGATAATTCGCGTAACGTAATAATAAAGAGATCTGCACGCACTGCGCAACGACGCGTATTCCGTACATTACATATATACCTGTGCGCGTATACGGAAAATAACACAAAAGGACAGGAATCCAATTAGAAAATGGAATAAAAGGAGAATTTTTTTTTATCCATATAAAACGATATTGTAACTGAAAAATATTGAACTCGGATAAGATAATACTGCACAAAGGGGAGGAGGGTTGTAGACTTTTGCGCTTGCCGAACGTTTTTCAAAACGTAAAACGACTTTGGAGGACGCACGGCAATACAATTTAGACGATATACGCCGAATAGAAAAACGGTCTGTAAAAACGTTTTGCTTATTATTATTTCTAAACGAATACGAATAAGTTCTCTTTTCCTTTTTAATACGAAATAAAAATATTTAACCGTCAAACAATTATTTATTATTTGATTCTTTTTTTTTTTTTTTGTAAATAAATTATAACAAACGCGCTTAGTTTATTAATTCTTTATTTAATTTTTTTTTTCTTTGTTTTTTTTTTTTTAATTTAAATACGCAGCAGATAATAAAAAGGGATTTATTTTTATTACGTAAAATTCGAAAACGAAATATTAATTATTTTCGTCGCAGTGGAGAGGGGTCATCTTTCGTTAATTATTATTTTTAACGCTCGCGTTTTTTTTTTTTTTATTTTTAGTCGATATTTTTTTTTTTCATTATATACAGAAACATTAATATGCATATAAATTAGTTTATTTATTATATACATTGGACTCATAAAATATCCAAACGATTTTAAGAAAATCCAATCAATAATCTCGTATAACGGCACTGTAATGTTTCTCTTCGACGTGTGCGATAAACAACACTCGATTAGTTCATTCAGTTATATGCGACCGCGTGTGAGACGATTTAACGAAAATAACGTTTTAAATATTTATTATAGTTGTTGAAATTGAAACGTATATTCTCTCGGTTTCTTTCAATATAACCGCGTACAACGCAGTAACCATAAAACGCTTTTACTACGTTTCTTTTCTTTTTTTTCCTCTTGTTATATATTCGGAAGCGAGTTCTCGTCGGGGACGGATAATTGTATTTTCAGAGTGTATATTATTGCGTGATACTGCAGAGACGAAAGCGGATAGAAGAATGAGAATGAAATAAAAGTAAATGTTCAATTATTATTCATAGCTCGAGCTTAGAGGAAATCCGTATTCGGTATATATATATATACACATCAGTGGATTGTCTTTGCCACGAGGAATACAGCAGCGCGATTGTGGTGATGTTTATATAATAATAATAATAATAATAATAATAATAATAATAATTATTATTATTATTATTATTATAATGACGTTGTAATACTGAGACGAAGTTAGTTAACTTAGTTTTTTTTTTACAATTGCTTATGAGATTACTGTATGAAAACAATACGCTCCTCTCGTTTTTTTTTTTCATTTTTGGGCGAAATTCAAAACGTGTTTTGTGTATACAAAATAAAATTTGTCACGTTCGGAAAATAATAGATAAAAAAAAACCCCTTATCGATTCGCATAATATTATATAAAGAATATTTATTTCATTTTTATGTTTTTTGTAAGACTACACCGGCTGGTGAGCGTCCCGTTGCAATCCACACGTATTACGCGCGTTGTAACGATAATAATAATATTTTCGCATTTGTTGTTCGGTTCGGTGTTATAACCGAAAAAGGGCTTAACACGAAAAACGGGATCGAATCTATCGTTTTCTGCGGTGCGATAATGCGATTTAGCGATGACTCGGAAAACTCATTTGCAGGACGTTAAACAACCGGATTTAGTTTTACGATTATCCTATTAAATTATCGACGTTATTACGTGCGCGGGAATTCGTTAATATAAATTCTCTATATATTATATATATATATATATATATATAACAATTGATATTATTTTGAAACTATTTGTAAATGGTATCCTCTCCCTTATTATAAGCCGTATATATCGGAAGTTTTATTTTTGTCTGGACCGCGGTGCGCGAGACTTATAGATCGGGGCTATTTAACAACCTCTAACAACAACCTGCGTAGAAAAAACTGTGAGATTCCTCCGAGTGAGACTACACATCGTCTTCAATTACTTCTTCCGTTGTTCCTTCAACACTCCTTCTCGATCGGTCGAGCACACACTTAGTCGATCGCCTCACCTGCAAAAAAAAATGTAATAACACGTGACAATAATACGTACTCCTCGTCCGTTTAAACGTGAACCCCGGATTTGGACGATGAAAACAACGTATTGGTGTTGATAAACGGCAGTTCTCCGGTCGAGAAGAAACTAACAACGGCATTCCAATCGTCTCCGACTGCTATTTCAGCTATTGGATCCAGTCGTTTAGTAGATTGATTCGCTATTGTAGTTTATTTTTAATGAACTATTTCTAACGGCCAACCGTAACTCGTATGCAGAATGGGCGCGTGACTTGTTCTCAACACACTAACTGTACACTGGTCGAAACTTTTGAAAACATCTTTCTTTCTGAATATAATGACCCTCACAGCGGTATTTTCTCGCACTTACCTCTCTCTCGTCTTCATATAACAGCGTCGATTTTCGACACTTAACATTATCGTTCGTTTCAGTGTTTTGTTTGTAATTCGAATCCGATCCGTTTTATATCTTGCACCCGCACTTGAAAACAATCCTTCTACAAAACCAACACGTACGGTAATAAACACTGCAAAACTACAAGTCTGTATCTCGCGTCCCGCTTTTCCTTGGCCGTCCCTGCGGGTATAACTGCGCCGGAATCGTATTCCTTTTATACTCATAACGAGTGAACGAATATTATTTTTCCACTCGAAACGCAACACGGCTATATGTACAACGTGGGTAGGTATCAGAGGCGCGTAAAACGAAATCATTACTTTTTCCCACGCGTATATCGCATAAGCTGATAAATGCCGGAAAAATCGATTTTCGACGTTACGAGAAGTATGTGATATGACGTGAAGAATTTGGTCGCGATATGATATCTACGCGGATATATTTCATTTTAAGTTTATATACAAGACGTGTATAAAATTATAATTGCTGTTGTCCGACAATGAAGAAAATGAAACCGAAAATAGAACAAGACGTTGCAATGATCGCGCGGACCGCAAGTAATAATTTATGATAATCATTTAACGCGTACCGGTCAATGGGGGTTGTATGTTATATGAATATTGTTTGGACGCAATCGTAAAAATCTCAACGGTCTTCGTGCAAACCGTATAAACGACAACGGACGATTGACGCGAAGAAAAAGTCTTACGGAAAGCGATTTTGAAACCCCCAGGAATCATTTGCAAACGAAAACGTATTTATGTGCCGCGCGTTGAAAAACAATCTTACTCGCGATCCATCCCACCGATTTTAATTATATATTGTTTTCTTTTTCCTGTAAACAATTTTTCTATTTTTTTTTTTTTTTTTTTTTGATGACAGAAACAATACTTCGGATTTCCTTCAAGACATTATATTCGAGAGATACAATATGAACCACTGGTATTACTATGTTCCGATTTAATTACGTATACTTGTTAGAATCCTTGTACATATACAAAACCTACAGTACACCGTAACCGCGTTGATACCGGGGTACAAAATACGATTGTTTTTGGATGTCACGGACATCATTAACAAGCTGGGAAACCAGCGCGCATCGACGACGGGACGCCGAGACCGGTCGCCGCGTCGATTCACTTGGACTAGGTACACGCTCTCCACCCGCTTTATCTTCCCGATGAAATATTTCTGAATCCGTTCCCGCGCCGATCCGCACGTCACAATATATTTTTCTATATACAGAGCGATTATAGTGAAAGGATATATATATATGATTGCGCGTTTATCGACGTAGGTGCGTAATACTCGTATTATGATGTATCGCACACCGTTCGACCCCCGGGTGGAAAGCCGACAACTCGCGCGCTCCGCAGTAATTTACGGATTCAATTTGCAAATGACGTCGTTACACGTACCGCTCGCGGCGAATTACAGCTAATAAAACCTCTCGCACCCCTCGGCGAACGCGTCATGTGCACGAGACGAATATTATTGGCCGGGTTTTCAGTGTATTTTAAAAATCGACAATGGGACTTCGCGCGTGGCGCGTTCAATTCCGAATTTTCAAAGCGATGAAATATTGTTTTTAAATATCCGGGAAGTAACAATGGGGGAACTTTAATTTGAATTATACCCCCGCCCAATACGTTCACAACACGGTAAAACGATCTCAAAAATTAATCCACGTGCATTCCACACCTCCGTGTTTCCGAGGAAACAGTATCACGTCCGATTTCGATGCTTGAAACGAATACGTTGCCAGGTCTACCGGATGGTTTTTCCTGAAATATCAACCGAATAATTAACTATTAAATCGTTGTTTAAGCTCTCGTTTTTACACATTTTTCGACCGCTATGAAAGCGTCGAGTAGATTCCATCACAGCTCAGCTCGCTACTCTTTAATTATTATTGTTCCGAAGTATTTTTCGCCAAAAATTATTGTTCTAAGCAGCACGCTGAAGGAAAATACGGATATGACGCGTGTCACGAAATCGAAAAAACGCTATTGGCCTATACGCTGCCGTCTATTGGTAAAAATTACGCCTCCCCAACACAACTGTTGTCTACAATCGGACAGTCGAGACTGTATTAAGATTGTTTTTAAACCGCTTTACGATGGCTCGAATCGCATTGAGGTCTCCACGCGGTACAGCGGGTAGCGTGAGAGTAATGGGAATACGTTTAGAACGTTCACGAAATACATAATTTACACACGCGTGTTTATAATGTACTCGCGTATAATAATAGTATTACTAGTCGGTGTGACAATGCGAGATATTAACATTAAACTACTGTGTTAAATCGAATTTGTCGAAAATCGAAAAACACGGGCGTGGCGCGCAGAAAAAGCACGGCGAAGAATTAACAGAACAAACACGATCGTCTCGATTTACTGGTAGACACGAATCGTTTTTATTACACCGTTCGTTTCGGGAGATTTCGCGGTAATAACGAAAACGTACCTATCGCGCAGTACACTGCGCGTTTAGACGATTATTTATCATTATTGTGTACACGTAGTAACAGAGCGAAAGGCTTCTCTCGGTTAAATAAGAATTATCGTCGGGCGTCGTGCAATAAGAGGAGGAAAAAAAACCGCGCGATTTCATATAACCTGCGCGGTGGTGATACACGACACAGATATCGTTTCGCGACCGAGCCTGCTAATTCGGATGTGCGTGTACCACTTATCCCGCCTGATTCGGGTTAATAAATTCGCGTCGCGCGCGTTTAATGGCCGCTGCAGGCGATTTCGTCGTCGCAACACACGAGTCCCGCGAATCCGTGTGTTAACCGAATTACACTGTTAACGTCACGTTTCCTATAAACCGTTTTCGCGTTCCCGGCAAACCTAACCGAGAAAACCACGCCAAACCGAACGTCAGGCAAACGAAGCGACCGCGCATCACGTTACATTCAGTTAAGTTATGTTGGGATTTTTGAACACGGTCCCGAATATGACACACAAGAGTTGACATTTTCACGACACAACGCGGACTCGTGAAGGTTCCGTTCTAATAGCCCATTAGATTTTATTAATACGCGAATTTCATTTGTTTCGTCACTCACGCGTCATCGAAATCGCACACTGTCCTCGGAATTTCACATTATCGTGTTTTCTATTCCTATATTAAACGAATAAAATCGGTAGTAAAAAATGAGCCCCGTAAGTTATTGCAATATATTTCTACAATCTCTCGTTACAACGAGATCACGCGGTTCACTGTGCAAACACAGTTCGCCGCTTCGTATTCATTCCAGACACCCTTTTACACGTCCAAGTGTTTGTGAGAATATATCGGCTCGGCGCGAACAATATATATCGAATGGAATCTCCAACGCGACTATTATACTTAGAATTCAGTGCGTTTCGCGTTTGTGTTTGCGCTTCGGTCGAATTTTCTTTTGTTTCTGCTATGAAATGTCTACAAACGTCCTCGGCGTTTCGAAATCAGAATGGACTCGGAGAAAATATTCTTTTTTTTCTTCTTCTTCTTATAAAAGAACACGTCCGTGTGCTCGAGTAACTAACCACCAACCGCCGCACGCGTATTACACGGTCGGTGGCAAAGAGGTGAAATGGAAAATGCGAATTCGCGACGCAATGCATCGACGCGTGTATTAGACGCGGACAGGGTGTTTTAGACGGTAATTCGATTAATGTTCCGAGTGAAATTAATTAAAAATACGTGCCGTCCAGAGACACGTCCCTGCTGTGTACACTGCTGCAAACGGGTAAGCGTTTATTATTGTGTTTTATACCGATTCGAATATGTGTCTCCGAGACAGAGTGAGAGAGAGAGAGAGAGAGAGAGGAATACCCAGCTTCCTCCGACGGCAGATGAATTAAACGCGGGTCATCCGCGCGGTCGTCCTACAGCAGATCTAATCGTGACAGTCGGATCGACAAAAAGGACCGTTTGATTATTAATTCTATTATCGTAATGTCGATCACATTATGTTTATAATGTATAAACAATGCAGATTCTCTATACCTATATAGGTAAGTACCTATGTGACTGGTCACCTGGACTTTAATTTTGAAAGACCTCGTATGAGTCTCATCACGTGTTCACAGTTTTTGAACGTGCAAAAGACCGTTTCTTTCGATTTTCCTGCGATTTCAAGACAACACGACGATATTTATGTAGCGATCGAAAAATTATACTTTTCCGCGTTTTCGAAATGTACTGAACAACAATCGAGTCGAGTTCCGGCTCGAGGGAAATTTGGTTTTTTTTTTTTATATATATATAATATTATAACTGAAATAATAATTATTATGTCGTATTTTTTTCTGATAGAATTTAATTAAAAATAGTGTTTTTTTGAGATTTTTAGGACTTTTAAATACGAAAATCAACGATCTGTCTAGGTTTCGATACAGAAACGTATATTAAACGGGAGATTTCTCTAACGAGAAAAATTCTACTGGAAAAAAGTTTAATATGAGCTAAGACAACCGAAACGGAAAACAAAGGATAAAACACCGAAATATCGCGTACAAATTTAAATTTTGAAAAAATATTCATTTTTTTTTTTTTTTTTTGTTACGGTAATCCTAAGAAGGGGATCGCCACAATCTCCCGGTGTATTATGTAAAATCGACAAAAGAAATCATAAGTTTATTATTCTCTCTTTTTTATTTTTTATGCATTTGCGCGATTTTTCACGCGGATTTGTAAATACGCGTCGAGAAGAGAGAAAATACTATGACAACTAAACGGTGTGAATAACAAAAGCTGCATACGATTATATTTGGTTAAGATGCGTGGTACGATGGTGGAGAAAACAGTCTATGCATATTTATTTTTTACTTTTTTTGTGTATATAAAGTATATTATACAAATCGATATATTTTATCTTATCGAAGTTTTTTTCTTGTAAATTTTTATAGATATATTAATACATAAATTTAAAAAAAAAAAAATAGTTTTTTCATCTTCTCGTCATAAGAAAGACTACTCAAATCTCCATTATCAATACTGTTCTTTTTTAATTACGTTTTACTTGTGACGTGAATAGAAATGTTTGCAAAAAACGCCTTCGTTATTCTCTGGAAGACTTGTCCGGGGAATATTAATGTGTTTGCGAAATCAATCAGACAAATGTACTTGCTATTTTGTCGGGTATGATGAAACGTTTAAATTACCTGATCTAACGCCGGTGCCTTTCTCCTGTTAGTATTCCCAGGTAAGATAGTGAACAGTATCTTTCACTCTTCTTTCTCTCCCACTTAACGAGAAATCAATCCCATTTCCATTTTCTTCTTTTTTTCTTCTCACCGCGGTTTTTACCGCGGTAAATGTGATTTAGACGTAATTTTTCGTTGGTTTTTTGGCCAACGCTTGAAAACCGTATTGACATAATCGAAACACGACCTCTTTCAAATACACACCAACTAGATACAATTCGCTACTGGAACCAAGGTACGATTGGAACGATCAGAGTAATCTTTCTGGTAGAATCTCTGGGTACAGACATGAAAACAACACACCAATATTCACACAACATTCCCCTCGCTCCGTTCAGAATCTCAGAATAACGTAAGTGCACGCAGAAAATCAGACGCGGTCGAAAGTACAATCACACTACATATTATATTTTGATGGGAAATTCGAATACTCTTTCTTTTTTTTTTTATCATCACTCGCCCATCTCTCGTCGCGCAGTCTCTGAAATACGCGTACGTATAAAATGTATAATATCACCACCCAGGTGCTTTTATCGTAGTAGCGCGTATCTTATTATTATTTTATTTCCGTTGTAATATTTTATTTGTCAACTCGGGCTCGTGTATACACGTATACAGACCGACACGCATTATTCGCGTCCATTTATTCGGCTTTATAGTCTTTGTTTACGACTAAGTATTTGTCCGTGTTAAACAAATTCCGCTTTAGCGAAACACAAACGTGGCGCGTTTTAATAAAATAAAAAAATATATATTCCGCCGGAAAAACGATAAGCACATTTTAATTCTCGCGAAAAATGTTCATTTCCCATCGCCGTTTTTTTTTTTTATTTTCATTTTCATTAACGCGCCTGCTCTACAATTATCTCTCCACATATATATATATATATATATATATATATATATATATTATTACACGATAGTATTATTCGCTATTTCGTTGCGCAGTTTACGATCGATTTTTATCGTAGAGATATTTACGAACATAACAAAGTTTCGTTGTTATGTTTTGACTTTTTTTTTTCCAAAAAAAAAAATAAATACTGAATTTAATTTGAACACTTATAGATAATTTTCCAAAATTTCAGATGTTATCCGTTCCAAATAATGCGCAATAAACTTATCGTAAACTTTTCTAAAATTTAATTGTACAAATTTCGCAAGCGTTAATATAATGTTACTACGTGCGTAGAAGTGTCGCCGAGAACAAAAATAATTATTTATTAAAATATTTATATTTTTCTCGTTAATCATATACAGTGTATAAAATATACTTTATAATTTTTTATTTTTTTCAATGAAATTAAAAACACATTCGCCGCGTCCCGATATAATAATAATAATAATAATAATAATAATAATAATAATAATAATAATAATAATAATAATAATAATAATAATAATAATAATAATAATTCACGACGAACGCACCGAAACACATTAATATTAGATTTAATTTCGCACATAAAACCGTTATCGTCATAAAATAGCCGGACTGGCGTACTCGACCAGTGCAATATATTAAAGTTTTTTTTTCAAAAAAAGAAATAAGTTGTATACGTCCTCCTGATACGATAACCGTTTTTTAAAACGTAAAAAAAACCGAAATGAAAAAAGAAAATGAAAAATGTAATAATTTCTTTTTTTTCTTTCAAATCAAAATGTATACATATATATATATATATATATGTAGCGATTTTGTGAACATAATTTCAGTGTATAATTTACGTTTAATTTCGTTAATTTTTAAACGATTTTATTTTAGATCCGGTTATTTAATTCGAACAATTTTCAAGCGAATCGATAGTATTCAGTAGTAGCGATGACGAGAGAACGCAAAACGATGCCGACGACTATGCAGACTCGTTTTACTGGGCCGTCCGGATCCAATCTATTGAATATCAATTAAAAATTGTAAATTTAAAAGAAAGAAATCGATTCGAGATTTTGAATTTTGCCAAAGACAAATTTATACTTAAGATGATTGGAAACGGTCCGTTTCTAAGCGATTTTGTACAAGCAATTTAAAATACGGATGCATATTCGTCATGAGAGTGTTTGAGTAATAAATAATTGTTGGTGTGTGTGTGTGTGACTTCTCGGAATACTTTTCATCACTTCTTGAAACGACGAGTACATGCCTACTATTACAATTTATTACTACGGATATAAATATTTTCGTTTTATTATAATAGGGCACTATTATTAAAAACTAAGAATTATCCGTGTTATATTTTACATTACGGTGGCATCTGCGTAGGATAAGTAATAGCAATGCCTTAACTAGAGAGAACACCAGAGGCCTTCCTCGAAATTATACATATATATGTATATGTAGGCAAATACAATGAGTTGATGTGTTTGAGAACAGTGATACAAAATTCAGTGTCTCCCCTTAAAATGAATTTCTGGCTACAGTACTGTATTATAGGCTAAATTATAATAAATATAAAATAAACACAAATAAAGTAAAAAAAAAAAAAAATGACGTTATTATTAAATATTCAAGAGACATTATATACGCGTATTACGTATAAAATATATTCTCAAAATAATTATTGTTCCGGAAAACCAGATCTTATAGGTTATTATAATATTAAAATAATATTAGATAGGATCTTATCTCTGTTAAAACATGAAGTCCCTTTGTGATGAGGCTCTTAAGGGTGCTAAATATAATTATTATACTGTGATATTAAATATTATATTGTACCGTGAATCGTGACGTTAGCCGATAAGCGGTCGATTACGAGAGATTCCAGTAATCAAAAGATGGTCGCACGCTCATGCAAATGTCAATTTTTTTAGAAAGGAAAAAATAATTTTATACTTATAACACTATGATTTAGACCTAAAAGCTGGACAAAATTTTGACTATTTAGAAAGAACCAAATTTAATTCTGAAAAAAAGATTTGAATTCATCAGCTTCTTTTCTACGTTATGTAGGAAGTCGATTTTCGATTAAACGTTTTATTTATTTTTTTTTTTTTTGTATTAAATTTCTAATTTTTTTTCTTTTTACTTCTGTCATTAGCAAATTTAAAAAATAATGAAACATCGACTTTTTATATAACCTAGAAAAATGGCTGATGAATCCAAATCATTTTTCAGAATTAAATTTGGTTCTCTCTAAGTAGTCAGATTTTTGTCTAGCTTTTAGGTTTATAACGGTACAAATAATACATCGTTTCCAATCTCTTTAACGCAATTACGTCAGGTTTCCGTGGCATATTCTCTGTACACGGTACCGCGAAAATATTTGTTTCGTTTTAATTGTTTGCAACAAAGAATTAACTTACAACTTAAGGAAGAAACAAAAAACGTATTTAATTTTAGTCATTTCACTTTTTTCTCGTTACTTTATAATACACGCGTAGTACAAACTACTTATATATTACCATATTTTCTTTTTTCTTTTTTTACAATACACGAAACTTTAAACAGCTAATTTACGGTTTTGTAATTTCTGCTTACTCGCATTAGTAAACTAAACACATTTCAAATTATAGATTCAATATTCCGGTTGTTATTATTTTTTTTTTTTTTTGTTCTTTCTAAATTGCGTGTCTAGACCAGAGAAGAAACGTTGCGGACAATTTCGTTGTCATCAATCTTTAGTAAATGTTTCCGACAAAGTTGTCAACGACGTGGAAAATCTTGTACGTCCAGTCCAAAGAAACATTATACGATTCAATCCACGTCATGACATCGCCGGATTTGATTATTCGCCGTGAATCGCGCGGTTAAATTCTTCGTTTTTCTTTTTCTTCTCCCCGTCGTTGTTTTCTCGGGATCATGTGGTCCTCTCGTCCCGATCGTTATGCGTGCGGTCAGATCGTTTATAGCAATAACGGTCTTCAACGGCTGAAAATTAAGAAAGGTGAATATTTCGTAAAGGTGAAGATTTCGATCTTTACCGCCTCTTCGGCGTGAAAACGAATGAAATTCTGTTGTGCGTTATCGATCGTAAATTTATTTGATTTTATATAAAAATGATTTTTTTTTTTTTCGGAAAAACGTTTCGCGTTCTGTCTTTGGCGCAGACGTCGTGACTTTACTACACGAACGTGTGCATAGTGAGGAAATCGTTACGAAAATCCTCTCGTCCGACTATTGGAATCGTTCAACAACAACAACCACCTAATCAATACAACCAAAACCGTTATAATATTATCCATCGTCATCCGTATAAAGTGAATTATTATAAATTGTTCAACGGACGGATTCGCGATGATTTCTATGAAGACCGCTGTGTATTCGTGCCGAATGACCGGGTGCACGTCATGTGGAAGTACATACAACAACGTTAATAAATATTAAATAATTTGTTACACCGGTCGGTCGTGGTATACGTGCGTGGTACGCGCGCACGCGAATCGCTCATGTAAAATCGAATGAATTCGCATTAATCCCCGTACAATAACAATAAAAATAATTGATGAATTGCGGTTGTTTGAGCGATATTGAAAAACAAAAAAACGCTATTTTTCGTAAATAAAGACAAAATAAAAAAAAACGTACACTACACACGGGGGAAAAAAACGTCCGGCTAACGTCATTCATCATTTTCAACGCGCTCTATATCGTATATATATTTTTTGATCATTCTCGAAATTATCCTCATCAATTACTGTGTAGTATAAAGATACTGATGAGAAGAATATTTTTTAATTTTTTTTTAGATTCTAAGGCGTAACGAGATTTTACAATAATGTTTTTTTTTCTTCGCACAGCTTATCGACTAGAAGGAATGTGCTCCGATCGTTACACGTACACGCCGTTTATTCGAATTTTACTGGGATGGTTACTTTATGGACGTCGTTTTTCGATGTTTGCAATAGTTTTTATATCGAGGCTCACAAAAATTCCCGTTAAAAACGCCATTTCGTCAATATTCGTTATTGCACATACATATATCGAAAATATTTATTTTTTTCTTTTATCACACAGACCAGTGATGAGCAATTTTTTTTTACCGAGAACATAAAAATAAATTCTTGACGGACCCGTAAATTTTAAATTTATTATAGAAATATATGAAAATTATATTTCTATTTAATTTTAGACGATCGCCGAATACAAACGCAGTACGACCGCGAGAACACGTGTAAAACGACACAAATTTCGGAAAGTGTACACGCGTGCAGAATCTTAAATGACAGCCGACCTCGCGACCGCAGCGGCTTATGAGCAAACCGTCTCTGAGGAAGTTATCGCGGGTGTACGGACGATTTTTATTCCTTCTCCTTTTCGGCGAGGAAACGCATAATTCGCTCGTTACACAAACGTTTATTTCGTGAGTTTTAATGTGCCGTGTTATATGTACTGACTGTTTGCGAGGGGAAACGATTTTCCGGTTAAAATCCCCACACTTCAGGACCAAAAAATTCAATTAAAAATATTATTGCGCCTTTGGTCAATTTATACGTTAACACACACGTCTAACGCTACGTGTCGACAACAAACCACTCGGATTCGCACTGTTTTTAAAGAAAACGATTGTCATTTTTTTTTTTTTATCAATCAGACAAAGTTTGATAAATCCGTGATAATGTGCAGAAAATCGAAAAGACTATTGCACTCGAGAAATTCTATTTCAGAAATATTTGGGTTAATAATTATACATATTTTCTATTAAATATAACGATAATTTTGTAAATATTTGGTTAGATACTGCAATATTCCACTAACCCTATTCAAACGTATAGAGTTATCGATTCCGGTTATAGTTTTTGTTGTGTGTTATTTAAGAAATAATTTACGATTTTTCCACGACGCGTTATTATACACGAGATAAAAACTCGATTTTTACAAAAGACAAAAAAAAATTATTCCAGTGGAATAAGTTTTTTTTTTTTGTTTTAATGACGAGCAGGTTAAATTATATACGTATAAACATGTAGAGTAAGATTGTTTTTTTTAAATGATCGTTTTGTTTGTATTCGCTTTTTTTCTTATATCTTATTTTAACTTTTAAAATGATAAGATTTGCGTCACTCGACTACCTTAATAGAAAAAGTTTTTACCCATTAAGTACACAACCCGTCGGGTATATTTCTATACATTTTTTTTTTCGCAACGACATTTCGTTTGCATCTACGCACTATTAACTATCCACTTAAGTCAGACTCGTATAGAAAACCATTACTTTTAATCATTAAAGTTTTAAATTGCGTTTGGATTTCTCGCATTTACTTGCAACACGTGATCTATCATACTCGTAACAATTCCGAATTCGATTCGAACACGTTAAGCGTTATCCCAATCATTCGATCCGCGCGTTAGTTTAATGGATTTATCGATCGAATAAAATTCCTTACGGCGAATTGAAAATAACATCAGTCGTTTATTTTCACACTGTTTCCTTCGAGCTTTGTTCTTCGCGAAAATTACATGCGTGTCGGCATAAAAATAAAACGTGCGACTCTCTGATTCCGTACACACGGAAAACGTTTAATTCATTTCGGATTCCATTCAAATAGCAATCGGCAAATGTCGCAAAACGCTACGGTAGTGCATCGTCAAAAGGACTGCGACGTCGGCCGTTTCCTATTAGAAATCCGTGAGAAATATATATATAAAAAAAAAAAAAAATGTTAAACGATATAAATAAAATACTAATTCAAATATGACTGGAACACACGTGTTTAGGACTCATAATGAACGAGCCGGCTACGTGGTTGATACTTCTTCTTGTTCGCTGTAAGACTAGGGCTTATGATGACGGAAATGTGAAGAAACGGCCGACCTGAAGCGATTTTTTTTAATCGATTGCAAAGTCGAAAAAAAAAGCGCGCAATATTACATTTGTAGAAATACGCGATCAAGCCCGGGGCCGTAAACTAAGGAGGCAAAAACGCGTTTCGCTCCGATTCCGTACGGATAGATAACGCGTAATTTTCCGCGATAAAAACAATCTGCGAGTTTTTTTTAATGTTTCTTTGCGACAGGACAACACAACAGCAGCTGAGCGCTAGGATTCTTGAACAGAATCCTAGTGAATTTGAAGCACTCTCCGTTTTAAAAAAAAACGATTTCTATATTATTCAATAATACCGTTAAAAAAACCATTCGACATTCGACGGTGCGCGACGTCCGTTGTGTTCTCTCGATACCAGTGGCCGGCCGGCCGTCGGTTACGCGGTATCGTCTAAATCATTCTTTCTCAAAGTGGGCGATAACGCCCCCTTGTGGGCGTTAGTGGCCTTCAGGAGGGCGGTAAAAGGCCTAAAGGAGTTTGGGGGGCGTTGAAGCGGTCTGGGGGGCGATAGCTGTTTAAAAAAGCGAAAAATGATGTAATCCCGCAACTTTTCCCTGGATTATGGTCGATTGTTCAAAGATAAATCTAATAGCGTTTCCATCATCGTATTTGTTCGAACGTGGCGACTTACGACTGTATTTAAGTAAATTCGAGCCTGATATAAAAAAAAAACTGGTAAAACTACATCTGGTTCATCCATCACATTAAGTAAGCTCGATAAATTTAAATTCAAAGATTTGTTTAAATTTCAATAAAAATACATTGAAATTCGATTAAGTATGCGTTTCAATTGCTCTTATTAAAAATGCTCTTTTGAAATGTGAGTTTTAACTCCAAAATACAATATGACATGTTTATAGTTATAATAAAATTGTAATAACTGTTTAAAGATAAACAACAATTGGTAAGTTTAAAAATTTTGTAGGGTACTAAAAAAATTTTGATTGTCAAAGTGGGGCGGCGGTGTATGAAATATGTTTGAGAACCTACGGTCCGAATGAAAAACGCGCGGGGAAAAAATCCCGTTTGCTAAAAATGACGACTGGCGCAGTCCATTAGAAGGGCCGCCGGCGAATTACGGCGGGAGAAAGCCGGGAAAATTTCTCGGGGTCGAAATGCGAGAATGCAAATTGCAAATTATATTGCCGACGACGACGACGACGACGGTTAGCACATTAGCCTGTCGTCCGTCGGCCGCGCGTCATATTTCATTTCCCCCCGGGTCGAACGTAGACGTTTTTGCTAATTGAAAATAGTATATGTATATACGTTGTTGTGCACGTAACGATTAATAACAAACGCCACTGGCAGTGACACTCTCCGCGCCACTGTGGACAGTTCAGATTAGGACGCGTTTTTTCACTTTGACACAATCGAATATTAACGGAACGACGGATGCAATGGTTTCACTTTTTTCAGATTTGTACTTCTTGAAAATTCTACCAGAATGAGAGAGGAGAGCGTTTCGAGCAAGTCACGGCAATTCTTTCCCATAAACGAATCGTATCCATAATTATTATTTATTATTATTGACGCTTTAAATAGGCGATTCTTGGATTTCATCAAAAACGCTTAGAAAAAAAAAATAATAATAATAATAATAATAATACTATCGAAAAATTACGTAAAAACGTTCGATTTGTTTCTCCGTAATTTCGAAACTCTCGTGGTTGTGTAGAAACCTGATATTATATTCGTCAAACACAATATTTCTTTCAGTTTCGCGTCATTAGATTATGTCGGTTATTTCTCATTGAGATGATGTCACCACGTAAATCTTCCGCCTCTTATTGATCTAATGACCGTCACTCTCTTCGGGACAATTCCTTCGTCGGCTATTTCTTTCGGTCCAACTAACACGGAACAATCTTCTCCGAGTCCACGTTTCCATTGCTTCTGGTTTGTTTTTTTTTTTTTATATATATACTGTTTATGTCCAAATTTTACAACCACACAACAAAATACTCCGCACTAAGATTTTTCTGGTCTTCAGTGGACTTTCGTTCGGTAAACAATTGTATCTTTTTGCATGAAAACACTCCTTACCACGACTGTCCGTATAATCATAAGTTATGATTCATAATTGTCGATATTTTTCGTTTTTTCGTCACACGCTGAATCGTGTTCGGATCCATTGGCTTCAATTCGATTACGATGATGTCACGTATAAAAGTTTGACGCGGTGCGTCCCCGCGTATGATAACATAATACGCTACAACGACGTTTAAGGACAAATACACTACACACAATTAGACGGATGATTTTTTTTTTTTTTTTGGTAATTTCTTTTTATTTTGGTTATTTTGTAAAATTTATTCCGAAACTAAACAATATTAAAACAATTTTATCGTTTCGGATTTCAAATCAACCATATTGATTTGAACCAAGTAAAACGCATTAAAGCGGGAATACAGTCCACGCGTATGGTCGAAAGACTCAAAGCCGATATTTTTAATATTATATCTTAAATGGTCTATATATTATATTTATCTGTTTTATTGGCGACAAATAATAGCATTTCAATAATATTGACTGTTACAGTTTTGAAAAATTTTCGCATAATTATGTATTCTATAGTATTATATTTTATAAAATATTAGAATCTTTACGATGAAAAATGAAATGTTGATTTACATAATATATACATAAATATATTATGGAATTTAATTTTTTCAAAAAGAAATGAATGTTAAAATTTTTGTTGTTTTAAGTTTTACATAATTTACCATAAAATATATAAATGTATTTATTTAAGATATTTTATACTTATTTTGATAATGCATTTTGAAGTATATATTCAAAACGCTCATTTAAATTTTTAATTGCTTTCATTTAAAATACCATAATTTTCCATAATTCCATCTATTTACAATAATTTGAATATCGATTAACGGTGTAAAAAAAAAAAAAAATACAATACTTGTTTAATACCTTCAACAATAATAATAATCATATTTCATTAAAATAAGAAAAAAGTCGCGTCTTATATTTAAAGTAATAAATATCGTTTAAAAAAATTGTTGTATTCGATTTCCGTCGTCCTGACCAATGAGAAATAAAGTTATTGTTCTTTGATTCCAATATTGTGGATGAAAAAAAAAACAACAGTATAACGACTTATTCACCCGAAATATTTCTTTTGAAGTCAAAATATATCGCCAATGATGTGAATACACATGAACAATCGAAATCGAAGAACGAAACGTGAAATTTTCGGGGAATCTCGATTTTTGTTTAATAAAAAACAATTCGGGAAAAAAATCAACACGTATATTTCTCAATAAAGCGCGAGTATGAAGTTTCATTTTTTTTTTTATGTGTTTTTATGTTAAAAGTACAATATCGTTTTTGGTCGCATTATAATATACGTATAAGGTTCGACGTTTTATTGAAACGTTTCATTTAGGCGAAATCGAGTGCTCTTAGTATTTGTAAAGCAAGTAGCAGCGGACATTTCTCGTACGTATAGAGTATCGTACGTATCGTATGCCTCGGAGTCCTCGAGTACTCCGTTTCAAAGTTTGAAAATAATGGTAAATTCTTGTTAGGAATCTTCGAACTTCAACGTTAAAATCATGGACGGAGCACAATCTCGAAGAATGAAATTTAAACAGTCGGTTACAATATATTATTATCATAAATTTTCCAAGTGTCTCTTCGATTTTTTGGCGCATCTCAACTATATATAGCTCATGACGAAAGTCCTCGACCGCTACACTCACTCAGACATTCGCTCGCATCGCCAGCCGCTCGTGTCCGGTACTCGAATCAATAAATATCCGCCGATCCGTTATGAATAACCACCGTGTCGCTGGTGTTCAAATTTTATTGTTTTGAATTTTTTTTCCACGATTTTGCGTTTCGAAGGTTTCGAAGTCCAGGATTCTGGACGTTCAAACTTTCATGCGTTTCGAGGTTTTTCAAGGGGCTCGGGCGGGCGGTTGTCAAAACACGTAAATACATTTTCGTGATAAACGATTGCAGGCGACGGTGATTTTTTTTGTTTTTTTATTTTTTTTTTTTTTTTGACTTTTACAACGTACGAAAGAAATATTAACTTTTACAACTGATATAAATCACGCAGCGTGCACGTATATTCGTTTTTATGGTTTTACAACGCGCGGCGAAAGTTTCTTTTGAAGATCTATTAGTAATTTGTGATCGTACGAAGCGTGCGGATTCGAAACGCGTCGCCTGACCTAACCAAACTCAACGTAACCTCATACACGGTTTAAAACGCACACTTTACTACACGCTCTGATAATAATAATAATAACAATAATATGATTTATACGCGAGTATAATATAACAACCTTGTAGAATTTATCGCGACTATTCGTCGTTACTGGCTCATCGCGTATCGCAACGAAGAACTGCAGCAGCCAGCGCGTATTACAACAACAACAGTTTTATTTTACCAACGGCCGCCGACGATGTGATTTGTTTTTATTGGTGTTTTTTTTTTTTTTTATTTTCCACTCTCAGGAAAACAACCGCACAACTATAACGTTCCACGTAGGAAATATAATCGCGTCTATGAGAATTTTATTGTGTTTCGTTTTCGCGCCCGCGGCACAAACGTCGTGTAGAACGTTCTCGAGAAGAGAAAAATTGTTGGGTTCGTCGACGTGCGTCGGTGTTAAGAGATTCCCCTATTTCGTCCGTCCTCCACCGAACAGGCGTGTGGTGGATTTTTCGAAATTTATGTGCCGCCGGGTTAACGGCGCGGTAACTTATTTCCCGCTTTTTCTCTCGCAGAGTGCGCGACTACCGGCGGCGCGTAGGTGTGGCGACGGGTATAAAACACGTTCGGAACGCCGGGATTAAAGGCCCGAGAGTTTTTCTCCTCTTTTTTTTTTTTTTTGACCGAATTACGTTGGCTGTGAAATAAGTGTATCATCAGACGAACGACTCCGCGGAGCAAAACCTCCCCGATATAAATAAAGAGAAATCTCTTTTTTTTCCCCGGTTTTATATTAAAAACATAACGATAATAATAATAATAATAATAACACTATAAATAATATTCCCGAAACGAACGGAATTCTCGGGTTTTTTTTATTTTTCTAATACTCGCTCGTATTATACGCCTTTATTTATTATTATAATAATATTTTTGTATTTCATTTCTTTTTCACATTTTCTTCTCGTTTTGTATATATATATATATATATATATAAATATAACGTTTTTTTTTTTTTTTTCGAAAACGTTTTCATCTGCAAAACTCGTAAAATATCCTATTATTGTTATTGTTATTATTGTTATTGTTATTATTATTATTATTATTATTATTATTGTTATTGTTATTATTATTATTATTATTATTATTATTATTATTATTATTATTGTTATTGTTGTTATTATTATATACAATGGACTCGTCGTTTAATTAATATACGTCGGTGGGAAATTAATTTGGCGTATTCCAAAACATTTTAATGTTGTTTCATTCGCGAGTTACACGCGCACTACTTGATAATCACGCGATTATATAATAATATATTAATATACGAATAACGTATTTGTTGTAAGTGCGAAGTCGTTATGGTATTGGAATAGCGTGATGATAAAATATTACTTTTTACGCTATTCATGCGTATCTATCAGTGCGGTCGGGAACAGAGTATCGTCCGAGTCGATATTATAATAATATAAAATTGTAATTTATTCGCGCGTATGCACCGATTGGGTGGAGGGGGGGGGGTTAAGGTACGTTTGGTTATTGATTTTACGGTTTTCGTTTGTACACTTATTGACGATACGCGTAATAAATAGCGTTCAACCGTATAATTTCACGTGTTTACGGACAACGATTATTTTTTTCTTCATAAATCATTGGCTAAAATACAACAAGCCGAATGCTGTACAGTATCCGCGACACGTTGACGTGTCTGTCGAAAAACCAACGCATGTTCAAATAAATAACAGGTCGCCGTCGAGAAGCGTTACAGTGAAAAAGTAGCGATTCATTCACGCGTGTATGTATATAAAACGTATGATTGTGTTGCGAGTACAATACGTTTGATTACGAAATTCGTCAAACGAATAAAATCATTATTGAATTATGAAATAATAGATATTATAATTAAAAGCGTCGGAATAAAATGAAAAGTCCGTTTTTAATGCGGACAAAAAAAAAAAAAAAAAAAAAATAAAAATGTGCATGCAGCCCATCGCGATAAAAATCCATAATTCCCATAAACAGACCGAAATCGAAAGAAATCGTTTGAAAAAAATTCCCTCGAGTTCAATACGAAATCGCACAATGCGAGTATATCATATTACGTCCGGTGAATATTTCGAATTTCTATAACCGCCATGGTTTCGAATTTTCCCTTGTTTTGTTTTCCAAGGCGCGTTTGAGAAAATCGAAAAACGACTCGTCTAAAAATACCAATGCGATTCGTGTTATCCGGAAAGAATTAATGCGGGGATCCGAATCATTCCTTCCTTCCGTTCGGCAAGTTTTTTTTGGGTACAGACGGAGAAAAAAAACACACATGCGCGCGCCCCGCGTATCCCGCCGTAGAACCAATACATTTCCCCCGGTCCGTTCTGCATGTGAAGAAGAAAGAAAAAATGATATTTTCACTAAAAAAATTTGTGTAAGTAAAAAAACACTACCGAACAAATACAAAAGTAATAATGACCAAACGGGACCGGAGCTCGGCGGGGGCTGTTAAAAAAGATGAGTAAAAACGCGGAAAAAAAAAAAAACGTTACTACAACGCGGCGGAGGAATTCTTCAAAGCGAAAAGCCGCCCCCGCCCCTCGCTCGCGTGCCGCCGACGTGCGCTCGAGTCGAACACGTGCGGACGACGACGACGGGGGGGGGCGAGACGGCCGTCTGCTGCTCCCCACCGCACCACACCACGCAGCGGCGCATTTGAATTGCTAATTGACTCGGCTGCAGCTCCGTTGTGTACGGAGGCCGCGGCGTCGTCGTCGTCGTCTGCCGCCGCCGTCGCAGCGACGACGTACGGGTCCCCGCGGGCGGTTAGAAAAACCCGTGCGCCGCGGCTGGCGGAGGGCGTCGGAAAAATCGTTATCGCGCGCCCGTCTTCTACCCCCGACGCCGTTCACCTGTCCGCCACTATGCGCATCGTATCGGATACAATAATAACAATAATAATAATAATAATAACAACAATAATAATAACAATAATAATAATAATAATTATAACAACAATAATAATTATAATAATAATAATTTGTTATACATTAAAGGTCGACGAGGCCGATGGGGTTTTCCGCGCGCTTCGTCTCGAGTACGCGCGTAGGAAAAAAAAAAGTAAATACGCGTCGGCGGGAAACCGTATTTCCGTAAGACACACGAACGTCATGGAGGAAACAACGATGGGATATAATTTTCTCCATGCGCGATATTTATCGCGTTTTACATGCGGGGGGGGGGCAGTGCTCACCGCATACCGCGTCACCGGTTTCCTTTTTTTCTTCCGTTACGTTTTACGTTCCACGACGCTTCTCGCTGGCTCATCCCCCCACCGCGCAACGCGTACGTTCACGCGATCCGGTCGCGTTCTTCTGCTGCTCTTTCTCACCGAGAACGTCGTCCGAACGTACCGCGCGTTCCCTTCATTTTTTTTTTCTTCTTCTTATTACCGCGTCCGCCATCGCCTCCCGCCGATAATTCGGTTTCGGTTATATTCTTCTACTGCATTCCGTCAACACGTCCGTCCTTCGTATTCGTCCTGGTTCACGTAACGACACCGACGACGTCCGCAATTATTTAATGTAGCACGCGATGTTCAACACTCTTTGTGTAGATACACTGCACGGCTAGTCGCACAAAACCGCAGTACGTACCCCCCGTGGCATCCCGCACAATATTCCGTCTGTTACGGTAAAACGTTTCCAGATCACGCGCTTACGGTATCGCGGCTAGCACGGAAATCGGTCATTTTCTACATAAACGAAGTTGATGACGAAAACAGAAAAGTAAAAACGGGATGCGTACGGCGCGCGACTCACTACAAGGGGTCCGTAAATGTACGGGAATATTATAAAGAACGCGCGTTCCGACAACCGTTTATTTGATGTTCAGTGCCCGAAACGATTAAGTGCCGTTGCATTCCGAGAACACGTCGGCACGAAATTGAAAAATTCATTCGGATGACTACAGTAACAATATTCACCGCCGCGACAACTGTTCTGGAAAGCCCGTGGTCAAAAGCGCCTTTCGCACGACAAAGGTACCCTTCGCATCGGTCGCCGCGGTCCCCCGTGGAGGAGAAAATGCGAAATGTTTGTTAAACGTTTCGCCGCTATGCCGTAGCGAATACCGGTAACCGTCGAAACGGTTATCTGGTAATTTCCGTCCACAAAAATTAATAATAATAATAATAATAATCAAGTGTGATATTATAATTCGTCGTTTATTCGGAGCTGCTAATTTTAAATTAAAAAAAAATAAATAAATATAATCGGGAGATTTTTGTCGACGGCTGTATGATTTTAGCGGGACGCGAAATTTTTTTCACGTTTTTATTGTTCAACGGCCCGTTTCCGAAATAAAGAAAGAATATCGAACATTTTTTTCACCCTCAACGAATATATCCCAAAACATCTCTAGACAATATATTTTATTGACGAGAACGTATTCGTCTCCGCGGATACTCAAAAAGTTTATCGTCCAAACTGATTTCGTTAAAATCAGTTTCACAAATACTACGACGAATTATATTATCTGTCCGTACGTGCGAGTGTTGCAACGTTAGGCTGACCGTTCATTCGGCGGCTAACGGCAAAACAATCAAATAACAATCTGACGCTACTCAGTGAAATAACTAAAATTTTGACTACTTTTTTAAAAACTATTGCAATAAAAAAAAATTGTTAAATTATTTCAAATACAGTACGAAATAAAGAGAAAAAAACCGGTTGCGAACCGCGGGCGTGCATTATCAATAAAATGTATATTTGCGTTTTGACTGACGATCGTTTTGATTTAATCAAAATGTTGATACAATATTTAAAACGGCATGGATTTTGCATAATAATAATAATAATAATGTGAATTATATTTAGTATGTTTTTTTTTCTAAAGTCTTAATTATTTTATAATACATTTGGAAAAAAACCGTACTATACGAATATAGTATACACTCACCATTTTTCTTTTTCTGTTTTTTTAAATAAAGACACCGTGAAATTGATAATTTATCTGTTTTAATTAAACTGTTTTTAAAGAGAACAAAAGTGAAATATAGGTCTTCTCGGACCAGTATACTACAGCCGGGCAAGTAATTTAATTCGGCGATCAAATTATATAAGACAAATTAGAATGTACACAGTTATAAAATGTTTATTATTTCGCGGGAAACAACTTAATGTACTGTAAAGTATATAGTCGCGAATTCATTATTTATAGCTAGTATATTACTCGCGAATTATCCAAACTGGAATTGAGTTAATAATTTATTATACGGACTTAAAATTGTAATTATATTAACGTATATAAATATATTAAATACTTATAAGACGTTCACTCCGGACAAAATATATTTATACGAGTGGGGGGGGGGATTTTTTTCTATTTATAATTGGACAATTTTCGACATTTTTAGTAATAATAAATAAATGAGTTTTTCGCGCAAGACATCGAACTTTTAATAATTTTAATACGGACCGCACAATATACAGACGATTTACCCACAATAATTGTACTATATAATATGGCGTTTCGGTTGTCAAAAGAGAATTTCTATTTTTCTCCTATACGTTCCTGGGACACGTTTAAATTCAAACAATGTAGTTCGATTAGGGTTTATGCCAGAAAACTCAACGGAGGAATGGATATTTTATATGAGGTGGACCGCAGTGGATTTGTACAGCGTGAAAAAAAAGAAAAGTGTGCATGGCGTATTAATAGATTTATAGGCATTGTATATGATAAGTTTCCAAGAGTGATTTTGAAAGGTGGACGTTAAAGTAAAAACGCGTACCGAAGGTGTATGTTAAAGTAATAGCGAACATGCGTGTAAATGAACAAGAAGAGTGATGAGTATGTGTGTGTGTGTGTGTGTGGAGAGTATAAGAGTGGGTATGCATCCGAAGTTTCAAACCCTTATATGTCCTCTTTCGCATGGATGAGGTCACGAAAGATATAAGTACAAACTACAAGGTGAGGTTTCATGGTTTATGACGTTTGCCGATAGTGTAGCGCTTTTAATAGGAAAAATCCCGGAGGAAGGAAAAATGAATAAAAGACTAGAAAAGTGGAGATTGACGCGTGAAGAGAAAAGACCAAGGATTAGTAGGAGTAACCTAACCTAACCTAGCCCTTTTCAAAATACGAATTCGATTTGTATTGTACCGTTGTATTATACATACGGTTAAACCGGACAGGAAGCCTCCTCGTCGCGATGAAATAACTCTTTTGCCGTTTGCATTATTCATCGACTATCGGTAAAGTAAACGAAACACCGTAAGATCTATCGCGGTAAGAAGAGTACGCGTATATGAGTATTTCGTTAAGTTACGCATTCGATAAATTACATTTTCCGGACTGATTATCCGACAGATGATTAGAATTAAATAACCGACAGTTGACAGTTAACAAATATGAGAAAAACCTCTATATATATATAAAATATATATATATATATATATCAGTATAACGTAAACGAAACACCGTAAGATCTATCGCGGTAAGAAGAGTACGCGTATATGAGTATTTCGATAAATTACATTTTCCGGACTGATTATCCGACAGATGATTAGAATTAAATAACCGACAGTTGACAGTTAACAAATATGAGAAAAACCTCTATATATATATAAAAAATATATATATATCTATATATATATATATCAGTATAACAAGATCAAAAATTGAAAACGAGGAAGTCTTAACGCTTTAGAAAACTATAAGAACTCCCTAAAGCCTGTCAAACTTTTACACTTAACAATAAAAGTGTAAATACTTTCCAAACATTTCTACTAGGAGGTAATGGTATTAGTATTAGTAATTTTCGTATTAGTATTTAGTATTAGGTCTTCGCAATAATATTTATTTTTTTATACATACAAAATGTGAATTATTTATTTTTCGTAGACATGTTTTACACTATTTATTATTTTATATATAATTACTACAATAATATATAATATTTAAAAAAAAAACCAATGTAAAATAAATTATTGGTTTTTAAAATTGAATGTTCCTGCACAGTTATTTTAACCGTTATGCAGAGTAAACTACTTGCGTGCTTAATAAGTATATATGCGCAGTAGGCAAAAAGTTTTTTATTAGCAACAAATTCCCCGGAGGGACACGACGTTGACATCCTTTGAGAAACTTCGAGGGCACACACACGTCTACTATAGCATCGTGTAGAACTCGTACAGCCCTTCAAGAGCGTGCAAATAAATATGCCATAAACGATTACATACGAGTAAATTCTTTTATTTTTTTTTTTACAACGAACGTTGACAAGAAGATAAAAATCGACTGCTATATTGATAGATAAATTGTCGACGTTGCCGAGATTGGAAATAAAATGCCAGCTGTCAAGCGGTTTTCATGTTCCCCGGGGTGTATGTAAATATAGTAGAACAAACGATAACCCGTTTTTTTCTTTTATCAACAAAAATCTCTGGCATTGTTATTAACTGTTCAAATGGTCTTGTTAACCTTAAACATTAGGTTTACAATACGTACTTCTATATTTTATAATTTAGTAAACATTTTTCTAAACGTTACATTCGTTTTCTCGACGAATAATTTCGACTATTCTAGTGAATCATGTTATGAAAATCAAATTGCCACGCCTCAACGTGCAAATTTAGAAATGTATTAATTACGCGTTTTCAAATAACGAGCGTTGGTATTCGAGTGGTTAGTATTCAATAAATATAAAAATAAAATTTTTCGTCTTCTTATTTCTTAATATTTCTCAAATTTCCTTTGAACCTAATATTCATATTTTTTTTTTATTTACTTATTCAAAAACATTTATTGAATACTGACCATAATATTAAATGAACGGGTAATAATAATATGTTAAGTAGGATGAAGTCATTGCATATTTTATATATATATATATATAATGTACCGTCGAAGTGACAGGTGATTTGCTAAACGTGGACAGGAGAAAAGGGATTACGCGTGTAAATCTGAAGAAACAAGTGGTACAGCTAATTTTATTACGTGAAGTTTATTTTTCTATCGCCTATTATTTCGGTTTCCCCCCTCCCCCGATATTTTATTGATGAACGCAACGAACAAATTTCACGAATTTCCTCGATTATAGTAATCGCGAATTTTTTTTCTCCTCCAATAAAATAATATCGTTCAATAATATATATAAATGTTTAAAAATATAAAAACTTCAATGGTATTAGTCGAACGCGAAATAACGACGCGAAAATTGGTAGAAAAAAATAAATATATTCTCACAACAGTTTTTAAAAGCTATCAAAATAACGTGTCCTATAGATTCTTGAAATCTACACCGAATGACATCGCATCATTTACAATTCAGTAAACATTATTCGAAAATTCTTGTCGATTCTAAATCATAATTTTCCAACACAATACGTATTATTATTACATCGAAGCTCCGTTCAACAACGTTTTATCGAATGCTTTCAAAACCATAATAATATGAATAATAACAATAGTAAAAAACGCTTTATCCCTGAATATGGTAATTCATTTATGCGACATCCGTAACATCCCAGCGGATCGCTATCATTTTTTTTTTTTAACTTAAAAACGCTAAACGATTATTATATGGGCGAGTTTGAAGGAGACAAATCTGTATTTATAATCGCTGTATAATCGTCCGAATCGCCAACAAAATATCATCGCTCGGAACGATAGTTATGAAATTCGTTTTCCTGCACTGGGCCCGAGGAGTCTGGCAAATAATAATAACAATAATAATCTCGCGAGTAAAATCCATATATATATATATACGAGTATATATATATATATTATATATTATATTATATTATATATTATATTATTATATATATATATACTATATATATGGTGTACAAATACATTTCGCTCGTACGTGTTTAAAATTACTTTTTCTTGGAATATTCCTTTAAAAAAAAATATACTTACTACCTATAATATGCGCACAGTACAGGAGTACTTCCTCCTCCCCCCGATTATTTTTTTATTATTATTTTTTTTTTTGTTACTTTTACCTTTACTCCGGTATAATATAACAATATGAAGCCGTTAAAAAACGAAAATGAGAGAGAGAGAGAGAGAGAGAGAGAAACCCGCCTCGCCGATGAGTTATATCGTCCAAAAGCATATAACGCGCCGTAGAAAATATTTATATTAAAAATAATACACGTACGCAACGACGAAATATATTATTATTACAATACACCAGGCCGCCAACAACAACAACAACAACAATAATAATAATAACGGGAAACGTGACTAATATAATACTTATTATACACAGATATGTTAAAAAAGAAAGCAGAAAATAATAATAAACAATTCCGCTCAAATGAATTATGAACGTACTAAACACAGAGATTTCAGAGTTGTCGTATTATTACGAATTTAAATAAAACACGCGGTAACAGACGTCTGTTCATTGGCGTACGCAGGTGGGGGGATGTCAGGAAGATATGACGCCCCTTCAAATAGTTTAAAGTATCTTTTGAAATTATGAAACGATGGCTAGAAAAAAAAAAAGGGTAAATTATATTTTTATTGATTATATTATTATAGTGGGAAGAGGAGATCTTTTAGAATGATGAGCAAAATGAAAAAAAGAAAAGGTCATCAATTCATGTATATTAATGACACCCCCTTTGGAAGAATCCTGCGTGCGCTACTGCGTCATTTGTAGTTTGGAAAATGATTCTGTGCGACACCGCTCAACTGTAGTACACTCTAAAGGTATATGTTATACACAATATTTGACGAATCTCAAAAGGAAAAAGAGAAATAAATACTTCGAAAATTGTCCAAGTCAAAAAAAAAAACGAATTTTACCGGTTTTTTCCTCCCCCAGTTTTTCGTGGGTGTTGTTTTTTTTCTATTACGTTACTACATGGAAACTATACTGGAAGAGTCTAATTAAAGCTCTCCTACAAGATTAATTTAGCGAAAGTTTTCGGGTTAAACTCCAGGACCAAAAGTAAACTATAACAACAAATAGGGCAAAACCCGCAGTGATAAAAAGAAAAACAATCCAAATCGAATCAATCGATACGAAATCCGCTAAATACGCGAGTAAAACGTGTGAAATAAAAATTTGTTTATACGATATTGAAAAATGTGATCTGTAAATCGTGCACATTTTTTTTTTTTACATTTTATTCAAAAATATATCTCGTTCCCACGTTACACAGAGTTATGCGCGTCCATCGAATTCCGTTCTCCACACGGTCACGAATAAACAGTCTTAAAACTCCACAGATTTTCTCTCGTCCGAATATATTGTTTTCAGTTATATATGCGAGCGGAACGAAAAAAAAACGAATTTTATAAGTACAAAACTTAACCACCGCCGCCTGGATTCTCGGGACCATTCCGGCGCAGAATGAAACTGAAATTAAGATCGGACGCCGGCTGTCAAAAGTTCTCATAAACACACTGTAATACTCGCTTCGGTCAAATTGTTACGAGAAGTAAGCCGGTTTTAAAGATTCGTTCGTATTTGTTTTAGTCGTGGCAAATGACTCGGGGCGGGCGAAGACACGCTGTTATGGACCTGACTACAACAGAATCCGCGCGCGTCCTGCGTCCATTAGCTGTTTTTCCCATCACCCGAGTCCAAATAATAACTTACAAGGCGTATTATAATAGTTTCTTCTAAACTTTCAAAACAAAGCGTGGCTCGCTAAGGAAAAACGACAACGACAACTCTTATTTCACCCGTTTATAATTCGGTCTTTCCAAACGTTTTTTTTTCATTCTTTTTTACGATTTTCTCTCAAAAGTTTCCCCTTATACGCGCGCGGAATTCGATGAAAAACGAACCGAAAATCGGAAGAAAAAAATATATTTTCTCAATAGTTTATAAAACGCAAAAACCAAATGGTCCTGTAAATTTACGCATTATGTACGTAAAAAAAATTTATCCCGATTTCGGACTATTGCGGAACAGCAATAAACGTTTAGTTTAATTCGAGTGATAAAATTGATAATTTTCAATGGTTTATAATACGACATACGGCCTTGCTTGCCGTTACTTCGACTATATTCGTACAGAGATTTTGGCCGAAATACTAAATCGGGATTTTTTTTTTATTATTATTTTTATCACTTTAAATTTTCTGACAAAGCGTATTCCGAATATCATTTCCATCATTTTTTAGCTATCGAATACGTTTTGCACGGCGCATTGGACTTCGATTCTCGAAATTTGAAATTACTTAAAGCTATAACAAGAGTTCGTATAATACGAACCTGATATTTCTAACGCATTTTTAGGTATATATAAACTGCTAACGATTGGTTTCTTCTCGATTCGAAATTCCTCGATAATTACAATAAACTCTCCGGTCATATTAAACTTTACGCGTTGTGTAGGTACATTTTTCAAATTATATGCGTTTTTCTCTCTAGCGAACTTATTATACACTTTTTTTTTTTTTTTTTGTATCTGGAAACCAGACATCGCTCGCACGTGTATCGTTACGGCGAAACGCGCGTTATTTAATTAAAACCTACACGCGTCTTAAAATATTTTAATAATTATAATAATATACGCTTAATACTGTTGTACGCGCGCAATAGAATTCGTCTGATACGATAAATTTCGTCGTGTCCCCGGTAAACACCTGCAATCACGTTAAAATGTCGATTTTAAAACCGGGAACATTTTCGTTCCGTTTTTTTTATTAGTACGTCACACGTACACAAATAATAATCGATGGCGGACGAGTTTGACCGGTGATTTTTTCGCCAAATTAACGGGGAAAAATAAATAAAATTCAGACGATTTTCCTAAAAAATATATCCGATGAAAAAACGATAAAACGTTGCTTGTGTCATCGAACACGATTTATTGCACGAGAAAAGCAAAAAAAAAAAAAAATAGACAATTCTTTTTATTTATTTACCGTGCATGTACAAATCAGCGAGTCGTCGCAAACGCATTTCGTTACCCAGAGTACCGTCATTTTCACCGCGCGCTATGCGAACACGCCTGCGAGTTTCGAAAATGCATTCGTGCGTATGCCAATTGGAAAGAAATTTCCGCGCCGTCTGAAACGGAGGTGAAATACAAGGAACGCTTCGATTGAGAACCGTAAATAATCACAAAAAGTTTCTACGCGTACCACCGGTACGGGGAACTTCCGACCTGCAATATATCTTATTACTAATTTAACTCGAAGTTAAGTTCCACCTGCAACAACGTACCGAGCGCATAGTCGATTTTTGAAAATTAAACGTTAACGCGCCTTGAGCAACTCAATTGTAACATTTTGATTCTCGTTAACGCGCCGGTCTCGCGGGTTTGTAATAATTCGGCGTCGGAGTGTCGTCGGAGAAACGTTTGTGTAGAGTTCGAACCGGCCGTTAGGTTGGAACACTACCGAGCGGTACCGCGATTTAAAAAAATGGTAAAAAATTAATATTTTTCCCCTTTTTTTAGTTTTATTTTTTATGAAAACGATTTTTTGGGGGGGTGGGGGAAATAGTTTTCAATAAGTATACTAATTATAGTACAACTACCGACGTTTAATTAATTTTCCCCCGCGACTAATTTTAATTATCATTTCGATCCGAAAATCGATATTGTTTTAACGAATTCATTGAATAAACGGGGTCGTGTAACAATACACAAAAGTGCGCTTGAATCATCGCTTTCGAAACGAAAATTCATACATCAATTCAGATTTCGAATAAATCACCGTCGACGTTTCGCGTATTATTATTATATTAAATACAAAACCGAAACCGAGTTCTATTAATCGCATCGAAACGATAAGCGAGAAGTTATTCTTCAACCGCCCAGGTTGAGTTCGTTAAATAATTTTTCCAAAATAATATTAATATCGCCGACATTTTTTCGGTAAAAAAAAAAACAAAAATCGTCAGTTTTATAATTTTTTAACGCGCGGTGAGCGGTAAGAAACTTTTTTATCGCACGGAATCATACGAAATTAAAACGAAAAAAAATTCTCCGTCTCGATAACGTACGATAACACAGTACCGTTGAAGCCCCCGGTTTACTGTTTTACCGAATTTATTACGAGAGCCGTCGCGGGTACTCGAATTCCTGCAGGGCGCGTCTGGTCCCGTGCACTGGCACGCGGAAACGGACCTACGGGGAGCTCCTGTACTTTGAAGTGCATTAACCTATACACAGACGCGTAAGTCGTCTAAATTAACCGAAGGGATAAAGCACAAAAACAAAATATGTCTCACTCTCGAGCTCGAGTGTTTTTCTTTTTTTCCGCTGAGGTCATAATATTGTACCACATCAAAAGACAGTGACCGCGGCGCGGTGGTGTGATGCGGCCGCCACTGCGAGCGCGGAAATCTGCAGACCAAACAACTTTTGTCCTGTACTGGAACGTTTCCGAGTTATGCGTATAATAATAATAATAATAATGATAATAATAATAATAATGATAATAATAATAATAATAATAATAATAATAATAATAATAATAATAATAATAATAATATTAATAATAATAATAATAATATTAATAACAATAATAATAATAATAATAATAATAATAATAATAATAATAATAATAATAATAATAATAATAATAATAATAATAATAATAATAATAATAATAATAATAATAATAATAATAATAATAATAATAATAATAATAATGATAATAATAATAATAATAAGTTGGGTGGAAACGTGCCCCCGAGAACCCAATAAACGCGGTAAAAAGTACAAAAAATACGCACCAGAATGTACCCTAAAAATACGTTTGTAAAAAAAAAAAAAACGAAAATGTCAAAATTATAACGTTATACTTGTTTGGAAAACAAAGTTTTCCGTATCTAATAATCTGGAATATAAATTACTACAACTCATTTGAACAAAACGTATATAATGTGTTATATTAATCTGAAATTCGGGTACATAAAAAAAATTATGTTATTTCAACGTACCTACAAAGTCATTTGTTTTTTCACATTTAACAAAGCTGTTTGTTATAAATCCTAAAACACGCGGAAACCCTAGAAAATATGCGAAACAAAATTTTATAACCGACTACTAATTATATAGGTCGCGAAACGCGCTTCGCTGCATAAACTACGGTAAAACGATTTCAGATCAACCAATTTTCTGTAATGTATCCGTTAGAGGTTCTTAATTAATCCGTTGATATTTTAGAAATGTTTGAAATTTATGAAATCGCCAATTTCTTGTATTCCGTTAGTGATACGAGAAAATCCCAAAGGTTCGTCAACGGAACGATTCGACCGGTTAAACTCGGTTTTTCTGATAGAAATTGATACTTTTCATCTTTTTAATCTTAAAAAAAAATCGATTCATAAAATATTTTTGGTTTTTGAAAATTTAGAAAATTAAATTAAACATTTTTATTTTTAAATTGTGTGTAAATTCTAAAATACAATAATAATAATAATAATAATAATAATAATAATAATAATAATAATAATAATAATAATAATAATAATAATAATAATAATAATAATAATAATAATAATAATAATAATAATAATACTAATAATAATAATAATAATAATAGCGCGGGGTTTCGCGACTTAAGAATATGTTTCATAACAAAAGTTATTGCATTCATCATATTTCTTCCGTGGAACGTCCTGTTGTATACTTACGCGAAAATAATTACAATCAAAAGCACTTAAACGTTATAATACAATAGCGGTATTCTCTTATTATATATATATATATATATATACCTTGTGTAATTGAGTTTATGAATTTAACGTGATGAAAAAAATGTCTTAAAAATAAAAAATCAGTTTAAACTTTGAATCCCCCAAAAAATAAAAATTCAGTCAATAGATTAATGTATAGTTTAATCGAATTTGTTTATTTTTCGTAATATACACACTCAATAATAAATACGAAAAATGCTTGTGTTTAATATTTCGCCGTTGTTCTTTGTACAGTTACATAGGCGTAAAACGTTTTTTTCAGAGTTAATACAAAAAAAAAAACAGTGTCGTGGAAAGAAAGCAATAAGTAAAAAAAAAAAAGAAAAGAAAAAATAAATATTTTTGTACGTGATTCTGTAGTAAGTTCGTACCGAGAAATCTATGTCTTGCAACGAGCGATAAATAAAATCGCGAGTCGCTTAAATGAATTACGTAGACTGCGAGAGGATTTTAGAGAGTTTCTTTTTTATTTTTTTTTATTTCTACGATTCGAAAGCAATGCTATTAATCATATATATGTATTCGAAAAAGAAATAAAAAACCGATTCCGACCCGTAGCTTCGGTACAATTTACAAAACTGTTATAGTTCTATGGGTTTTCGATAAATTTATGTTGTATTCAACGTACCGGCGCGAATTATCGTTTTCGAAATTACGACGACGATACGGTTTTTATGTAATTTTTCCGTGACGCGTTACTACTTGTGAGTTAACAAAAAATACAAATAAACGCCGAGAATTTTCATAATATACTAATTTTTATAATGTATCGCGAGTCGACGATAATTTCAACGTTTTAATAATAATAATAATACACACACTATATACGTCATTCTATTATTATTATTAATATTATTATTATTGTTGTTGTTTATTGTTGTTGTACAACGCGTTTACGCGTGAATATAGGTATTTTCGACGTTTTCGAGAATGTTTTTATTTTCTCTTACGACTCGTTGAAAAAAATAAACCCCTCCTCATCGACCAAATTGGAAATGTAAACCTTATAAGTTCACTGTATGACTTCATGCAGTGTCTCTGCGTATATATCGATTGTAATATACTTTATACATAATAATAAGCGCGTGTTGAGGCGCGCCTTATTGAATTCCGTCAACCACGCGTGGTGTCACACGCCTATTGAATATCGAATAATATTATACGCGATATATTCACACTAATTTCGTAATATTTTTTGTACGCCCGTGTCTCGGGGAGGATATTCCAAGAATTCTCAACCCGTTGTATGAAGAAAATATCGCGCGCGTTCCGGTCCCCGCGCCGGTGTGCGTTGTTTACGGTTTATTACAATCCGTCACCGCGGCAACGTCGCACACACGTCGACTTCATCGTCTTACTGCTCCCGTCATAACAATTTCATTATCCCGAGGATTTTCAAAACGTTTTTCGTATTTCCAAACACTACGACGGTTTAATAATGTCACCGGTACGACTTTTAGCCGAACACATAATAACAAGTCGTTGCTCTGAGAACACCGTCTCGGATTGAGTTATCAGCTTCGCGTTGCAACCCGTTGAGACAATGGCAATAATAAATCCAATCGTCTACCGTGGAAAACAAAGCGAAAATCTATCGGAATAACGTGATAAAATATAAATCGCACAACCAACCACCCTACAATGTATCCGCGAATACTATAGACGAGATCCCCGTTGCCATGTAAGCCGAAATCTATATTTCTGAAAGAATTTTCAGAACGGCTTTCGGTAACGCACCATCGTCATCCGCGCAACCGAGAACTGGACGCGCCGCACACGCTCTTTACGCGTTGGAGCCGCTCAAACAGGATCATATCGCCGGTCTAAATCACGACTAAAAAGAAATGGTTTTCAAACAGGAAACAACGAAAGTGTAGCAATCAATGCGATCGCAGTATACAACACATCAAACGTATTGTCCGGCAACGTCTCCTGAAAAAGTTCCAAGGATCGCGGGATAACATACAATGTCTTCTAAAACAATCGCATGGATAAAATAGCTGAGTTCGGAAAACTTAACACTACCAAAACGGCTCCTGTAATATTAACAACGTATAATTGCTACTTTAATTCTTTATAATGTTTAACCTCATTTACTATGTCGAGAAACCCACGTAATTTATCATACACATATTTCACATTCGCCTTATTAATTATTATTATTATTATTATTATTATTACAGTGTACAAACTGCACATAGTATACATTTCCCGGGGCCACGGGATAAATAAATAAATAACGAAACGCGATGGCTTTTGAAATTAAATTGATGCGTTGCCTCTTCGTGCCTCCGCGTATTCCGAGATGGCATTTAACTTTTTAACAATCATTGTTTTCAAAACTTTTATAATTTATCTCATTAAAAACATGTTGGTGAGCTGCAGATGATAAGTACAACTAAATAAATATATAATTAAATTCTAGCGAAATTTTTTTGTTTTTTTAATTTCATACTTTACGTTGTAATAGTTAATTTTTTCTGTTATCTTAACTTACAGTATTTTTCTTTATACACAATTGTTATGTGAAAATTATCCCTAATTGAAAATTAAAAATCTATCGTCATTTTTTTTTTTTTTTCAAAGGCAATTTATATTTTTAGCTGCGCGTTAAAAAAAAAAAAAACAAAAAAAAAACGCCTTGACCAACGAACTCGCGGACAAGATTCTCTCGGTTGAATTGCGCCGAGAAAATTAATATATTGTCTAAATCGAAATCTCCCGACTTGATCATGTAGAACTCCTATCCGATCATTCGGGTGTACAAAATCGTTCGTTTTCTGAAATGTTCACGATTCCTTTCAGATAACCGCATCAAAGCACTATCGTGGTGTTATATTGCATATCCCAGTCGGACAAAACACGTTTGCACAACGATTTCTATTATTGTTGCGTTTTAAGACACTTTACCGAAAATAGTTAAATAAGCATATTTTATTTTCGTGATCCGCGCTGTACATCGATATAAGGTAGAAGAAATTTTTAGAATCGGCTCAGCGCCGTTTTACTGGAGTGATAAATTTTTTTTTAATCGACACGCATATTAATATATATATATATATACTCGTATATATAATTCGTTTCGAAATTTAAAATGTTAGAATATTCCAAAAATATCATCATAATAATAATAATGTAGTTTATACATTAGCGTACAGTTTATTCAAATGACGACACCATAAAGCCATATAGTGTTAACGCGACAATTAAAAACGTCGTGTTCGTTTCGAACACAATAAAATATACACAATACTCGGTCGATCATAATAATAATATATTAATATAAAATATGACGTACAACGCGGACAACAGTTTAATGGTTCGTTTGATGAATAATACGCGTTTTATTCTATATACGCTATAATATATTATAATAATATATTTCACTATATATTTGTATAACGGTCTCGTTCCCATTGAATTGCCAATTAACAGTCCATTTTATTTGAAACCATTGACCAGTGTGTATGTGTGCGTGTGTTCGGTTTAAAAAAAAAATTATCGATAAAAATTAACGAATAATCGAATAAAATATATATTTTTTTTTTAATGTGCAGTAGCGATTTTACAATTATTTTTTTTTCTAAAAGGAATTTTCAACCATTGAAATTAAATTTTAAAAAAAATTCATAATTATTAAAAACTTTTTCATTATATCGGTGTTTTTATATATATATATATTAAATGTCGAATAATTGAACTATAGGACCACATATAAAATAAACTCGCAAATAATTAATAGGTGTCATAACCTTATTATATTTTTTTGTATTGAAACAAATAGACTTGTTTTTTGCCAATTCTTATTTACGACCTCCGTGTAAGTGTAATTGTATGATTCGAATTAATAGAGAATATTATGAAAATATTTTACTAACCGAGTACATATTTTTTTTTTTTTTTTTAGGAAAAATATTAAAATGAACAGTTAAAATCCACATTTGTATGGTCATTTCTTTTGATTCTGGAGGGGAACTACAACTAATCATGTGTTTAATTTTTGAGAAGAGGGGAGAAACACGCCAAAATTAATGTTGAAAAAGAAATTTTTCGCGCGATAAGCGAATAAATTAATGAAAAAGCCGTCGGTTGGCTTTTTTCTTTGTATTTCTCATTGGACCGCGCGCACACCGTTTTCGTACAAAATATTGACAGCGTTTTATCGTAATATTTTTATGGTTTATTATGCATTGAACGTTTGGAAAATAAAATCGATTTCGACAAATTCGGAATGATAATATTTAACGCGTGTATGCGAACGCCGATCGCATGTACATACATATTTATATATATATTTATTTAATCGATAATATAATATTTAATAATTTAATTTTTGTTCAGTCGAGCGAAAATAAATTAAATTAACGGCTCCAAAGTTTATAAAAAAAAAATAATAATAAATGTTGGAATGAATAAAATTACGCGGACACGCGGTTATCGCCACGAAAACGCCGCCCCACTATTATAATATGGAAATCGCGGTTATATAATATACTCCGTCGTCTCGCGTAGAAAATCTGCTGCGCTATTCTCGAACGGACACAATAAACGTAAAAATCGAAATAAATTCTATCGAAACCAAGCGAATTGTAAAACGAAAATTTCGAAGAAAAAAAAAAAGACGAATTGAAATTAAAAATATATACAGCGTATGCTCGCGGATAACGCGATCAGAAGTCAACGAATACGTTCTCGTACACGATTCACCTGTGGCCGCGGTGTCGGAACGATTTTCCGATACTGGAAACGATATGTATTATTAAATTTATAGTTTTATATAAATTACACATCTCCTTTTTTTTTTTCGTTTTTTTCGAATTTGTACTGTCCAGTCGACCCATATCCTCTTTAATAAGCACAGTTGAAAACTTGGTGTCAAAAAAACCGGTATAAACGAAACGATAGACACGGTGTTGAAGCCTTAGTATAATATTATATTAACTATATTGGGAATCGACGAAATCGATTGTTATTTTCTACTCCGGCGCGCGACGTAAAAACGTACGATTTTTATGATAAATGTATGTGTGTTTACACTCTACGAAATATGGTTTTGAAGCCGAGACTGTGATTTTATTCGATCGTTCCATTTAAATATGAACGCAAATGAAAAGAAAACATTTTGCTCGTACGGCAAAGTATCGATCCCGCGCCCCCGTCATCTGTAATTACGCCCGTTGTCACCCGCGTATCTTTGTATATTTTCCTAACTTTTGGCAATAGTGTACGCGCGGTGATAATCGTATTTGTACGTGCTATCGTTAAGACACTACTCGCGTACGGGGAGTGAGGTCTCTTCTTTTCTAGACATTTTTCATTTTTTTTTTTTTTTTTAATACAGTTTAATACGTCGTAATAAACGACCGCGCCAAAAGTCGAGTATTTCACCGATCTTCGGCTGGGTCCTGCAAACATTCTATAATGCGAACAACACGCGTTTCATAAATCCCGCGCAAAACGGTCTCTGAAGCACCGCGAATTATTCTACCGTCGGCCAAAAGTCTAAATACACCGCTGCAGCGCTGTATATTATTATTTAACGGTGTGCCTTAGCGAACAACACATTATTATTATTATTATTATTATTATTATTATTATTATTATTATTATATCGAAGAGCGAGTATATATTATATAATATATATTTTCTCTCCGTTAATGGAGAGACTACTACGAACGCGCCTACAAAATAATAGCAGCAGCCTCTCTATCTGTATATATAATGGACCGTTAGTGGCTGTGCTATTGTAATTATTATTTAGTTTCGTCTGCCCGCGGCACCGACCGGCCGTTCTCCACAAGAGTTTGGTTGGTTTCGCCCGATAAGAACGGATTGAGTGAAGCTGCGAAGGGATGGCGGTGGCTGGGAAAGGGCGTGTACGCGTCCCAAAGGCGATTTCTCGTCTCTTCCCTCCGCAGCTGCTTTCCCGTCGGTCACAGCAGACCGGAGGAGCGCTTTCGAAGTCCACTAACGGTGGGGACCTCCTTTTCGAAACGCCACAAAAACCCGCTGTTATACCGTTACGAGTATACGCGCGTAAGTGTTCTGCGGTACTCCTTTTCTTTTTCTTTTTTCGGTCAGGCGATTTCGCGTCCAAACGGCGTCCCCGGAAAACGTCAGAAACGCGTTTACACGATTTGATATACGAGAAATGATTTATATTGTTCTCGCTTTAAGAAAGACAAAAAGTTTAATACAATCCGCGCGGTTTTATCGACACGCGCGTGATAATACTACTATTATTATTCGACGTTGATATTCTTCTTCTCGCGTCCGCCCGGTGTTTTTTCCTGTCAAATCACACAATCATTTCTTTTTTTTCCCCGGTATTCAATGATTCCCCTATATCGTTTCGTCCGTGCAGGTTTCTGTTCGCGTCTTTCATATCGCATCTCCTGCACGTTCGCATCGTCCGTCACTTGTATCATCAGACGGTCGCGAGAGTTTTCCACATTTTTCAGGGTGAGTTACGTCCCTTGTGATGTACGGAGTTCTGCGTGAATACACGCGCCTAAATACATTCAATTGAACGTTAATAAACAATTTGTGTTCTTACGCCTTGATCTCTGCTCACTGAACTCTTGAATTCAATTTTCCGTCGTTATACCCGCACGTTGATTGTCAAATCCGATTCTGTTGCTGAACTCGTACATCGAAACGATCGTATAGATCTTACGGGCATGTGATATCGGCTCTTTTTAGGCCACTGAAAGGCCTACTGAAATTAATAATTACGTTCCGCTCTCTGCGTGACGCGATTATTAATTATTTCAATTTGTGTATTCTTGTTTATTTTACGAGTTATATCGTGTAATCGTCCCGACTGATATTGTATTTAAAAGAGTTTTGATAAAAAAGAAAAACTTTTTTCCTCCACGAACCGCCGCTGTGCTCCGGAGTCAAAATTTCTCGAGAACCTAATCGCATCATCGTATTATAAATAAAAATATCAACAATTGTGTACTGAATACCGATTCGATTTTATAACGTGAATTTTTTTTTCGTATAATATTCTAAAGATTATATATTTGATAATAAATCATTTAATGGGATAAATATATAAGTACATTTATACGCATATATAGTCAAAAAGAAGATTCGATGCGTTCCGCTCCGATATAATATAAAGTCGAGCACAAAAATTAATACGTACTCCCATATATATTATATTTCGATTCTACAATATACCTATACAATGACATTTCGCTGAAATTTCACGAAAAACCCATTTATCAATTCATACATCCAAGATTGCCATTTCGATTTAGACGATATAATATAAAAGGACGAAGAAATATTATATATATATATACGTATATTTATAAATTATAACAAATGCGTGACAGCCATAATTCGCAAACATTTCATTCGTGAAAGGATTATCCGAATCAATATGATAATTCAACGATAATATCGTGTACGTCCTATTCTTATGTATATAGTTTTATTATTATGATTTGGATTTTTTTAATTTCGTCTGCGCGAATGAAACGAGTAGAACCGCGCTCGGGATTAAAATTTAGTTGTATTATTTTCCGATTATGATCCGAGTTATATAAAAATAAAATAAAATGAAATGACAGTCGAGAGCTGATTAAAAAAAGTCGATCGAAAACGCATCGATTATATATATATATATATACCAATTAAAATTACTATAATTAAATAATAAAAGATTTTTATTTGTACAATAAACGACGTTTTCATTTGACATTTATTGTCTTTTTTGACTTATATACAGTCGTAAAAAAAAAAATATATATATATATATAATAAAACGCGTTTTACCATTGTAAAATATTGTGAATTAATTCCGTTTACAAGAAATTTAATACGGGTTTATACCGGAGGTGATGAAAAAAAAAAATTTTTAGAATATACCCGCTGTCGTCGTAATGTACGAGTGCTTTTGTATTTATAATAATGTCGAACAACCGCGAAATGTGTGTTTCGGAAAAAAAAATTTTCTCAACTTAAATGTACGTATTTGTTATAAAATATTATAATATTATTGACACGTATACGTGAAATATACACGAAAAAAAATATAATATAAAATCCTCGTCGTCGAAACATCATAAAAATGTACGATATTACATACATATAATACGTATTATTATATTTTCAATGATTCTGCGCTGTCTTTTATTGTTTCCTCGAATATCATCTCGAAACGCGTATCTATTATTTCCCCTTTTTTTCGAGAAAAAAAAATATATATAATAAAGTTTACGAAAAACAGCGTTAACCGAGCGTTTTCATTTTTTTCGTTAAAACCGCTTTAAAACGCGAATTATTTTCGTAAATATTTTCCGAATTTATATAAAGTATATACTTGTACGACATCCGGCCCGCCCTATAAACATATTCGACTGCGCGTATGTTCGTTTCAGCGTAACTTTTCTACGTTTTAGAATGTAAACACACTTTTCCCAGCAGTTCCAGTGGAAAATCATTTAAACTAAATGTTCAATACGGAAATATCGATGAAATTAACGTCTACTAAAAACGTCTGTCGGATTCACGATAGACCTCCTGCAGTATGTGTACGCGAAAAAGATTGACTTCAAATATTCGAAGTTTCAAAACGTCATTTGGTTTTTTTTCTCTCGTAATTAAAACTAACACTTTGAGCGAATTATAAAATGACTTTAGCTTTATTGCACGTATAAAACAATGTGTAACGCGCAATAAACGCCCGCGTATATCCGCATCATTCGACGATTCGATTACTATTTTTCCAATAAGAACACATGTAATTTATATTGTATTTTATTGGCTGGCTTTAAATAAGTTTTACCGTCCGATGTTTTACGAAAAGTAGTTAGTCAGAGGCCAAGGAACTTTTCCACATCAATTATACCAAACGTTGGCCGACGGATGAGTCGAATGGAATAATATGGTTATCTCGGATAGAAAAAAAGTAAAAAGAACGTGACATATGGGACAATATCGCAGCACGTACTGCAAACGCAATAAACCATATTCCCCGTGCATTACAATAATAACATTTCGTTTCTATACAGATCTATTGGAAACGAATAGAGTTTGGCAACGTCTGACTTCAAAATTGGTCAGGTAATTTGTAAGCCCAAAATCAAAATATGCATGTCGCATCCATTCTCCAATTATCCTTAACAGTACGTACCACGGCACTAGCTCCGCGTGAATAAGTCAGCCTCATGCACTATTTATTTATAAATGTCATATTTTTTAAAAAAAAAATGTTTAATCATATAATAAACAGCTGAACACACGTGGTAGACTATAGAATGTTTTATGATTAGGTGTTACGGAGAGAGCACTGCACGCGCGCACGCGATTGCTATAAATAAGAGATAATTGGATTGAAAATAATATTTATATTGTCTTCGGCGATTCCGTGTAAATAGAAATCATTCGTTGCGGCCACGAAAACACGTGTTATATATAACGCGACAATAAAAGTAATACACGTCGTGTAAGACCACCACCACCACCACCACGACGTTATTAAACGCTATTTTACAATATCAGTAATCCAAACGTGACATTTGGCGATGGTGTCAGGAGACTAACGACTCTCACGCACGTAGCACGTGCGTCCTGGTGATCCTGACATTACAGAGTACATTTTCAGCGCGCGCGTATTCGTACGAGAAGATTTAGTGTTTTTTCTCTTTCTCCTTTTGTCGTTTACGGTGTAAAAATCTGCACGAATTCGTCGCGAAACGTGTTTATTTATTATTTATAAACAGGCTCGCGCCCGGGCATAGAGAACATTTATAATTCACGCTCAATATAATACAAAACACGAAAACGAACAGCGATTAATTGTGTACAGAGAGATTGTTTCACTACTCTTTCAAACCCTGCATTTGAATATTTCATATTACATAATATTGTATGGGTGCCCTGCGTCTAACGCCGGTGTATTAAAAATCCATTTTGAAAAAAAAAAAACGCAATATTCGTAACGTGGACAATAACAGTGCACTTTTTACAGTGCTCGCGTTTTACAACAGTTATTCGCCTTTTTAACCACCTTACAACCGTCGGCGTTGTGAGTGAGAGGTTCCGTTTTAGTGAAAAATTCTTAAAAACCTCACGTCGTTTTTGTATTTTCTACGTCGATTGTGATATACGTATTTAAAAAAAAACCCCCCTCCCCGCTCAAATATCGTTTCTTTCGAATTTACGAAATAAAAAATAATTATATATATATATATTCGTTACAATTTAGTATATAGGCCGAGGGTGAAACGCGCGCCGGCGGATCGTTTCACTTCCAAAGACGTGGCGCGCCGATTACTTTGAAATACTAATCAGAGAGAGTTTCCCGAAGTGTATATAAACGTCGAACTATCAATTATTCATGAGTGCGTGCATAATTCGGACGACTGCGTGCAACAAACTATACGAGAATCAGAGAGAAGCGGACTTCAAATATCTCGCTCGCCCTTAATGAGGCTATCTACATACGAGTTTATACAAACAACAAAAAAAAATTAATAAAATTTCAATCCGCCGAACGTTAGTCGGCGTTAAAAATTCACGTGTACAACAACAACTTTCTCGCGAAAATAACGCGCAATTTTCCGTAACTCGAAAAACGAAACGATAATATTGAAACAAACAATATAATACGGTATACATTGGATTGGCCATGAAATATTGAATTTTCTACATATAACTGCGTACATTTTTACGCGTTGTTGCTGTCGTATCCCAAAGGTTAAGCAATGGTTTCCCAAGAGAAACAAAAAAAACGGTGCCGCAATCATTTCGATTACTCAATCGTAATAATACGTAGTCACACCTCACTCGTGTGATGTGTCATGCTGCGGTGGAAAATGGACGATCTAGACGCCGTATTGTTATTAGTATATTTTTGTGTATTGTACAAAGCTCGATGATTTTTAACGAAATCGATTAAATTTTCATTTTCACTTGTCCAGGTCGCGTTTCCACTCGTGATTTCACAATGTTCACCGCTACAGCGGAATAAACGTCCAACAACTGTTGGCTAGTCGCTATGACGACCGTAACGCAGGAGAGACAACAACACCGCTCTATTTCACTTTACGATGGCACTAGACGCTCTCCGAGAAGCCTGCGCCGTCGGTTTGTACCAGACAACGTTTTTAATAACGTCGCCCATCGCAAAATAACAGATAATAGATAGGAAACCACACGGCTTTACGAAGAATCAATGTGATCGCGATGACGCGTTTGTCGTTTAAATATTTCGAGTGTTACCTAACCTAACCTTTACCGTTCGATTACCGATCGGTTCCTGATCATCGGCAGTAACCTGACGAAACGCGTAGTGCGGCCCAAGCCTAAATCGTAGCGATGAACGTTTTGTTACGTTCTCGCACGAGGTCAGGTCAATGTATCGTAACACGCGCATTGTCATAATGTCTGTGAAACGAAAACGATATTTTACATTCGCTCGGATGAATCGAGCGAGTTTTTTCCCCTCTCGTATCCGCCCGTCGCAAACGTTTTCGATCACAAACCATAGTGAGCACCGCGTGTTATTTTCTCCGTCAAAAAATGTATTGAAGAAAAAAGAGAAAAAAAAATAGTTTTTCTTTTTTCTTTTCGTTTACACGCGATTATTTACACGAGGTTTCCTAGTACGCAAACCTAAAAGTGAAAAAACAACGCGCGATTATTCGGGGACGTTTCCATGTTATAGTAAACGCGTCCGAAAAGATTTGAACACTTTAACGAGAAAAACCTTTCGGCACGCGCGAAAATATTTATACTTTCATCTTTGAACGTCCAATACAAACGATTACTATTGTAACTGTTTGCCGGTAAATATTTAATTACATATTTCTGTTAGCTCTCGTACAGTTAAAACGACGAGTATTATATTTTATAATATATAACGAAAACGTATTATACGGACTATCGTTTTAAAAACACTTTCGAACGATGTTTCGAGGTTGTTTGAAAAACGAAAACAACAACATTTACAATTAAATAAACGTCAAATCAGTACGCCGGCAGTGTGTTATAAATATTTTCAAACCAATAATATAATATGTAAGTAATCTCGTTGCCGAAAATCGTAGAATTCAATTCGTTTTAAAGTCAAAAATAATGTGTATTCGAAAACGAATAACGCGCTGTGTGTCGCCTCACACAACGAATGTAAGTTGTATTTTTTCATATATTTGTCAAACAAATTTCAATATTATTCTATCGATGCATATTGTATACGTGCAAAACAATAATAATTATACGGTGATAAAAGGAAAAAATTTAATAATAAGAACATAAAGCGTGTATAATACGAAAAATAGTTTTTACTTTGAAAAGATATAAAATTCGTATTACTTAAATGTGTTGGCAAAAAAACAACGGTCGAGTCAGCCAAAGGGACGAATATGTGTATGTGTGTGCGTGTATATAATTCACCCCGTAAAAGAGACATTGCGAGTGTTAACGGTTCACCGAAAATACATTTTTGGCAACGACTCCTTTTAAACGCGATGTAAATCAACCGGAGACTCGACTATAACGTGGTTAAAATCCCGTTTTTGATTTGTCGTCCCTTTAATTCCGTTTGTTTTTACTTTCGCCTCGTTAAATAATAATAATAATAATAATATAAATAATAATAATAATAATCTGTTTGAGTCACGCGTTCAATCCGTTCGTTCGTTAATCCCAATATCGAATTCTTTTTATATATATATATATATAAAAATTATAAGCAAATTATAAAATAATAATAATACGATTTTCTTATTTGATTATATCTTTATTATGTCCCCATTATCTTATGCAGATAATATTCTTTACGCTCGTGTAATAACATTTCATTTCACGCGAATTAAACGAAAATAATAAAATCGTAACTCTGATGATATAAAATCCATATCGCATGTCATAACGTAATTTATTTTACGTACACTATTAATATAATTTTTTTTTTTTTTTACATTTCGTACAACGTCAATTAACCTCAAGATCAATATCGAATAATATATATATATATGTATTAATAGGACTTTAAATTAAAATCCGCATTTGTTCATACCGTTTAATTACGCGTTTCTCAAATTTAAAAATAATTATCAAACACAAACGAATAGGATTCCAAACGAAGAATCAACAATATCAACACGTCGATCCAATTAACGTTACGTAATAATATTTAAATATGTATGCCTTCGATTATATTATAAAGTTTTAATCAAAAAAAAAACCCCCCCCCCGTTTAAACTTTTTTTCGAGTTAAACGTGTGCGCCGGCGGTGAGTATTATTGACGTTCGTGGGTTGTGTCAAAAATAAAGACCACGCACGGAGTGTTTGCCGCGACTGAGCGGGCCGTTGGTCGCGGACCACTATTTATACGTGTTTTTCTACGTGGCGACCCCCCTTGTTGTTTCGAACGCTATCTGGTGACTACTTTCTTTTCCTGTTTTATCGCGATCGACTGACGCGCTACGTCAAATATACATGCGAGTGTTTATAGTTTGACGCTGACCGGACGATCAATCGTATGTGCGTTTGCTATATTTATAATTTTATTATTATTATTTCGCGTATTTCAATGAAATGAAATTTACGTAATGTTTCATCATCTTTCCTCGTTGCACACTACGTTATAACACGTTTACTTTTATTTATTTTACGGTTTTTACTATTTTATTAACTTTTACAGCTTTGCTCCTGAAAAAAAAACATGCGCATATTCTGGCAATATTTTTAGTGCTCTTGTTGAACAGTTCTTCTCCTAAACTTTTGTAAGTTTTGTATGTTTTATTTGTTTATTTTTTTTTTTTTTTTTTTTTTTTGATAAAAGACACGCTTAAGTAAAAACCACAGACCGACTTAATTTCACTAACAACCTATATAATATGAAGTGTTTGTCTTTTAAATTTATATTCTCGCCGCAACTATATGTACTTACGTAGATTAAAAACTCTCGCGGCCGTATTTACTGGCGTTTCGAATTTATTTGATTGTACGCGCTGCTTTATATACATATATCACTTTTCAGTGATATATATATATATATATATATACATGGCTCAACTTAGTTTCAAACAAGAATACAAGCGGATTATAATAATTTATATGATAAAAAAAAAACGGAGTTTTTTCCGCTAATTGTTCCAACGATGAAAACTTTTTCTTTTTTTTTAATCGAATAATTATTGTACTGTTATTAAAAAGCAATTTATATTACGCATTTAGCCATATTTTTTTTTATTAATATTACCAAACTACTATACGAATATATATATTTCATTTTCGAATTACTTAATTTATTTTATTATTATCATTATTATATATTATTAATCATTAATTTTAATCAATTTCGAATTACGGTCCGCGCCTCGAGTCGCACGACATAATAATGTATTATTACAATATCGTCTTTGGAAGGACATTTTAAAACGTTTAAAGTGTTAAATTTAACATTTTTAAAACGAATACAAGACCGTTTTAACGTTAAACATAATAATGTATTCCCACCGACAATAGTGTCGCCAGAAGTCGTTTTTAATTCGTGAATATATTATCGAGTTCATATAATTTTTTTTATTAACGTTATATTCATATTATTAATTATTTGTATTAATATTAGATTATGACGCGTATAAAATATACTTTTGTGTCGATACAACATACTTAAATGGGCCGCCGCAAACAAGTAAAAGTGTTTTATATTATTATATGCGCGGGAATTGTATATTATAATAATCTTACAACGAGATCCCTGTTCACACACACACACACACAACGATAAATTAATATTGTCCCTTCGAACAATACGCGCCGCCCTTGTATATACGCACAGCCGCGGAGAGAGAAACGCAAATTGTTATTGTATACGCAAATAATTTCTGACTAATTCAATCGTATTATTAGTGCAGTGTGTACACGTTGAAATATCGCAGGGACACGGCTGAAGAGAGGGCGATACAACCGAAGCGGTTGTTTGAAAACGGCCTCGTGCACAAAGAAAATTTAATAAATATTTTATAATTTAAAAATCGAAAAAATGATCCGTTTGAACAATCTAACTACACGCTATTGAAATCCAATATGCAAATGACGAGATCTATTGAAATTATTATTATTTTATATCGCAAATAAAATTACCGCCACGTTTGTCTGCGGTTTATATATTATTGTAATCATTCATGCCATTTTCCGTGATAGAACAGAGTAGAAAAAAAAAATGTTTACAGCCTCGACAAATCGATTCGGTCGGGGGCGATCGCGCGATTTAAATAGCCAAGTTAAATAACACGGACACTAAACCGGGTTTACACGATGCGAATCTGATGAGCGAGGCTGCCTCACCAAACAGATGATTCAGCCTACTTAAACAGTGATTCGCATCTGAAGCCGTGCGAAACAGAGCGAACCGGTCAGGTTAGGTTGGGTCAGATTAGGAACGCGTTCGAACACGGTGCGAAACGAACGACCGAAACTGCTTTGGTGCGCGTCGTCCAAAAACTGACGAGCTGGCCACGAGGCTGCCCCTCGTGCTGATTCGCGAATCACGCGAGGAGCACACGTTCACACTGGTTGTTGAATCACGTCGAAACCTGCCGCCTCGCGCATCGAATTCGCGTCGTGTAAATCCGGTAACAAAGTCCAAGACATTGCGATAAAAACATTCAATTTGTTATCCAGTACGAGGAACGCCAAATTATTCTCGGCCATAATAATTTTGTTTTTCCCTGTTTTCCGACAAGTTTTAACCCGACAACACTTGCTCGATGTGTAAACGATATTCGTCCTCACAAATAATATTACGTTTTATTTTCAATAACGAAATAACGCTGGGGAAAAAATGTATAAAATTAATATGAAATATGATATACAACGATGTTTCACTGACTGAACTGGTCGTGCTCACTCCGACATAATAATGACGACGCCAATCTATTTTCAGTCGTTGACGACTCCCGACGACCACCACGACCATCTAGCGTAGTGAATCACACGACTAACTGGCCTAGTAGTAGCATTCTCGCCCAGTTCACCACTCCGTGTGAACCCGGCTCTAATACAAAACAAAATGTGTATAAATAAATATTAATTAGTGTGTGCCGTGACGTCAGATAAGTCTGTACATTACAAAATTAATGATTATCTATAATATAAAAATGAATCGCAAAATGTGTTGATAAACGCATAACTCAACAACGCCTGGACCAATTTGGCCAAATCTTTTTTTCAAATGTTCGTTGAAGTTCAAGGATGGTTTTTACGGCGAGAAAAATTAGAATTATTGCTGGAAAAACCAGGTTACAGGTTAGGTTAGGTTCTGAAACCAACAAAAAAGTCAGTTCAATGAACTATTATTCATACCGCCTAATGATTCGGGAAAATGAAGATAATCACATATTGAAATGTCGGCGATTATATCACAAATATGGTGTTGACATGTATGTTAAAATTGAAACGGAGAGATTAACATTCATCAGGTTGAATCAAACCAAACTCCGATCTGAAGAGTATATTCACCTTCGAGATGCGATTAATACTGATGGAAATGCACAGAATGTCGGTCGGATGACTATTCTTCCAGCAACATACATCGGAAGCCCTCGGCATATGCACGAATATGCTCAAGATGCCATGTCGTATGTTCGTCATTATGGTACAGCAGATTTGTTCATCACATTTACATGCAATCCGCAATGGATAGAAATCAAGCAGGAGTTATTCTCTGGGCAATCACCCATTGATCGTCATGATATTACAGCCAGAGTCTTTAGACAAAAGTTGAAATCTTTAATGGATTTCATCGTAAAACATGATTATCAGCTGAAATCCCTAATGTACAAGTAGATCCTGGATTGCATGAGGTAGTTATCAAAAACATGATACATGGTCCCTGTGGAACTCTTAATCAATATTCACCGTGTATGATGGATGGTAAATGTTCAAAACGATATCCACGGACATTAATATCGGAAACAATTACTGGTAATGACGGTTATCCATTGTATCGTCGCAGATCGACAGCAGACAATGGAAAATCAACAATTGTCAAATTAAATCAACAAGATATTGAAATAGATAATCGTTGGATTGTTCCATATTCACCCATTTTATCAAAGACATTCAAAGCACACATCAACGTTGAATCTTGCCATTCAGTGAAATCTATTAAATACATTTGCAAATATGTAACCAAAGGGAGTGATATGGCTGTGATTGGAATTGGTGCAGAGAATTCCAATGATGAAGTTACCCAATACCAAATGGGCCGCTATGTCAGTAGTAATGAAGCAGTTTGGCGAATATTTTCTTTTCCTATTCATGAGAAACACCCTTCTGTTGTTCACTTAGCTGTGCATTTAGAAAATGGACAAAGAGTGTATTTTACAGCACAGAACGCAGTACAAAGAGCTGCTCAACCACCATCTACTACATTAACCAGTTTTTTTGAGACATGCCAAAACGATGATTTCGCACAAACATTGCTATATTCTGAAATGCCAAAATATTATACCTGGAATCAATCCTCAAGGAGATTTATACGACGGAAACAAGGAAAACCAGTTCCAGGATATACAGATGTATATTCCACCGATGCGATTGGCCGGATTTATTCAGTACATCCAAGCAATGATGAATGTTTTTACTTACGACTGCTATTAGTCAATGTACGTGGCCCAACATCATTCCAACAATTACGAACTGTTGATGGTGAATTATGTGGATCCTACAGAGAAGCCTGTCAACGTTTGCAATTGCTTGAAAATGACGCTCATTGGGATCAAACTCTCAATGATGCTGTAATATCATCACACGCTCATCAAATACGAACATTGTTTTCTATAATCATATCTACATGCTTCCCATCAAACCCAATTGATTTGTGGATCAAGTACAAAGATTATATGTGTGATGATATTTTGTATCAAATACAGAATAGAATGGGAAATCCAAATATACAAATCAGTGAAGAAATTTACAATGAAGTATTGATTTCAATTGAGGACATGTGCTTGATAATGTCAAACAAACTATTAATTCAATTAGGCCTGACCGCGCCCAATCGTCCAATGCATGACGCTTTTAACCAAGAGTTGCATCGAGAAAGACTGTATGATCTCAACGCTTTGAAAGAATTAATTCAAACAAATCTTCCACTGTTAAATGAACAACAGAAGTATGTATTTGAAACTCTTATGAAAGTAACAAATGATGAAACTGGAGGATTTACTTCTTAGATGCACCTGGTGGTACAGGAAAAACTTTTTGATTTCATTAATATTAGCAACAATTCGCTCACAAAATAAAATTGCACTTGCACTCGCTTCGTCGGGAATCGCAGCAACTTTGCTTGAAGGTGGTCGAACAGCCTATTCAGCACTAAAATTGCCATTAAATATGCAAAGCAATGAAACTCCAACCTGCAACGTTTCGAAGAACTCTGCAATGGCAAAGGTTTTGCAGCAATGTAAATTGATTGTTTGGGATGAATGCACGATGGCACATAAAAAATCTTTGGAGGCTTTGGACAGAACCTTAAAAGATCTACGGAGCAATAATAACCGATTTGGTGGTGCAATGATTTTATTAGCAGGAGATTTTCGTCAAACATTGCCGGTGATTCCACGATCAACGCCAGCTGATGAACTCAATGCATGTCTAAAGTCCTCCAGTTTGTGGAAACATGTCAAAGTACTTCATTTAAGCAAGAATATGCGTGTCGAGTTGCAAAATGACCAATCTGGAAACATATTCTCTAAACAACTCATTGACATTGGTAATGGCAAATTTCCTATAGACATGTTGACTGGCTGCATTAACTTTCCTCAAAGTTTTTGTCAGTTAACTCGATCAAAAGATGAACTTATTCAGAAGGTGTTTCCAGATGTTTCTCAAAATTACAGAAACCATGATTGGTTGAGCGAACGAGCTATACTGGCTGCACAAAACATAGATGTAAATGAATTAAATTTCAAAATTCAAGAACAAATTACAGGCGAATTGAGGATATATAAATCAGTTGATTCGGCTACTAATCAATATGATGTAGTCAACTATCCACCGGAATTTTTAAACTCGCTGGATTTGCCAGGATTGCCACCTCACAATCTTCAATTAAAGGTTGGATCGGTGGTTATAATGTTGCGAAATATCAACCAACCGCGTCTTTGCAACGGTACACGGTTAGCGATAAAAAATTACTAAACAATGTGATAGAAGCAACTATACTCAAAGGAAAGTATAAAGGAGAAGATGTTCTCATACCGCGCATCCCAATGATTCAGACTGATGTGCCATTTGAGTTTAAACGACTACAGTTTCCAGTGCGTCTTGCTTTTGCTATGACTATAAACAAGTCCCAGGGGCAATCATTAAGTGTTTGTGGTATTAATCTAGAAAACCCATGTTTCTCACATGGTCAATTGTATGTTGCCTGTTCCCGTGTTGGAAAACCATCAGATTTGTTTATCTATGCGCCAGGTAATCAAACAAAAAACATCGTATACCACAAAGCACTACAATGATAATAATAATAATTATGATTCACATGATTAACAATAAAGCGATTACTTACTTTTAAATCATTATATATGTTTTTTATTCACAACGCCCTATCACCAGGTTGACGGTTCTGTTCAGGAGAATATTTTTAAAATACGTAGGCACAAAAACTGCCACATTACAAATCTTTTTGACTGGACGAAGTCTGTCGGGTCAGCTATTTTAGGCGGAATTAAAAATATATATTTTTTATATAATAGTTATAGGTAATGTAAATTACTAGACCCCCGAGAAAAAATTTGAAAATACGCTACTGGCTGGGTTAGAGGCGAGGGAGAAGAAGAGCATGTGTATTGAATTAAAATTTTAAAGTTTAATAAATGATGCAAGTTCGTTCAAAACTGTACACGGGCGAAGCCGGGTAATTCAGCTGTAATAAAAAATACAAATCTTTGGCACGGGCAACGCCGGGCAGGACAGCTAGTTAGAAATAAAAATGGCAATTTCATTGACGATGTAAATCGGTTTTTACCGTAATAAATCGCGGTACGTTGTTCTAAAACAAGCCGGAACGTCCGTCGTGTGTCCGCCGGCGATGATTTCGGGACCATTCGACTGATTTACTCCCCTTATTTCAACATTCGATTGTCTTTTTTTATGATTCGAGAACGAGCTTCGAGACAAGCTCTCTATTACGATACGAATATCGCGAATTATTATTAATTCGTTGTCTCTCGTGGTAAACGTTTTGAAGTATAAAAATTCATCCCTCCCCCCCCGTCCCTTAATCCTGACTATTTCTTTTCTCTTGTTTTACTACATTAATCGTCATTAATATTATTAAAAAACATTTTACTCCTCGTTTGATATACTCTATTCGTCTATAGATTATAATATTGTTTCGTTATTACGACATATAAACGAACGAGTATTTTTTTTTTTTTTTTTTGACACAAGGAGATATTATAAATATTATCTCCGAGTCCGAGAGAAAACTGAAATATTCGTTATATATAATAATATATTAAGATTATAAATGTTTTTTCGCTGGAAAAAGTATATAACGACTTTCGTTATGAATATTATATTATTTTCTATTTGCGAAAATTGTTGGGGATATTATTATTATTATTATTATACGTCGAAAAATTATGTCGGATATTGTGTACTTTTAAGAAGAAAAACCGCGCGTATATATATTATGTATAGGTGTATTGTTTGCGTAGTACGACTTTCTCTATTCACAAATTTCGTATTGTATTCAATGCAAACGGCTCTAAAAAATATATTTTACGTTTGAAACGCACGCGAAAATACTATTTCAAATTACAATATTTCGATAATGAATTTCGAAAAAAAAACGTGAACGAACCAAAATACTGCGCAGATTTTAATGACGTTATATTTTCCCCGAATAATATTTACCCGGTGTTCGTTTGAAACTAGATATATATATATATATAATGTTTTATACACATTTTTATGCGCATACATTTAACTGTATACACACATAAGCGTTTTGTAATGTAAATAAAATTTGAATAACGTAATAATAATAATATAGTTAGTAAAAGCTACACAACAAGACCAAACTATGTAAAAAAAAAAAAACGTAAATCATTAAACGTATTATTATTAAGTCTCTTCAAAGAAATTCGGTGTGGTGTATAAGTGCGAGTACGAACCGTACAAGCAGTGGCATAGCCAAACGGAGTTTTTGGGTGTTTAAACCTCCCCTCCCCCCATTGATTTTTTTTTTACGTTTTTACCGAAGCGGGTCCTTGTATGGTTCATTAAGAACGTGAGCATTGAGCAACAAATCTAACAAAAAAAATGTAAAAACCTATAGTTCCATTCATACTTAAATCTCCCCAGGGCCGGATTTAGGGGGGGCAGGGGGGCCCCGGGCCTCCACAAAATGAGGGCCTCCACTTAATGGGATTTTTTTGCATCCAAGTATAGTATTATATTAATATTATTATTATAGACTATGTATATATACGATATAATGACAGTATATATCTAATAAACATAATTTACTACCTACTTTTATTGTACCACATTTTTTTTATTATTATTATTTTGGTATTTTAATATAAATATTTTTAAACCAAAATTTCTAGTAAAATATTGTTTTTGCGGTAAATGTTAATATATTATTAAATTAAATTCACTTATAATAATATATTAAATTAATGTTATCGAAATATATTATATACTTTTAAGGTGGGCCCAGGGCCCCCACATTCCTAAATCCGGCCCTGAATCTCTCTATTGCATAATCCCGGCTACGCCACCGCGCGCAAGTGACGCAACATTGAATATATTTTTATGCGCGATTATTACTCGACACGCGCGGTACATAATATTTATTGCAACAATACGGTTACGCGCGCGCGATAAACCCGACCGTGAGACGAAATCGATTGGACGACCTCGCGTATAACACGGCAACACACACGGTGTGTGTTTATTGCAAATCGGATAAGACCGGAAGCCATTCTTCGTGGGATTATCTCGTCGGCATTCGCACAAAAACGCAAAAACAACGAGAAATCGGTGCTCTTTTTGTCCTATACAACTTAACACCACTATAAGATAGAGAGAGAGAGAGATAGTGCGTTTTCAAATAATCCGGAGGAACAAACCGAGAAAATGTTAAAAAAACATCTCACTCGCCGCGAAAACAATATATTGTTGTATTTTAGCGGTAAAAAAATCGAGTGCCGGCCGAACGGTATTTTTGTACCTCTCGGGAGAAATTTTTATATTATCCGGGGGAGCATAGTTTCTCGGGAGGAAGACGTTCTAAACGTTCATAACGGAACTAATTGCTTGGCCGATTGAAATGATTACGATTTTCGAATCGCGGTCGCGGGGTCAGCTACTGAATTCACGTCGAACCCGTTCCACGCCATCACTCACGGGCTCTCGGCATAATATACGCACCTCGTCCGTCGTTAGTCTTCTCCTTCATCCGAATATCCTTTGTCGTACGCGACAACGAAAAGCAAACGTCATTGTAAAACCAATAGGTTCACTCAGAGTCTAAAAGTGAAAACAATATTTCTGTACCGATAAACCGCGCAGTATAATAATTATTCTCGTCTATATTATGTACACTGGATTTCATCGTATACCCAGGGCCGGATTTAGGAATGTGGGGGCCCTGGACCCACCTTAAAAGTATATATTATATTTCGATAACATATATTTAATATATGATTATAAGTGAATTTAATTTAATAATGTATTAAAATTTACCGCAAAATAATATTTTACTAGAAATTTTAAATTTATTTTGCAAATATTATATTGTGTTTTATACTTGAATGCAAAAAATTCCCATTAAGTGGAGACCCTCATTTTGTGGAGGCCCGGGGCCCGGGTCCCCCTGGCCCCCCCCTAAATCCGGCCCTGCGTATACCCGTTTTGTTTTTTTTTTCCAGCACTCGTATTCATAATATATTTTATTTATATTTCACGCTTTTCCCCATTCCGCGTTGTAAATTTTTCTCCGTTTTATAAGTAAAAAAAACCGCGCGTTTTTCACGCGATCATTTTTTCGTCGACCGGTCGATTTTGGGATTGAAAAAAATAATACGTTTTTACGTTACAAACAGAGTGGACGTTTTGCGAAATACACGCGATCCTCTGTATTATATATTATATGGTATACAATATGCGAATGGAGAAAATGTATTGACGAGGAGAGAACGATAATAATAAGGATGCGCGGAGGATTTTCTTTCTTTCCTCGAAAACGACAAAAGAAACGTTCGGAAATCGCCTGCAGGAGAGAAGTCACGTGCGTCGTTGAGCAAATGAGCGCGTTCAATATTATTGTATACATATAATCACCCGGGGGGGGGGGCCGTCGCCGCGAATTCGAGTACGGCCGAGACGTTGTGAAATTATTTCCAGTCGCTTATTTCGTCTCGTCCCCCGAGCCGACCGTGGTCCGTATATTGTAATGACGAATTTACTTTGTACGGATTTTTTTACACTGCTCGTAATGCGTATAAACTGCTGCGTGCGTCGAGATCAAAGAGAATTTTCGGTTTTTTATGTTTTACGATTTCAAAGCGTAAGTTGAGGGGGGGGGTACGTGACGGAAATGAAAGCGTACGGGAAACTCATTGCGCGGGGAAAAAGCGTTTTGACGATTTCGTTGATGGAAAAAAAAAAAAGAATAAAAATCTCCTCCGAATACGATTGTGCGACGAACTAATTGGTGATGGTGTCAGAAGACGTGTTGCTGATAATTCGCGCACGAATTTCAGCCTGGATGAGGAAAAACGTACAACGGAGCTCAGACTCGTATAATATTATATTATACTCTGCATAACGTAAGAAAATGCAATAGCGTCTTAGAGAATGTCGGAAACCGTCTGTATTAGACGATTTTCAACGTTCTTAAAAACAAACAAAAAAAAAAAAACCAGTGAAACGTTTTGAAAAATCCTGAAATTCGCCTATCCGCTTAGAAAAAGGGCGTTTCCACTCGGATTTTCTCGGCCCGAAACGAAGCGAATTTATTCGTTCAAACGCGACGGCCATTTCGCACGAAAATTTTTATCCTATCTCTCTCTCAATTACACCTCGCATCTCAATTCTTCTTTTTTTTTCTTCTCTACAACTCGAATATTTGTCTAACACCGGCTCCGTATACGAAATAAATAAGTACACCCGGTCGATTGAACACACCTGCAAATTTTAGAGCTCATGTCGCGGAGATCTGGTGCACACGCGGAGTCTGCTTTAATTCAACATTCAATCGATTAATCGATTATTATTTATAATCGCGGGCGTTTCGACAGATCGCGGAACAAATAACGTCGGTAGGCATTGTGTGTGTGTGTGTGTGTGTGCAATTACACCGCACAGGTGTAAATAAATATATAATATTATGGAAGGAGATGATGTGAGAAAACGTACGCGTGATAATAATAAATTATATTGGGAAAACGGAACAAGAAAACGCGCAGAGTTAATCCAAATCAATATGTTATTTACGACCAAGTCCGACCGTCACAAAACAGTCGGAAGTATTTATTATTTTTTTTTTTTTTTTTGTTCTTTAATCGAGTTTGAAAAAAAAACACTTTTCTCCTCTTTTTTTTCGCAACCCCCCAGAGGCGCTGAGAACGGAGTGAGAAATAATCACGAAACGGACATTTGCCGAAAATTGCTTCCTCATAACAACGAGGGGGTAGAAAAAAAAACGTAGGTGGGTGTCCTATACACGTCGAAAACTATTAGAGTCCCTTTACATAAATAAAATTCATCTAAATTGCGTATTTACCGACGTAAAATCACGGAATAACGTTTCACTCGTATACATAATAATAATAATAATAATGGACAGTTAAAAAAAAATTTTTATATATATATATAAATTAAAAAATTCGACACATTTCGTTGTTTTTATTGTACGACGTAACGTAATTTTTTTTTTTTTTTTTTTACAGTAATAAAAGATGAAATTAACCGGAGAGAATTCTCTATATTTTCTCTCTTTTTTTTTTTTGTGTATAGTGAGGAAAACATTAACCTTAACCGGATCAACCCGCGACCGCCGCGGCGTTTTGCGAACGCGCGAGTACGGAGAAGGACGAGTTGCGCGTCCTCGATAGGTATTTATTTAACAGTGGGTGACAGGGATCGAGGGATCGGTCGAAGGGTGGAAGAGAGTCGGACGTATAGAGTTTCGAAGGGGTTTCTTATCCGTTGTCGAACTACTACTACTACTACTATTACTAATCACATTTGTATCCTTGGCGAAACTTCGGCCCCAAACGCTGGGACACCGGCACTCGCCGGCGCAGTCGGTAACGGCCGGTGCCGCAATATACGACGGTCTCGGCGTCGTCGCATTCCGCAGGGTAAGTATACCTACTTATAGTGTGCGTGTGTGTGTGATGTACAAGAGAAAAATAATAATTCGCAACGCGTACGCAAGTGTTAGTGTTAGTAACTTGCAGGGAACCCAATACGGCAACTAGCGAGTTTTCAGGGTCGAAGACAATTGAGGGACCGTTATTCTTGCGCGTTCGATTATAATTACATTTCAGTGAAATTTCAGAATACGAATATAAAACAAAATGACCAAATAATATCCGATTATAAGACATTTGTACGTTTTCCCTATGATTTTTATAATTTTAAGTTCGACGTGCCCTACGAGGGGATGGGAGGTTTAAAGCTTTTTCAATTATCGAAAGGCCAACGCGCCCCCGTATTATCGTTTTTCACTCGTATCGCATGTTTCTGCGTCAAAATCGTCGTTACAGTACCGTAAATATTTTTTTTAAAAATCGTTTTTCTTATTACTCTTTTCCTTTTCCAAAAGAATGAATCGTAGATTTTTCTATTCGCAAACTGCCATTATAATCCGTAGTTTTTGTTTAAATCGTTGTTTTCTCTTCGTCGTGATTACAAGCGTGTCTGTATTCAATGTATTCAAAGCCGGCACATTGTCGTATATTTAACTGTTAATTATAACATGAAATATTGTGTTTAAATGTTATTAAAAACCCGCGTGTAGGTATTATGCAAGAACCGCATTTCTGTAAAGTCAACGTCAGCGGTTTATTATATACCGTCTGCAGTACGGATTTGTATTTTTCCTTTCGTTTCGCGACCTTTCAAGCCAAACCGTATTGTTGGAGGGGGGGGAGGGCTGTGGATTATTCATTTACTAATTTATCGTATAACAATTATTATTGAAAACTTAAATGGTTTTCATTAACGTTTATAATAGATTTTCGAAAGACTTTCAAGTCAATTGAATTCGTCAATTACGCACGTAAAAAAAAAAAAAAAAATCATATCTTTAACGATATTTTCAAATGTTTTACACGCGCGAACACCGACGGCGTAAAAAAAAAGAGCGCCCTATAGCGAGATAACAAAAAAAAAAAAAATGTGTCTACTACGGCATTTATCTAAGCTTGGATTTAAAACGCTCTTTACTCGTTACAATCACAGGGTAATTTTCCGCAATAACCAATAATTTTTTTTCTCTCGTACATACATATATATATATTCCGAAAGTTTCGTGGAAATTTTAACTTTCAACATATTAATAAATATATATAATATAGTCCTCCTGCAAATAGTTAACGCATGAATGCGAGTATAATATTATTATGTGTTTTCGAGTACACCGACGGGGTCCTCCGCGTTGCCTGAATTCGGATCGGTCGTTATAATGCGCGAGTATCGATGATTAATATTGCCGTTTCCAACATTAATCACGCTGCTAAGTTATTGCTCATATTATTATACTGGTCTTAGACGTATTGGGCCTATTAATTAAATTTCGCCGAAAAGTCAGATTGCCGCTATATTAGACCGTACGGCTGATATATTACGATAACGGGTTCTATATTACATATTATAGTGAGTAATACGAGGCGTTTAACCGCCTGGCGCCAGACTACGCGCGGGCCGAATGGGATAAGAGGCAGGGTCGAGCGGGAGCTCGTTTTTGTCCCACTCGTCGTCGTCGTCGCCATTTAGTTATTTATTAGAAAATTCGAATTCCCGAATTTCTATTAATTATTAAAATTTATTATTTAAATTACGCATTTTTTTTTTTTTTACCCGATTGAAAAGATCAAAGTAAATTAAAACGACGGGTTCAAAGGAAGAGGAGGACATTTATTGCACGACACGATCAAAAAGAATTCGTAGCGATTACGCGCCGCAATTTCAATATCGCGTAGTAAAACTGTATAATACCGTAACGCGAGTATTTGCCGTATTTTATACAACAACTCAAACTGTGTGCGAAATTTTGAAAAAACAAATTCATATAAATCGTATTATGTGTAGGTCTGTATTAGGTTAGATTTCGTTATATAAAATAATTGCGCGTACAATCATTTCGCCGTTGTAAAAACTACTATGCCGTACACATTGATTATGATGAGTTCTCCTTTTTATTTATATATTTTATCGGGGTCTAAAAAAAAACAGCGTATGTATATAAAAAAAATATATCGCAACATAAAAATATTACCGAAATCCTTTTATTTTTTTATATTATTATTATTAAAAATCGATACGCGAGTTTATCATCAGACTCGCGCGTAATACCTATCAATATTTCATCGATTTATACGCTGTATACGTATACACTTTGAAATTATTATTATTATTATTATTATTATTATTATTATTATTAATATTATTGTGAAAAACGATATCGAATAGTGTTTTAATATAGGAATTCTAAACGGCAAACATTGTATGTTTTTACTTTTTCTAAGCGATTAGTATTATGAATTAATGTTTTTTGTTCCTACACGCGACTTTTCGACTAGAAAGAGAACTCCGCGGGTCGCGTTATAAATACGTTGACAAATAAAAATCCTGCGGCGAATTTCGCTCTAGTCGGTTCATTTTTCAATAGCGTTTTGTTTCAAAATCAATTCAAAAATAAAGCGAACCAATACTTGTTTGTAAACTGAAACCGCGATCAGAATCGTTTTTCGAACTGCACAATATAATGTTTCATCGTCGCTATTAATAGAGTAATAATACTAAAACCGCGAACAAACTCATCCGTTTTCTACTGAAGAGACATCCACCACGACTTTATAACCAGTTTTTTTCCCCCGATATTGTTATTAAATTAATACGTACGTAATACTAAATTCTCATTAAACAAATATCACGAAAGAATCGTGTGAAACGAGTTCGAACATCTCATAACACGCATCCACGTAAATTCGCCGCGGTGTGACTTGCATCTCAATCGAATCCGCCGATATGGCGTATGTGTGTATATTATGTACTCGTTACCAATTTATTTTCTTTTTCCCGATTTTCTCCACGAAAATACACTCTTGAGATTTAGCAATACACGATAATATACAATCGCGTGTATACACTTCCCAGTGTGTATTCAATACGCGTCTGGAAAGAAAATTAAAAAAATATATATATATATTTGTAACTAAATAGCCTACAAATTGGAGAAATGTGTGTAGATTTTAACAAACACCTGGAATGTACACGATGATGTATACGCACCAGTAAGACGATTTTTGAAACATCCCCGGAAGACGTGTAGTGATTTCTGAACAGTATAAAAAGTCAATAACATATGCGAAACGCGTCCAATATATAATAGAAACAGAAACTAGAAAGTATATAATATATAAGTAGAGCGAATCGGATATTATCGAGTCCTGGAACTTTTGGAGATCCTGTGAACCCAGTAAATACACCTCGACAGTATTATCACGATTACGTATTTTAATAGTGAACTGCAGGATTTCGGTTTTGAGTAGTTCAAACGAGCCTACTGCAAACACCGTTATATCGGTTTGTTTGTTTTTTTTTTTTTTTGTACTTATCGTAATAATTTCGAAATTTCTAAAAATCGTAACGCCTTTTTTTCTCCAAAAAACACGTCACGTGTGATTTATATAAACGTATTACCCTAGCAAGTATTGTAATTTTCCGTGTATCTTACAAACTCAAAACAAAACGGACAGAAGAAAGTAGTCACCAGATAGCGCTACGGCACAACACAGAGGGCGTGGCCACGCAAAACAGCACATATAAATAGCAGTCCGCAACCAACGAAAGCCGTGTTTACGGCTGAGAGGCTGACCGCTATTGTGCGCTATATGTGTATATTGTTACGCTCTATGTGTCATAGCGCTATCTGATGACTACTTTCTTATCTTTTTCGTTATATCATTTACGCCCCATGCTCGTTGTTTTTCCATTTTCTACATCTGCATTTCGTCTCGGTACATTAATAGATCTTCCTACTTGGTTATTACTCATCGCTGTGGATATTTCATTTGACAGTTATGGTTTTTTCCATTTTCGCCTCCCGGGGGGGACCCCTCTTGAACATCGTATAGCGCCGATTCGCTCGCTACGGATTATTTATTTTATATCGATTTCGCGCGCAGACATAATATAATATACATTTCGCGAACCTTCTACATATTAAAATAGACATACGTCGAGCAGTCATGTATAGTTTTCGGTAACTTATTTTGTGATTTTACAGTTCCGTGGGCACGCATATTTTATATGTATAAATTTTTTTTTTTTAAGTATTCTACATAGAATATGATGACAGCAACTGTCACTATATATTTAATATTTACATACGATACGTAGCGTATCGAATATATTACTCGCGAAATATATGGTGTATATAATATAAAACAAGAAAACGCATCTGTTTTTTTTTTTTAATTAATAATTTTTTTTTTTTTTATAAATGCCAATTTTATATTTTTTAAAGCGATTGAAACTAATAATTACACATATTATTCCCGCGCGTACTGCAAATACTACACGTTATAATTGTGTGATTTCACTCGCTTATACAACCAGTGAACAGTAAAAACGTTTTATCGATACATTTTACTATATCGTCAAAAAAATTACCGAAACCAACGAAAACAAAAACCACTTTCCCCTCGTCGAAAAATGTCGAGTGAAAATTCATCGGTGTTTTAGTTTCATTAATTTTTTTTTTTTTTTTTGTCTTTTAATATATTATGTATTCCCCGAATCCGATTTTGGAGTTGAGCCGCGCGGTGTTTCTCGTTTCGCGGACGTTTAAGCGAAATCGGCGAAAAGTCTCGTATTTCAAACGCGCGGATCGCTTCGTCATCCGCCGACGGTCCCAAAAACGTTCTACGCGCGCAGCAAGCGAGGAACAGAAGACGATTTATTATTTCGCGGCAAACATTTCGGAGAGTTTACACGCCGTGAAAGCCGTATCGAATATCCCGTCTATACACACACACACACACCGTATTCTAATACGTATTTAATGCAAACAACGCGATTTTCAATATAACTCGCGGCGGAATTAAGTATACAAACCGTTCGAGCACTGTTGTTACAGTGTCGAGTTACGCGCCAGCGTTTTATACAACAACGCGACAAACCCCCAAAAGCGCGCAGACATTTGATTTGGCGAAAAAAAAAAAAAACGTTTCCTTAAAATGGCCTACAGCCTCACCCACGAAAAAATGGTGTTTATCTTTTACATGTTTCAACAAATAGATAATCATCATCATCGAAAACAAAAAAAAAAATAATAATAACAAGATATGTTTTTATAATAAATTATATTACTTGCGCGGTAAAATATTGAACGTAAACTCGATACATGATAATTAATAGAAGACAAACGCGTATTTTATAATCGTTGCGGTGATCTTCTTTGGATATTCAGTCGATAAACTCTCGTCAATAACGCTAGTGAAATCGAACGATTTACTCGTCGTTTCTTGTTCGACAAATATAAAAAAAAAAAAAGCGATTCCATCATAATAATCGTTCTTGAAACATTGTTTATACGCTGCGGTGATAAGTGTTGATATCACGGTTAGTGGTTAGAGGCGTTCATTTCACTGAGTACCGAAATTTTTTCATATCTCATGACGGTCGTGTTTTTTTTTTTGGCTCACTTTGTAGCTTAAACATCGTAATAAAAGTCGTATTAAAAAACTCACGGACTACGACGACGTGTGTCTATGCGATGGACTCGTGTTGGCGTAGATAAAAAAATTTTTTTTCTGGGACCGCAGGTTTCATAGGAACTTTTAAAAAAAATACATTTTTTTTTATATATATATAACATAATAGAAACGTCCTAACCGTTCACTCGTCGTTTATTCGTTTTTGAGTTTTTTTTAATTTTATTCTCGGTCGAACGTACGACAATTTTAAAACGGCGTTTTCAAACGACTAAAATTTGAAATCCGAGACATTTCACACTTTGCTCTGGACACTTACAGTCAATCGTTTCGCGACGCGTACCCCAGTCACGAGGTCTGTCAGGTCGAAGTGCACTGTAGTGCTCAGGAAAATCGTCGCGGATTTTTTTCCCATCTACCCGCTTTTTCTGCACAGGATACGCGCGCAATACGTATTAAACATTTTTTTCTCTCATTTCCCGCAGACACACAATCAATGTTCGGATTTCCGTATCGCATCGTCTCGTCCGGAGTCAATCAACACGAGGCATCCGAGCGGTGTTTTCCGAGCACTGCAGTTCGACGACGGTATAGGAAAATCGAAACGAGAAATATTTTTCCTCCGCGCGTATTTTTTTTTTATCGTCTTTTTTTTTTTTGATTTAGCGAACACGAGGTAAAGATAAAAAAAAAAATACACAACGCGCGCGCGTTAATTGGAACAAATACTCTATTTGCCGATCACGTACGTGTGTGTACCAGCAGCTGCGGCTCGCGTACAGACACAGAGAAAGAGAGAGAGAGAGTTGATTTCGCCCACCCGCGGTCCGCCAGCGTATTTGATCTTCTTTTCGCCATTATCGCACCCGGGTCAGCGAACAATTGTTATCCGCGGATGCTGTTACGTCGCATAGGGGACCACCAGCCAAGTTCGCTTTTGCACGCATTGCCTGACCCATCCCTCCCTCGGAGATTTAAGGGCCCGTCGTTAAATATCAAATTAAAACACGTTATTATAATAATAATAATAATAATATATTTAACCGAGTAATTCACTTGGACGACATCCACAACACCACGAGGCTCGCTACTATTTTTCTTTAAATTTCTTTTTTATATAAATAAAAAAAAATTTTTTTAATTCTAATTTTGTTGTACCCCCCTGCCCAGCGATTATTTCAAACAGTGCGCAAATATACACGAGGGGGAAACGCCGTTACGACGACGTAGTCCTAAATTATAATCATATTCACGCGTACATAATATCATATGCGCCGAATTTTCGCAAACTGTACAAACCGTTATGTATTAAATATAAATAAATAGCCGTTTCGCAGTAATTACTACTACTATATATATATATTCGATTAATATAATAATATATTATTATTACTATTATTTATTATTAAAACTATTAATACGGACACTGCCGTATTATAACGTGTGTGTGTATATATATATAAGCGAATGTGCGTCCCGCTATAATAAATCGACGCATATAATATTAACGTGCATAAACGGAGGCGGCGTTTTGAACGGAAGGATTTGTTAGGGTCGAATAATACGCGGAACGCGGTGGATTGCTTGCAGAAAGGGTCTTCCACACTGCTGTTCGCTCGCAAAATCCCCGAATACGATATTATCGTATTTCTCTCTCTCTTATATATACATATATGCTTTCAATCCGCAGATCGGTTTGCGAGCTATCCATCCATCTACCACGTTTCCCTCAGTTATCTCTTCACCCGTGTACCCACGCCGGTCGCGCATCCTCAGTCTTTCATTATTTCCTGAACGTATACTTTAGTCTTGCGCGTTTCTTACCTTCGACACATTTTTTTTGTTTTCCTATAATCGAATCCTTCGTGTCGATTCGTGGGCTAACAACGCTCGGCATATTTCATGAAAACTTGTTCGTTTGAATAGCTATAACATAAGGTATACTACTGGATGTTGGATTATGTTTATTTTAAAACTGAGAAACACACGTACTCACGTGAGGAAACGTATACCAAATCGATCAATGCGGGAACGGATGAAGGCGATAACGGTTCCACAATACAGTTATTTACAACACTGTGATATAATTTTCAAAATTACCTACAGTCACTACGAGACTGAATTCTTGGAAGAAACGATTCCCAGAACAACTTGGGCAAACACTGAGAGTTCGACAAATTCGTTATCGCTCGAGTTCCTGGAAAACTGTCTGCGCCAATCGTTTTTCCGGAAAATGATTTTCCAAAACTTCTCGAAGACGTATCATTGAACATTAAAGGAAACATTATTTTCCAAGATGATGGAGCCCCGCTTCAATCTTCTGTGACCATGTACGTGAGCGTTTGTTTAGCCGTCTGAACGGGTTTTGTATTTGACAGGGAATCGGATTTAAATAGAGTTGTTTTATGGAAAAAAAACGGACCACCCAGAGAAACGGAAAGAGAGAGAGATAGACGTGAACACGAAAAAATAACGAAGATATTCAAAAAAAAAAAAACTTGAAAAAAGATCAAATGGTTTATAATCGTAGTGATTAACGAGCTAAAAAATAAATTAAAAAAAACTGAGGGTTACCTCGTGGCTAGCGATTAATAATTAAATGATATGAAATCACAGTGTACGAATTCGACTTTTCGTCCAGACAAAAGTTTTACGAGAAGAAAATTGACAATATTTTTCTTTTCAGTTCAGCAACTGTTTCCGCATTACTGTTTTGTTTTATTTTCAGCCTCGAAATATGATGCGCGATTCCCGTCCCTCCTAATTATCTGAGTAACATAACTATTAAGGGAACAGTTTCTCTGCCGTTTTTCCTTCCTTCCACTATCCCTTCAACTGTTCTTGTTAAAAAAAAATAATAATAATAATAATAAAAACTTTTGCGTCAGATTATCGTTTAAGCTCTTTTACTTTTCATCGTTTTTGACGTTTTGTCATCGCACTGACTAACGGACTACTGTCGAAGAAACACGTCGTACGAATGTGGATTATCGATTTTTTTCAATAAACAATAATCATTAATGTGACGTACTCGCGTCGGTGAGTGTTATAGAACAAAAAAAAAAAAATTCAAATTATCCGTCGATACGACCGGCATATTTACACTGCGGAGAGAAAAAAAAACAGTTTTGTTTTTACGACGATAAAAAAAAAATTAGATTTTAATCGCCACGGATATTTTATGTTTTTATGTTTAGCGATTCGCGATAATAATTAGCACGAAATTATCATAATCGCCGTGTCGTTATGCGAGTTTTGAACGGTACTCTGCCGCGTTTTATTATAACGTTTCGTTTTGATTTGCGCGCGTAACGGCCGAACAAAATGAAAAAAAACAAAAAACGCGAACTCGTAAAACAATTATTCAAACGCGCGAAAACATTACGAGAAATAAAAAAATGTTGGCCGATTATCATTAGCGCGCGGTATTAAACACCAAATTGTTCGCGAAATAAAAACCTCCGTAAATTTATTATCGAATACCACACCACCGAGTCTCGGTTCAACTTATATTTGCAAGACCTGATGTTTCTCGAAATGCTTAACACGCGAAAACGTCGCGATAAAATCGCGTATATCGTGAAAATTTCCGTCGCACGTCTTCTAACTACTCATTTCCTCGAACGGTTTTAAAACAATAATTTCGTCCGGATATTGAAAACGGTCGCTTTTCGATTTCCTCGTACGAGTTTTTAAACGCTAGTAAACCGAAAAGTAATTTTAGATTTTCAAAAAAAAAAAAAAATAGACAAACGAACAACGGACGACTGAATAAGTTTATTTACATTAAACTTCATACACACACACACACACACACCCGATAAAACGCATTAACGTCGCGTCGGTTTTTTTTTTGCTTTTGGTCGAAACTACGCCGTAAAATGGCCATTATTATTTTTCCATTTCAAAACATTATTTCCCAGTCTTACCGAATCGTCTTGATTTATACACACACACACCGCGAGTATAACGAGTATAGACGTTTGGAGGGCCGCTACTCCCTTTAAATCATTGGCCCCGGGGGGTGGGGGGGGGTCCGGCCGGTTTACAAATTCTGGCGCCTCCGTCGATCCTCGAAAACAAACGATCGAAATAAGCGTGGAAAAAAAAACACGTGTGCAGATAACGTCCGCGGAAATATTGTATTTTTTTTTTTTTTTCGTTTAGCCCAGTATAATCGCGAATAATTTTTTTCCTATTTTTTTTTTTTAATATTTCTGTGGTTTTATCCGCGCGGCGGTAAAGTGCTCGCGCGGCGGGGACTCGTACGGGCCACGGGATCCCGAGCAAACCCTTCGCCGACCGGAATTGAATTAGTAAAGCGTTCCTACGCTGAACACGAAAATCGACATTCTCTTTTAGATTATTATTATTATTATTATTATTATTATTATTATTATTATTATTATTATTATTATTATTATTATTATTATTATTATTATTATTATTATTATTATTATTATTATTATTATTATTATTATTATTATTATTATTATTATTATTATTATTATTATTATTATTATTATTATTATTATTATTATTATTATTATTATTATTATTATTATTATTATTATTATTATTATTATTATTATTATTATTATTATTATTATTATTATTATTATTATTATTATTATTATTATTATTATTATTATTATTATTATTATTATTATTATTATTATTATTATTATTATTATTATTATTATTATTATTATTATTATTATTATTATTATTTTTTCATTTTTCGGGACCGTGAAACCTCCGCAATCGCTAAATTTTAGTTGTTAAAATACCGATTTTCGAAGACGAAAAATTTTAAATAACAATAAAAAAAAAAACCGAGTGATTTTTATTTAATATTGTAACGTCGAAATCGAATAGTGTCGCTATCGTCGGCGACCAAATTTTTTTTTTTTTTGAACAACTCAAAATTTCGGAAAACTTTTTTTTTTATTATTATTATTATTATTATTGACAAAACGAGGAGCGTCGTCGTCAACAACGGGGATGCAGTAAACGACAAACTGTCACATTTGTTTTCAAAACGTTCGCAGACAACAAACAACAATTTTCTGCGCTATTAAAAGTCGTTGAATTTATGGTTTTGTGTAGTCGCACAAAACGCATATTGCTCTTCTAATAAACAGTTTTAACAAATTCAACTCGATACAATATAGGAACTGTGGAAATTTCTTCTAACATGAAAACGGGCTTCGATAATAGTGAAGAAATCGTACGGCACGTACAAATATTGAAAAATAAAACGTCGTTGAAAAATCTTACCGAAAATTTGACAAAATCGATGGGAAGGGAAGGAGGAAAGCCGAATTTTAACCAATATTATGATATATATATAAAATTTTAATTTTCAACCCCGCACGCGCGTATAACAAACGGTAATTCAAAAACATAATAATAATTGAATCATGAAAAACATAATAAAAAAACATAACAATAGTTATGTAGAAAAAAATCAAAAAAACCAAAAAATAATAATAATAACTTTTCTTGATTTCCAATAGATCACTTGTTGTAGACGCGTAATTATAAAACAATCGATCACTTATTTGTTTTCAAAGTATAAAAATTCTCGAAGAAGATATTCCAAAAAAAAAAAAAAAATGTTTAATCCAACGTAATCCGAATGCGCGTATGCCGTTGTTTAATTTTCTCTCTCTCTGCGTACCGTAACGTATTATTTTCGATCGTTTCGCGATATAATTTCCTCAACCCGCTCACTCTTTGCTGATTGTTTCGAAACGGCCGGTTATTATAATTATTAAACGGTAATTGTTCTATAGTACAGTCGCAGTACTATTTTATATAAGAATAATCAAGACGAGTAAACTCATTAAACGCGATCATTATTCATTGTTTGTTTCTGTGCAGAGAAAAAAAAATACATGAAAAATCATTAAGAATACGAACAACAACAATTCATTATACGCAAAAACGAAAAAAAAACCCGAGAAGAGACGAGAAAATGAATTCGAGTCAAACGAATTTCAATGGCGTTTATTATTATTATTATTATTTTTTTTTTCTTTTTAATCGAAAAAGAAATATTTATGTATAATTAATCGATTGTCATAATGAATAATAATCGTTTAGTAAAGTTCAGCAGCAGCAGCAGCAGTCTCCTCTCCTCGTTGATGCGCGGCAATAACACTGAAAAGAAACAAACTATATTCAATAACACGTCGAGAGATAATATTATTTTACAACATCGACTAAACTATTGTATTATAAATTTCACTTGCGACTATTTCGTGTTTAATAAAAATATACTCGTAATATTATATAATCTTGCGAAAGTCACAACCGTCGCAAGAGTGCGATTTCCAAGGGAATTGAAACGAATGAAATTTTCTTAATATTTTTTTTTTCAAACATATCATTTGTTTTCTTACGATTAGGTTAATAAGAACGCGTTTTAACCACAATTACATAATATAAAACGTGTAAACAAATTATATATATATATTTTTTTTTACCGGTAATATTTAATCGCAATTAAATATTATATTAAACGTTTGAACTGCAGAGAATACCTTTTCTCTAGCTTTTCTATTTTTAAAAACGCGCGCAAAATAAATAAAACCGGTCATAGGTAAACGTTTCGGACAAGAAGCCGTGTTTATTAATTTATTTTAAAATATTAATTAATATAATAAATCGTAATACACTCGATTTAATAATACGACGGAACGATAACATAATAATAAATTATACGTGACAATACCGTCCTAAACGATTTTATTCCCATAATCGTTGAGTATGTGGTTTCGAGTATTACCTCGGTTAGTTATTTATTGTGTGTGAGTAACTCCTGCGATCGCGAACTTGCACTACATTGAGCAGCCCTAGTGAAATTTCGAATATTTTTAAATGTTATATTTTGAAAATTTTCAAAAAAAGAAGCATTTATCCGGAGATCGTATATATTATACAGACGAAGAGACAAAAACGTTTACAAGAATAAACTTATAAAACGTTTTGGTTTCGATAAAAACCGTATACACACACAGTTTACACCATACTGGACCCATTTTTTTTTTTTTTTTTTTTTTTTACACACTTTCGCGTATAGAAAGTGAATTTCAAACAGTTCCAAGACCGCGTATTGAACGTGTACTGCGTAATCGAATGGTTTTTAAATCATAAAACGAAATTAACAACACTTTTACGTTTCAGTATTTCAATATTTCAATATTGTGTTTCCAGGCCCGAGCTGACATGTAACCGATTATGACAGAACGAACGACACCGCAAGACGTCGTGGCATGCGTAATCGCGGTGATCATATTCGTTTTCCAATCGCTGATCAATTTGATCACATGGATAAAAAAATTCGTAAAACGTGAGTAAATCCGTCGCGGAAATCGCCGTTTTTAATATTAACGACGACGAATAATCCTTTCTGATATCTGTAATATCATTTTTTTTTTTTTTAATACGTATTATTATTAATTTATTATCCAAATGACAATTTTTGAACAGTACACATCAGAATTTTGAGAATTAAAATTATTATAAGTCGTATAATGCCTATTGTCATAGTGTCAAAATCACATCCCCGGAACTTATAATAATAAATAATATTGATAGATACCATAAAAATTATCACAATGAACTCAGTTTGCGAGTATCGTAATTTTAAATATATATATATATATTTTTTTTTTTTTTTTTTGTTATTGACATTTTCGTATTAATTTCAATCACGTTTTAACATCGATTGCCGAAATTCGGGCAGAATAAACCGGTAAAAATGTCAATAAATAGATTTTAAAAAACGACTCCGTATACTTTTTAAAGTATTCCGAATACAAAAATTATTCTTTACAAGCCTTAGGTTAGGATGAGTGTAGACCATCATCAGACATTATATCACTATATTCTATGGCTAACTGCGTGTTGAAAATAAAACGTGTCAATAAAGTAATAAATATATTAAAATATTATCGCAGTAATCTTTTATTATAAGTTATTTTTTCCGATAATTGCGCGCACGGATAGGAATTAGAGTCCGATCGCGAAACATTTACTACCAGTGTACGAGATGAACCCGCGCACTAATATTATGACGTCTTGCACGTCTGCTCGAATTGAAAAAAGAAAAAAATGTTGAAAAAAAGTTTTAAAAATTCTACAGATACGACAGTAATAAAAGCCAAAAAAGCAAAAAACTCCTATCAGTATTATTATTATTATTATTATAGCACCTAGTCAAATATTGAACGAGTCTTTTTCTTTATTACTACGAAATCGAGTTTTTTTTTTTTCATTATTATTGTTGTTGTTGGTGTGTGTTGTTGTCGTTGGATCACGTCCGTCGAACGTAGGGAGAAAAAAAGAAGAAAAAACTAAAAGTACCACACTTAAACCGATAAAACAGATATTCGGTTATTGGAAAACCGCTTGAAACACGTACACGTTTTCGGTACACAATAAGTGTAAATAGATTTTATTTTCCTCGCTATAGTTGGGTCGTTTTTTTTTTTTGTTTTCTACAGGAGAAGAAAAAGACGTCACCACCATCACCACCACCGCCGCCGCTACAACCGCGACCGCGACCGCGACAATAGATGCGATAATGTCTTCCGACTCGGAACCGAACGACGCTTTGGAAAATTTCATTAGATTAGGAAAAATTATTCAAAAACACTTTGACATTCCTCTGGTGAGTTAACACGAGAAAAAAACACACACACATTCTTATATCTACGCGGCCGGATACAATTTCGTTAAAAACGAAAAAAAAAACGTTTTTCTTATAACACCATACGGGGGACATTCGAATCAATTGTTTTATTTATTTTCAGACGAGTGCGGAGGATGGACCAAACGTGGACAATTGGAATGAGAGTACTAACGGTGAGCAGTTTGTGATGATGGACCATTTGATCGATGACTCGTACGTGGCGCGCGGCCTCGGACTAATAACCGCCACGGTCGGACGTCAAACGGAATTCTATTTGTACTCGAAATACGATGGAAACGAGTTCGGGAACATCGAAATCGAACTGCGGGGACGGAACGGCGAAACGGGTAAGACGACGGTACAGCCGGGCGGACGAACAGATGCCGCCGCCGCCGCCGCCGAGTGTTCGAAATCGATTGCCGTGGATTGTGCGCACGACGGGGATCGGATAAGAGTCACGTACACGCCGTGCGCCGAAGGAGTGCACGTGTTGACGTTGTCGCGGGACGGTTTGCCCATTTGTCGGTCGCCGTACTACGTGTCGGTGGAGAGATCGGCGTCGAGGTCACGGATTCGATTGTGCGCCGCGAAGAAATACAACAGGATGGCTACGGCGAAATTCGGCAAAGGCAAATGCGCGCCGTCCGGCGAATTCAACGCGATACGAGCAAACGATCCCGGTCGAAGACGCGCAAATCGTCGAGGATCCGACGAAAACGACTATCGTGACAGTGGTCCGACGGGGACCGACGTAATGTCCATGGTGACGAAATTCGAATCCAACGGCGGCGTTGCCGGGGGTCTGGTGAAAGCCGGTCGAACGGCGCGTGCGCGTGCTGCGGCGGACACGAGCGGAAGGAACGCCGACGGGAACGGTTCCGTCGACGGCGGACGTACGGATTCCGGTGTACCGCAATCGCCCAGCGGTTTTGTCGTTAACAAAACGCGTGCGAAAAACGATGACGACAACCGTTATTGCAACGACGGCATTGCGCGCGAAACGCACTCGGAGTTTAAAAACGCTCGTTCGTCGATTCGTCCGGGTCGCGGTGTCAATGGTCGTGAAAACAGTACGTTTCGCGATAGAAACTCCGAAAACGGCGACGGGAACGCGAACCGATTCGACGAAACAATCGGCCGCGATGACGTCGTCGACAGAGCGTCCGGTACGAATGGGTCGGCGGCGGTAGGAGGACAAAACGAGCCTGGTGCGAACGCGACTGACCGTAACGGAAGAACCACGGCAATTTCAACGGAAAACACGATTGTTCAATCGGTATCGAATGGAAATGATTTCGCGCACGACGCTCGACTAGTTACCGCCGCCGATTCGTCGCCACGCTCTGACGTCAACGCGCTTTTTGAAAATATCGTCGCAAAACTAACGAACCGAATGTGTGAAAAGTGTTCCGAACAAATGCGAGAAACTCTGTCGGCTGAATTGTCCAGAGATACGAACGTAACACCGAGTTCAAATGATGTTCCTCCGAGCCCTGAACCGTCTGCACTTTTTCCGCGACCGATCTGCAGGTGGAGGAACGTCGATGTCCACGACGACGTGATCAGTACAGAACATCGGAATAAACGTTTCGATAATTCTACAAAACCCGTAGACCGCGTGGACGACGCGATCGACGAAAATAGAACGTTAGACGGAAACGAACGCGTAAACGACAACTCTGAAGGACTATACAGCGACAGTGGCAATACGAGGAGTATGGAATCGATAACGAACGGACAAAATAACGTGCACGACAATGAAAACACGAGTCGTGAAATATCAGAAGAAAGTATCACGGAAGAAACCGCGCGTGAAACCGTATTACAAAATTGTTCGACGACGAAACACGAAGAACATTATGTAAACTCTGAGTGCACAATCGTCAATGGCGACGACGATTCGGAAAATGACGTAGAATGTGTCGGTCAGAGTATATCGTATAAATCCGCGGAACATAACGTAGATTCAATAAAGCCAAACCGATGCGATGGAAATATCGACTCGGTGATGATAGATCGTGTCGATAAAGAAAACGTTTCGGCTTTAGATAAAAATTACTATTTACTTATATTGAACGTTGCTGAAAATGCGAACGGACCGTCGAATACGGACGAATCGAAATGCGCAAAAAACAAAACTATTCCGAACGAGAAATCAAAGTCTCAGTGTTACGTTATAGACGACACGGTGTTAGATTCGATCAATGTAACATTAATGAATTCGGAACGACAAATATGCGATATTTTCAATACGGACGACGGTCAAAGTATTAGGTCATTGACTGCGATCCGCGATGTAAACCAAAAATCAATAATTGAAAAATCGATTGAACGCGAATTAAATAGTTTTAAAAATAATATTGTTGAAAGGATTTCGTTGTTGTGTTTAAACAAGGACTCGTTAAATACACACTGTACTCGACTCTTTGAAAATCGCGATACGACATCGATAAGCGATTCGCGTGAAACGCAAATCCATCGCAATACTAATAGCGCGGAATTTCCGTATACGGAAAATGAAAATAAACAAACTGAAATTAACGGAATACTCACGGCACAAATAGAACGCCAAATCGATAAACACGATTCGTCAGAAACAGTATCGGCTACGAAAACGACAGACAGTTTATTGAAATGCATGAAGAATATAATATGTCCAAGCGAAAATCATAATGAATCAATAATGGAAGTGGAAAAAATTATGAGCACTACAAAGCACCATTTGCACGATCAGCAACAAGACTTCGTTGATGAAAATCAAAAAAATAATAACTTAACACTATCAACAGTTTTTGAAACAACAAAAAACAATGAACCGTTAGAAGAAGTGTTAGAAGATGTACGTAAAGACTCAAAGGTAGATGAGCCGAACAACGGTCAAATATCGAAAGACGTGAAGAGCACGTTGGAAGAAACACCAGTTGTATTAAAATTACAAAGTACACCTGCATCGAAAATATTAGATTACACAGAACCAAATGACCAAGATTTACGAACTAAACGAAAAGTATCTTCATCAAACACTACTGAAACTGTAATTGTAGAAAATATAAACACGATTCAACAAGAAGCTAAATTCAATAGTCCAGTATTAAACGTATCGGAGACATTAGCGATAGAAAGTAATGACCAAAATTTAAATGATTTCAAGACTGCAGCGATAGAACTAAAACCTTCACTGACAAAGTTGTTGAATGTCTCCCGGCTTGCAACATTAAAAAAACTAAACCCGAAAGAAATGAATACTAATACAACTGAAAGAGATCATGTAGAGAAATTAAATACAGTAGATACCAAAACCACATCTGAAGCATCGACTTCAGTGAATAATAATAATAGAAAAACAGTGATAAATAAATCAAATTCCACAGAAATAGAAAATATAAACGAAACAGTAGAATATCCAAACGAATTTGAAACAAAAGTATGGTCTGCGATAACTCCAATATCGAATGACACGAGAACTATAGTCATACAAATACCAAACATGTTTGAATTAAAAACTACAACTAAGATACTAATATCAAATAACCTTCAGAATATAGAGGTAGAACAAAATAATACAAAAGAAATAGAAACATTACCGATAGCAAACAAAAAAAATTATGCCAAATCTGTTACGATAGGAAGAGAAACTAGATTGAAACTGTCATCATTGAATGATGTGACTGTGATTGTTATTATAGAAAGATCAAATTCGGATGAAATAAAAACCACATCTAATACACTAGTTTCAAATCGTCCTACGATAATTACGATAGAAATAGAATCCGCATCAGACGCAAAATCATCAAACGCTAATATAATTCATACAGTAAAACAATCAAATACGGAAGTAATAAAAAATAAATCGAATATAACAACGTTGAATCCATCGTACATAACTGATACATTAAAAGAACATCATATAGTTAAAATAGAAACCTTTAAAGAATCATATGATACTACAAATAAAACAGTGGAAATAGATGCTACATCAGATAATTTAGTATTAAATTCAAATGTTCCAGTAAAAGAAACGACGGGAATAAATATAGAATCTTTAAATCAAATTAATCATAGTAATCCGGATATTTTAACGGATATACCAGAAGGAGTAGAATTAGACGCATTAAAAAATTCAGAACCAAAAAGTTTTGCTATTGAACTTGTAGAAGGGAAAAAAATTAATGATGCTCCTGTGAATGTAATAACAAATAGTGCACCAGAAGAAATGGAAAACAAAATAGCTATAAAATCTGAACCTGTAACTTCTCTCAATAACACAAATGTTGTTACTTTAGAAAATTTGAATACAGTTGAAACTGAATTTATGACTAGTTGCCTGTTATCTAATGAGACACAAACTATAATAATTGAAAACCCGGAGAAAATAAAAATGGAAACTACACCAGTACCTTCAATATTAAATGATCATGGCGATGGCACTACATCAGTGGAAGAGACAGTTACAGTAAAAATAGAATCCGTCGAAGCTCCTACAATACCAAATTATACATCTGAAATACGTGAAGAAAATCGAAAAAAACTGGCACCTGCAGAAGAAACATCAACAACTTTAGTTGTAAATAATACTCTAACTATGTCAACAGATCAGTCAAAGGAAATACAAATTAATACCTCATTAGAAGAAGCTACTGTAATCAATGAAATTAAATCTAAAGATTTAACTAAAAATGATTCTACAGACAAGACAATAAAAAAATTAAACGAAAAAGTAAATATATTAAAACCAGTATCAAGTGAAATTCTCGATGAACAACGAAAAGAATCGTACGAAATGCAAATTAAAAGTACTCAATCACCTACACTGATTACAAATAATACATCAGACGAAGAAATAAAAATAGAAATCGAATCAGATTTTACTAAAATAAAAAACGATCCTATAATTGTACAGTTAAAAGAATTAAAAGTCGAAAATTTTGACCCTGTGTCAGAATCCCAATTTTCAAACGATACCTTAACCGAACCGATAAAAAGACTATCAAAAGAAATAGAACAAGACATTTTACTGAACGATTTAAATACTGTGGCTTTTGAAGAACAAAATACAACTAATATAGAATTTACGACTGATAACATAATATCCAATGAAGCACAAGTCTTAACATTGGAAGAAATACAAAAAGTGAAAATTGAGCCTACTTTAGAACCTCCTGTTTTTAATAATAATTCTGATATTTCGATTGAATTGGCAAAAAAATTAGAAATAGAATCTGTTGAAGCTCCAATAATAAAAACATCACTTAATAATACTGAAATTCCAAACACAGTTGAAACCGAATTGGCTACAGAAAACCCAGTAGCTAATAATGGAAGATCTATATTAATCAAAGAACCAGAGGAAGTATTAAAGGAAACTGTGACAGAACCTACTTTTATAAATTATAATCCTGGTGAACTAGTAGAGGTACCAATTGAAATAGGAATTGTATCTGAAAATTCAAATGATACAACTTTTGACGAATTCAAGGTCACAGATATAGACACTGCGTCAAAATCAAATTACACTCCAACTTTGCCAATAGAAGAACCGGAAAATGTACAAATTGCTACTCGTGTAGAGAAACAAACCAAAGTCGTAGAAATAAAACCCCTATCAGTAACACCCGTGTCAAATGATACACCACCAACATCACCAGTAGAACTACAAAAAATAGAAATGAAAATTGCAACAGAAAATTTATTCGATGATACCAGTAGTGTTACTGAACGTACAATAGCAAATAAAACTCAAGAAATATTAGAAATAGATCCAAAAATAATAGAAACTACAAATAATGAGGTTCCTATTAATACAAATTATCCTCTATGTTTAACAATTGGATATCTGAAGAACTCTGAAGAAAAACAAATAGATTCAAAAAATTTTCCTTTTGTTACAACATCAAATTATATACAAAAAGTACCAACAGAAGTCGAAAATAAAATGGATATTGAAACTGACTGTAAAACGTTATCGAATAATAAACCGATCACTTTTGAAAACTCGATTACAGAAATGATGACCAATGAATTGAAAATTAGAGGGATACAAACAATAAAAGTTGAAAAAATAGAAAAAGTAAATTTAGAGGTCGTGTCAACATCAGCTCTGGTATCGAATTTCACTGAACAAGTTCAAGAGGCACTAGAGAAAAAAATAGAAACTGCTGAAATAACCGAAACATCAAATTGTACGACTGATTTATTTGAAGAAAGTCCAAAAGAAATACTAATATCTGAAAAACCATTGTCAACGTCGATTTTAAATAGTATTTCAAAAATGTCAACAGATGTAAAAGAAGAAATCGATACAACATTAGGAGAAACTTCAAAATTAAATAACAATCCCCCTACATCAGTAGAAGAGATCAATGAAACGGATAATATCAAAACTACTACTGAGACGCTATTAGCAAATGATACGACTACTAAATCATTAATAAAACTAAACATTGAGGAGATGGACAATACGATAAGACATCTGCTATCAAATGATAGTAAAATCGCTGAGCTAATAAAAATACCACATGAAACAAATATAAATACTCCATCACAAATTCGAGTGACAAATACACCAGATGATAATATAGAAAAGGCGATAAATGTAAAAAATGACTATTTATCGACGAGTACTGTAACAAATAATTTTCAAACTGAACAGAGAGAAATAAAAACGAATATTGTACTTGAAACATTACTAAATGATAACTGCAATACTGCAATTACTGAAGAACCGAACACGGTTAAAATCAAATTTACCACTGAAATTCCAATATCTAATGACGCTCAATCTGTACCAAATGAAAAAACAAATAAAGTCGAAATAGAAACTACATCAAAATCATTAGTTTCAAATGAAAATCCCGTTCTTTTAACAGAAAATTCAATAGAAAAAGAAAGAGAATCTATTTTTGTCAATACATTATTGAACGATATCCCCGATACATTTGTACGAATAGAAGATTCAGAAGAATTAGAAACACAGGAAACATTAAAAACCCCAGTTCTAAATAATACTCCAGATGTACAAAAAAAGGTAGAAATAAACTCAATTTCAGGAAATCCGATGCTAAATGATTCTGCTTCTGAAACGTTGAAAGAAACGAACAAATTAGAAATACAAACTGTTTCTCTAGCTAAATTATCAAATTATTCAACCAAACAAAAAGAAATAGAAAACGTGTCAATGACTATAATATCAAATGATAGACCCCAAAAAAAGGGAAAATCAGAAGAATCAAATGCAGTGTTAAATAAAATTGTACCTGGACATTTGATGGATATCAAATGTCCAGGTACAATTTTATCGGGTGATGATAATTTAGCTGTAATAACAGAGGAATTGAACGCAGTAGAACGCAGTACTTCTAAATTTTCAAATGACATTCAAAATACAATAATAGAAAAATCAAAGAAAGCAGAAATTGACATCGCGCCAGAATTGTCAGTATCAATGAATAATACTGTTGAAATAGTGGACGAGAATATAGAAGCAGAAAAAATAAAACCAGAATTACTAACCATAACATCAAATGAAGAAGTTCTACCAGTAGATGATATACAAAATATAGAAATAAAAAATGTATCAGAAACTTTACTCAATGATACCAATATTGTTATTAAAAATACAGCAGCAAATATTATTCAAGAAATACTAGAAAAACAACTAAATAAAATAGAAACCGTAAATGAGACTCCAGCAACAAACGACTCTCTAGGTTTAACGGAGAATGAACCACATGAAATAGATATAAGCAAAACAGAAAGTTTAATGTTAGAATGTATTAGTGAACTAGTAGAAAAAACAAAACAAATAAACTCAATTCCTTTAACGGCGACATCAGATGATACACCAAAAGTGCTAGCAAAAGTGGAAAACAATACAGATACTCATTGTGAAACTTTACTGAATAAATTTAATACTGTAATTTTAGAAAAACCGAAAACTCTTGAAACAGAATTAACGACTGATAACCTAATAATTGGGACACAATCTACTATAACGGTTGAAAAAACTGAGAAAGTAGAAATGGGTATTACATCAGAACAAACCTCAATGGAAAATATCAATGAAATGGATACCGAAAACATAACTGAAGCCTTATTTTCGAATAATACTTCAACTGAAACATTAGTAGCAATAAGCATTGGAGAGATAGATACTATGACAAACCATTTTACATTAAATGATGACACTCAAACTACACTAGAAAAATCAAACAATGTACAAATAAATGATTCCCTATCACAAACTCTTGTATCAAATGACACACCAGATACTGCAATGAAAACAAAAAACACAACTGGTTTTACAACTATGGTAACGAATGTTACATTAGTTATACCATTAGAAGAGACAAAGGTGATAAAATTCGACCCTGAAATTTTATCCGAATCAGTTGAAGAATTAAATAAAAATAAAACAACAACTCTATTTACGTCATCAATTTCAAATAATGCTCCTGAAGCTGATGTACTAGTTGGAGAAAAACCAAAAGAAACAGAAGAACACTGTACACTAGAAATGTGTTTATCAAATGACATTTCTGTTGATCCACTGGATGAACCAAAGAAAATAAATACCGTAACTGAAACTTTATTGAAAAATAACTATAATGATAGTTTAGAAGAATCAAATTTGGCTAAAAGTGCAGAAATGTTAACGACGAGTGTAGTATCAAGTGATCTACAAAATGTTTTTGCTAAAAAATCAAATGAAGATATGGAAATAGAAACTAGGTATTTCACTCCAATGTTGAATGATACTCCTACTACACCGATAGGAAAATGTAACGTAGCAAGAATTTTGGCTCAAAAATCAGATGACACTGAAATTATATTAGAAGAAAAAATGAAAATTTCGTTGGATACAACATTATTAAATATTACTGAATGTTTAGACAAACAGACACCAGATGAAATACAATCTATGTTTGATCAACTTCTGTCCGAAAACACCGAAACTATAATCGAAGAAACAGAATTTATGTCTAAAATTTCATTATTAAATAGATCCGATACTATTGTAGAAAATATTTCAAAAGTGATAGACATGAAAAACACTACATTTGAAGCACCAATAATAATCAAAAGTGAATCGGTCTCAAATGAACCATTATCAGTTGAAACAGAATCTTTGGATGATACACTGCAGTTATTAAATTTAACAAGTACTCTCTCCACAGACGATATTTCAGAAACGATAATACCTATGCTTAAGAACGCAAATTGTAATTCCGTCGAAACCGTACAAGTAGAAACGCCGGTTATAAAAGAAATAATTACTTCGTCCAAACAGGACAATAAACCGAATGACGTAGAACATAATTGTATGAACGACCGTTTAGTTATGAACAAAAATAAAATTGTAGTCGAAGGCGGGCCAACTACTGAAACCGTATCGGTAACAAATTCTGATAACGATATTAGAGACGAGTCGGTAAATAACAATTTATTGATTGAGAACGTACACTACGAAAACATAGAAAATACAGAAAACGTATACGAACAAAAGGATATTACATATGAAACAGTAAACGAAATCGTCACTGTTGACGAGTCAGCTGAAAGAATAGTAAAAAATACGTTTGAAACTAATCGGTCGAATGATGAAAATAGCATAACCGAAACGATTTTAAAAAAAATTCCGAATGTCTGCGAGGAAAATATATATGATATTCCAGATAGTATGTTGGAATACGGAGAAATATCTAAAAATGTTCTTTCCACAGCCGATGAAAATTATTCACAGAAAAAATCGTATGGCATACGAGAATTGGAAATGTCTGTGCAACGCATGAAAGCGTCTGATGACGATGTTGAAAAAACGTTCGTACAATTGAAACAAACAGAAAAATTAGCAGCGCAGAACGATATTATGATCGGTGATGGAAATGAAACCAACAACAAGTCAAACACGGTAAACGAATCTGACTTGAACGCGATCTTATGCGCGTCATCTCTGCAAGAAGCTTTAACCGTGTTGGATTCGAAAATTAAATTTAAATTAAAAAAAAATACCAGAAATTCTAGTGATATTAACTCGATGGTTCATAAATCGAGCAGGCAAACCTCTTCCAGTAGCAGTAATGAGAAAAATTCGAATTTCACAGAAGCCCGGGAATTCTTTAAGAAAATAGAACGAAAATCACAAAAATAAGAAAACAAATATTATTTTTCAATTTTATACATTAAAAATAATATAAGATACACCACCACTTTCGACTCGATGGTAATCGTTTTTGAAAATAGTTTAAAAAAAAAAAAATGCTTTTTAACGTTTAATTTCAATATTGTACACGCTTAAGGTGGATTTCAAATTCTTGAATTTTGTTAAGTTTTTCTTCAGACTAATGGTGTTTGCCGTTAGCGTAACGTTCGTCAATGATGGCCAGCTAATCAACGACAACACAGCTGAACTCTGAGCAATACGATTGTTTGATAAATCGATCGTGTTTAAATTGACGAACGGAATGTGTTGTACATGATACACCATCACGAGCTCTGAAATTCGTATAGATTTCGTTTGTAAATTATAATAAAAACAAAAAAATAATTTTTAATACAAAAAAATTTAACGGTTTTTTTCTTTTACCATTCGCATCATCCTCGTTGCCGTTCCTACTGATATCGTCTCCCTGCGTATACTTCTGTTCACCTCCGTTAATGCGTTCAATGCCGTCAAACGACTGTTAAAATAATCAACAAAATATTTTATTCGATTTTCAAACAATTTTCGCACGTTGTATTTTCACAGTTGTTATTTTAGCGTACATCACTGTATATTTTATACAAACAACATCGCAATAATAATAATAATAATAATAATAATAATAATAATAATAATAATAATTAAGCTCGATTAAACGCCGCCACTCATCGACGATTATTGCAGTAGATAAGTGGCCAACATAACATAAATAATCGAATCTATACAACGTGTATAAAAAAAATATAAATAAAAAAATAATAATATCCGATCTATAAATGCATATATAAAGGTTATAGGGAAGTGTTGTTTTGCGTTCACGTTCGATTTCCCATTTATTTAAATTGTGTATGCTTGTACAATTTTACGATAAATAAATAATAACAAAACAATATATTGGTTATAGCAACTGAAATTATATCGATAAATGCGTCCTAACTAAAATGTCCATGTAAACGTTTAAGATACTGAAAAACGAGAAACTATACCAAAATAATTGTGTCTTATAGTCTTGAAATATACACCGAATATGTAACATTGCCACTATATTATATATGTGAATAATGAAAATTTTCAATTTTAGGCTGTTTAAAGCCATTATTAAATGATAAGTAATTCAAACCGTATAAAATGGATAATAATTTTGAAGTGAATATGGTTGAGGATCATTCCGAAAATTTTACCGACACCGATAATGTTATACCATGATAACGTCATAAACGAGACCGTTGTCATTCTGCAGACATTCCTATGTCGTTTAAATTCAATATCAACAATAAACATTATATCCATGTACAGATGTATATGCATGTAGTATGGATACATTTTCGTTTTAAGGGTTTAAAATTATATAGCACATGGGTCCCCTACATTACTTCAACTACATTCAAAAAAAATCTTGACAATCCCGAGTCACAATTTCTTATTTATTACTACTTGAAAATTTCCGACGAAATGTACTAACTGCACCAAAACTCCGCTCCGAATCGTTTTATCTAAAACGTTATACAAGTCAATTCCCTGCAACACCCGCTCTACCTTCTTCTATTATTTATTTATTTATTATTTTTTTTTTTTTACATATATCAGTAAATATTTTTATTTTATAATATAATGTGTATGTATAGAAATTTCGAAATAAATGGAAAAACTATGGAACGTTAGTCGTTATAGGTTTTAAATACAATAATGCTATATATATATATAAACACGACGAAACGTCTAATCTCCGCTACGATACGTATGGCTATGATTTGTAACTCGTGTCAATATATAATATCACTTAACAACACCGAAACGTATTAACAGTAGACAATAGTGTGTATAACTTGTAAATTTTACAAAAAAAAAAAAAAATAATTTTCTTTTTAAACTTAAACGGGGACATTATCACATTTCCGCGCGTCTCACCTGTTCCGTTACCAAATACGGAACGAACGATATTCGGTTACCGCTCAAGTTCAGCGTTTGCAAACCGTGCAGAGTGGACAGCACGTAGAACGTTTCGGGACACCGTAGTAAATTGTCGCTCAAGTCCAGAAATTCGAGCGACAAGAAACAATGGCAGTCGGTGATGCGCTCGGGCAGAGTGGACAGACCGTTGGCCGACACGGAGAGCCGTTCCAGTTTTGACGTGGACAAGCGACATATGTCATCTGAATTCAATCGATTTTCCGAAACGTCCAGATGAATTAACGTTTCCGCCAAATCGCCGTCTGCAATGCTGCAATAATATAATATAATCGTGTACACACATGTACAAATGAAAAGAAACGATTTCAATAATTTTATACGGTTGTAAAATAAAAACGATTGTTAACAACCGCGTAACGAGTGTACCGCTCAGTTTTGCCATGGCGGACAAACGCTGTGTGCGGTGGGATCCAATGCTGTCGAACCACTAGGTATTCACAAGCGACTATTTTCTTTTTTCTACGTCTGCATTTCGTCTTAACATATTCTCAAACGGTTCTTTTTCGTTATTATTCTTCGATGTGGATTGGACTCCATTGGCAGCGGCAGTTGACTCCATTTTCGCACCCCTCCCCCCGGTGAAATTTTTTTTTTTTTTTTAATTTTATCTCCCTATTACAGTATATAATGTATTTGATTGTAAATATTTCAACTTTCCACGATAGCATTAAAATTTCGAAATCACGAAGAAATATAACGACAATCGCGTTTTTCGTGTAATTTGTCAGTATAGTTTCTCCGAGTTATGCGTGTTTGAGCAAAATCGCCTCTCTGTTTTTAAACTACACCCACTAGACGGAAACGGTGATAGACATGCGACTGCGAGGACGAACGTTTTGAATAAGCGTCGAGAGAACTAGGTGTGCGGACGGAAAAAACTGGGCAGCGTTTGGGGGACGAAGAAAAAGGACTTACGGCTCGACGGATTCCAAGTGATTGCGCCGCAAGCTCAGTTTCTGAACGGACTCGAACGTGCGGAACGTGGCCAAACGCAATAGATTGTCATCCGCGACGATTGCGCTCACCCGGTCGAACGGAGCGCCGGCGAACCGTTCGCCGTCCACGTGCAGATATCCGCGACGCGAAACGTCCAGGAAACGTTCGGTCGAAGACGAATCTAGTTCGGCCGCGACGTTTTCGGCCGTGAATTTCGCGTCCGCGGCGATTTGCAACGCGCCTCCTCGGCCGTGCGACCAACCGTTCCGGGAACGACGAGAGTCCTGAGCGTGTAATTTATTAGGAATTCAAAAATAAAGACCAGGAAAACTTTTCCCATTTTCGGAATTTCGAGTTTATTAAACATCGATAATTATATTATTATTATTATTATTATGATATAGGTAAGTAATTTTACGATTTTCGTAAACTCGGCGCACGTCATAACGGCAGTAAAGTATACAGGTCGCGCGACGTACAGAAACGTGTCTAATATGTTGCAACCGATTAGAAACGGACGCGACGTCGCGCAGGCGACCAAAAAACAATAAATCATTATTAATTATTGAAAAAGAAAAGACTATCAGTGAGAAAAGACCGTTTTAACTCGTCCTCCCATCCACCGTGTGAACGAATATTTTTCCAGACCTCTCGTGTTCCGTAGGCCTGTTACATTTACTGCTCGTTTTAAGGCGTGTTATATTTGTTAAACGATAAATGGAAAGCATATTTATTTTTTCCCGTTAATTTATTGATTACTATACTCCATTCGGTTTAAGATAATGCCGGGGCGTTATAATACACCCCTAAGAGGGGGTTAGTAGCTGCTACGTCGTTGACTGTTGCGGCGCCCACGACGGTTTCCGAAAATCGGACACAGAATTCATTCAAACGCGTACCACTTTTCGTCGGAATAATCACAAACCGACCGGAGTTATTCGCACGTTTATCTAAAATGAAAATCTAACCTTTCCCAAAGATTTGTCATTGCGTTTTCGTAGGTCTCCGCCGGATTCTTTCACCAACACCCAATGTCCGCGCAAACATTTATTTTTGTATTCTTCCACTTCCGAGTCTATAGATTCACGTGAAGTACAATACACGATTTTAATTATATAATAGCTAATAAGAAAACGCGCTGCGCGTGTGTACCTGTACAATCCGAAAAAGAACAAAAAAGAACGCGCTCGGGCAGTTTTACCTTTGAGCACCACGCGTTTACTCCTCGGCAACATTATATTTACGAAAATATTTACATTTCTTTTTTCTCTCTGTTGCCGCGAGACACAGCTCTGAGACGTCAACAACAATAAATTGTGTTATTGCTGTTGTCAACCGGAAAAGAATCCCTTCTAATGATAACACGACGGTTTTCGATTTATATGCGCGAGAACACTACCGAATCCGAAGCTGCAGCTAGTAATAATATACACCCCACAAAACGCGATGTTATCCATCATAATATTATACGATATAAATATCACACACACACACACATAAAAAAAAAAAATGTCTTTTCACTGTAGTTCTATGCGATTTGAAGAAAACTACAAATTGATTTCGTTGTACAAAAGATTCACAATACCTACGTGATTTTTGCACTTTTTGAATTATCATTAATTTTTTTTTTTTTTTATTTGGATACTCGCCTTGTGTTGAACGATTAAACAACGTTCATTAATCCCAGATTTATCACAGTTTTAACTATTGTTAAATCAACGTTACCTTTCATAATTCATTTTCGACCGTTTTGAACATTATTGGAATCCTATCACTGACGATTTCCGTTCGTTTATTTGCCAACAGGTAATTTTACAATAAAATTCAATATTAAATATGTATTATATAATTAATCTTATTTCGACATCATTGGAAGATAGTTTTTTTTTATTGTTCTTTTAATGTTATAAGTATAATGATGTTGTAGTGCGGAAAAAGTAACATAACATCATGAAATACGCAAAGAAAAATAAATGTGCGCTGTTCATGGAACTGCACTACGGATTATGCGGACGAGAGCAGGATACCAAATATCATTGACCTTCTTGTACGCACAAATCAAAATGAGACAAAAATGTTCACAATAATGTTGTGTATTAACATTGAGAAAAAACGAAAAAAAAATTCACATGAAATCACACAGATTAATAATATCGTTTTTTTCCCTCCCCACTTATCAGATAATATTATTATACATATCATGCAATGTAAAAAATTAATTTACATTATTAAGTTTGAATTTTTTTTTTAACACATTTCAAAATGAGATCATCACTAACTAGTGGCTTAGCCGCACCGCAGAGATGTTACGAATATAATTTGCTGGTGGTTGTTTCATCAAACTGTTTACGTGTACTCTGTGAAATCGGACATTTGCATCTTAGGACGACTGGCCGCTGCCGCTGCAGCTGCTGTCATTTGACTTCCCCCGCTAACACCGCGTCCTGTCGTCACTGGTTCGACACCGTTCTCCAGCTTTGTCACCTTGCTTTGTATCCTCTTGATCTGCCTGAGACGTTCCAACCAGTTACTGGCGTACGGTCCATTGTGTTCCTTGCTCAGGCTGCTCAATATTTGCGATGCTAACTAAATAAGAACAAATAAAAAAAACATATTTAGGTTTGCTTAACAATTTCTTATTTTAAATTGTTGACGCATGTACGAAAAAAAAAGAATCACTCACATCTGTGTGTATGGCCAATTGTCTGGCCAACATCGCTGCATTTTGATCGGAGACAATTTTTGGTTCTTGATGACTTACATGATCACGTAACTCATCCCTCACTTTGACAGTGATCTGATCGACACCGTGCTCCAAAGGTTCCACTATCACGCAACCGTAACTGAATTGTCCCTACAGAAAAAAATTTAAATAAAATTTACTTAAATAAATTAATTTAAAATAAAAAATGCGCTCACTTTTACAGTTTGAATATCGTATTCTTGACCACTTTCATTGTAAACAATTGTAACGAAATCATTTCCAATATTTTTCTTTTTATTATTACACTTGGCATCAGATTCAGTAGTTGGCATCAAAGTAGCCACATGAAATATGACCTATATAAAATAAATGAATAATAATAATAATAATAATAATAATAAGAAAAGAAAACTATTGTATATTTTTTACGGAATATAATCTTAGTGTATTTTATTATAGAAAACTATATTTATTTAAAAATATAATTTCATGCATTAAATTTATTTATTTTTAATAACCCATAGAGTAATATAAAATAAATAATCTGAAAAATATCTTGTGTACTAACTTGCATAATGTCGTCTTGCCAAACATAAGTAAATTTCCCATCAGTACCATCACGTTCCAATCCGCCTAAAAATATGTTCTGCGAATCTGTGTTGGACAATTTGATAAGAGTACCTAACCCCCTGAGAAATTCCGTGTACCTCAATGATCCGTGTTGGTTTCGCAGTATATCTACTTCAGACTTAGCTTGTCCCAATCCAACGTATATAACTCCAATCTAAATGCCAAACAGCGAACTTATTCAAATTGTATGGCTAAAACAATATTATTAAATCAAACCTTATGCAATTCATATGGAGGAATCCAATCTAGATGTTGTACTGCTCTTTGAATCATAGTCTGATTCGATGGCAATAAAATTGGTTTTGCATCATTATCAATACTAGTAAAATGAGTAGAATGATACAACTGAAGGAAAACGAAACTGAAAAAGGATAAAAATGAACAACCAAAAGAAAAAAACCTATTAATATACATTTGTACGTAAAATGTTCCAAAATATTAATTACCTAGGATTTATTCCAGATCGTCCAGACTCCTTTGAATGACTCGTCCTATTGTTCATTTGAAGATTGCTGGAATTTGCAGGCAGACCAGTAGGCTTTTTAATAGTGTTCATTACGGCCAATGTGTGAACACGTCCTCGAAACATTAAAGGTGGATCTGTATCGTTTTCCTAAACAATTAAATTATTTTTATTTATTTACTAAACAATTTCAAAATTTAAACGTTCTGTCTAACACAAAATAAAATAACCAATAAAAATAGAACAAAACGAGAGCTTACAGTTCTTTCCAATGTTTGAGATCCATAATTAATTGGTGGTGACAATGGTGGTTTTTTTGTAAGATAAGATGGTGTTGACGTTAAAGATCTGCTTTTCTCCTCTTGGTAATGACTAACTAATGGAAATTCTGTACTTTGTTTGATATCAACACTTTCGGCCGAAGACTTTGTAGAAGAATCACTTTCATTAAACGAATTTATTTTGGCGGTGGTTTTTAATAATAATTTTGGTCTCTCTTTTTCGTTAACCTTTTTTCCATGAGCTAATATATCAGTCTTTTTTTCTACTGAATCAATATTCAAATCAAGTGTTAAATTTTTGAATTGACAAGTATTGGATGGTGGAGTTGAACCAGTACCACAGATTTCTTCAGGAATCGCTTCACAATTTGCTCTACAAATAAATGACATTTAGATAAACAGAATAATGTTTTGAGATTAATACTCAATTACTTAGAACCATATCGTAAGTCTTTGGTATAATTCTGTTTCATTTTTTTTCCATCAATAGGAGCATTAAAAATTTCCAAGTGTTTGCTAATATCCTCCATATCTTTATTAATACCGTCACTGTCGAATGATTGCATTTCTTTCATAAATGGATTTTTCCACCCAGAACTCATTTCAGGACTGGAGTTTGATCTCCGAACTGGATTCCTCGAGCGACTTTCTCCATTTTCAAAATCATCTACTAAACACAATTCAAACTGAATTATCATAAAATATTAATGTATAATATTACATTTATTTTAAATAATTTCAAAAGTAATAGAATTGGAGAAAAGTAGAAATAGATACCATCAAAGTGATTCATTCCATTAAAATAGTTTCAATAAATGACACGATATTATATGACAATTTAGATATTATTTCTTATGAATACAAATGCTACACAGAATGAACAAAAAGGAAATTCAGTCTTGGAAGTCAGGAAATCAATGTATATTTTTAAAACATAAAACTTGTCTCTTGTGACATAAAACATATGCTTTCTATAAATTATTATTACCATCATAATATTCATCTTCTACTTCACAACTTTCCTGCGAGTTCTGTCGTGAAGGAACAAGTTTAAGAGGAGAACCAGGGATGCAAACTGGTTCAGATGGCACTCTATTCTGCAGCTTTTCATTTGCTTCCATTTTTAACAACTCATCATTAGTCATATATTGGTCTAGAACACATTTCTACAAAATATTTTCAATATTAAGACAAATCATTAAAACTTAAAATCTATTATTGTATTTACTTCTTCATTAATGTACTGGCATATTTTTTCTTTCTCTTCGTTTAATACTTTTATACCAAGTGAAGGGTGAAATAATGTTGAGACATCAAACATAGATGAATCAGAACTTAAATCCTGAAAATTTCTATCATTTTGCACCCTAATCATCCAAGACATAACTCCTAAAGTAAACAAAACATATTAAAAATCATTTAGTAAGCAAAACATATTTCATTTACCTGTTGGACATCGTACACTTATTTCAGCCCATGACTGACACCAACAAGAACAACTTTGTTTTTTATCAAGTCTATCCAAATTGGAAAAACTATCTTTTCGTGGCATATCGAATGATTCATTTGACTCTAAGAGTGAAAATCTTTTTGTTTCTTCTCCAGGAGAATTGGTTGATGTCGACAAACATGATGGTGATGCAACTCCTTTGGCAGATGTGTTTCCATCATGTTGATCACTAGCTTCACTGCTCTGACTACGAGATACTGAAAGTTTTGACTTCTCATCTGGTTTAGGAGACATTCTGGACCTATCACAGTTCTGGCGACATGACTGATAACATTTCCCGCACAGACCATTTCGAACTGGTTTTTGTGTGCATCCACTAGTTGAAATGGTTATAAGTTTTGTGCCTAACAACCAAGTAGCAGATTGGCCTCCTTCCAATATAAAATCTGCAGTGGGATGCCTACAAATATTGTTTGCTTAGCCATTTAATAATAAAAATTTTGAAATATACATTTTCTTTTATTAAATTTACCTTTGAGACAGCGCAGAACAAGTAGCAAAAGCATATCTTGCTAGTAAATCCATACAAGTTTCTGTTAGCTCTTTATGAAATGTTAAAAGTACATTGTCTATTGGTGGTTTCAAATCATTCATGGGACTTCGACCAACACCCATTTGTTCACGTCTTCGACTTCCCTAAAAATTAAAAATATTTATTTTATAATACAATATTACAGTTTTATTTTTACTACATTACTTGTTCTGTTAAACTAGAACTCCGTTTTCGACTAGAAGAATCTTCATTGTGTATATCATTTCTAGGAATAGTACGTCCTTCAAATGGCACCAAAACATTTTGTTTTAAACCCTGTAATACGCCCAAAATACAAATTATGATGTATCTTATATTTTAATAAATCTCATTTTCAATACTTTTTTGATAAATTCTACAAAACTTCTTCGAAAAGATGTTCGGCATTTTAGGAACCAAATAGCAATTACTCGATGTGCCAATGAAACAGTGTAATGATTATACTTAAAGGGATTGGTATACGGCAGAGCAATTGCAAATACAGACATATATTGATCCGCTACAAAATTAGAGAACACTTTTGGAAGACGGCTCAACACTGTAAAAACATAAACATATTTTATGTGTGAAAATAAATTGATAGATTTTAATTTTATTATACTCACTAGAAAGAAATTCTAAAACTGGTACTGCAATTTGCGTGGTAGCTGAAAGTTTTGACATATTTAACAAAACTTCGGGTAATAATTTGACCATGATATCTCTCATCTCTAATATACAAGTGGTCAATGCCATTACGACTGGACGTATACATCGATTAACCAAACCTAAATAACAAATAACAGTTAAAATATCTATTGACTATTAATTATTGTTTTGTTAAAATAATTCATTAATTACACTTTTATAATTACTATTGGTATTAAAAGTAGAAAAAATTAAAGATAAATAACAATCAGAAATTATATAAAAAAATTCATCAAAATATATAAAATAATTTTCAACATTAATCTAATATAATATTAATTATACTAGTTTTTAGATATTCAAACACACCTGATTGTAAACATTTCACGAGCTTTTGCTGTAGAGATGGGTCTAAGCTGTTATGAAATGAAACAAAAGCTGCTAATGCTGGATAAACAGCAATTTGAAAATCGGTTTTCAACCATTTAGAAGGAGTATTTTTCAAAGTGCCGGCTACACTTTTATCATTCACCTGATGACAAATAAATGTATTAAAAATCATAATACATTGTAATACAAATAGATATGTACCAATAGACACAAGGTTGAAGCCAATTCATACGCTGGATCAAATTCCCAATTTCCAGACAACACCAAAGCTTTGTTCTTCAAAATCTGTGGCATTTCCCTTAGCAAGTAATTCAGTACTCTCCAATCTAATAATAATAATAATAATAATAATAATAATAATTATAATTTAGTTTATAACCTTTATTGTTGTACGCTCGATAGGAGTTATAGTTTAGTTCTTGAACTTCACACATAAACACGTTTTATAGTCTACACCACACGACCCAGTCAACACATACCAGCATACTCACAGACACATACTCACATCCTAAAAACACATGATGCAAATTATCTACAATAACATTGCTTCACACCATACGCCATTAGAAATTCCTAAATTTCATTTCCAAATTTTGTTCATGCTTTACCGAGCTCTTCTCTCAACGCTGTTATCAATGTTTTGCACACAGCAGCAAGAGATATGTAATTTATCTGCACCAAAACATCTTCCTTCAATTTTGTGTCCTCTGTCGATGAATTTGGACTAGGCGGTACTCCACCGATTCTGTGATCCACGTACATATATGGTGAATATTCATTTAGTCCATATAATCCCAACCTATATCTAGAATCTGCTCGGAGTTTGACCAATAATTCAAAAATCTGTAAAGTATATGTGCAACACGTGTTTGTCAGTGGAACAACAACATTGTGCATACAACTGAATGAATAAACATAAAGTTATATTGATAATACATTAAGCGTATTAAGAGTAATTACCATGAATCGTATTGAATATAAATGTTCTAGAACAATGGGCTGCTCGTAATGATATTTCAAGTGAGTCATGAGCATAGAGAGAATAATATCAGCAGAATTAGTTGAATCTTTATATAATAACTTTGTAAACAAATGTGTAAGACCCTCAACAGTTACTTGTAGATCACTTATATCATGTTCTTGTAATGGAACTACTCCTGTACTTGACTTATAAGGTCTCAATAATATCTGAAAGTAATTTTTTTTTTATATTAAAAAGTATTTTTATATTTAAACATCTAATTCAATTTATTTAATAAATGAAATTATTAAACTTACATTATAAACTAATTATATTATATAAAATGTATACAGTTAAAAATTATGTAATTACATACTTTTTCCAATATTTGTAATAGCTTCACATGATAACCACTATCACAGTCGTTGCAAACACCAATAATGAATTGACATACTGCTTTTCGAACATTTGCATCATTGTCTTCAGCAACTCCACCAAACACATCCAGAATAATTTTCATAAGTTCATATTCATACATCACACTAATAAGAATTCATAAATATATATATATAGAAATAAGCTATTAAGTATCTAAGATTGTAAAAATTGAAAAATTACTAATAATTTCCTAATAATATGAAAATATTGGTTTTATATATACAATAGTGTAACTATTTGTAAAAAAAAAAATTGTTAAAAGTAATAATTTTTAATTTAAACTACATCTGATTAAATAAATTTAAAAAAATCTAATATTTATTATTTAAACAAGTATTGAATTAAAAATATATATATATATATAAATTACAATAAAAATAATAAGGCTCTTACAATGATGTTTTTATTATGGTTGTGGTAGGGTTATATTGCAGACAAAAACAAACAATACCTTAAATTTTATAATATTAATTACTAACTTATTCTGATGGTAGACTTCTTTCATTGTCTGAATCACAGCATTTATTCTGATAAGAGTTCTGTTTTCTTTGACATAAAAGTGGTTTAAGAACATTTTTAAATTATCAATCCATCGGTATTGCGTTGGAACAAGAAATTCCTTCCTGTACGCTATTAAATTAAAAACTGAAGATTCCTATTAAATTAAAAATTAAAGAAAATTTTTTTTATTATATATAATTTTTATACAAGTAAATACAATATCTTACAGATCTATAAAGTGAAAATGTTTCAATGACATCATAAATTCCATCTAGACTACCGCTATAATCATCTGTGGCCACTAACAACTCAATTTTTGTTAGTGTTTCATTCAGATGGTCTGCAACCATTACCATTGTACTGGCACCATTTCTATCTAATAAAATTATTTATTTCTCAAACAATATACCTAATTACCACCGTAAATTTATTTTACTGTTAAAAACCATTTTTGTAAATGTTTGATTACTTACTAATAAACTCGGCCGCTCTTTTCAATATTAATAAAATTTTTTCCCATATTGTACTTTGGATATTAACTCCCAGTTTTGTTACTAGTGATTCCATTCCTAACACAACTTCTAATACAACTATTGGATGTTCACAAGACAATGCCTGTAAATAAACAAAATATTTAGTATACAAAACTAGTTTATAAATTAAAATTAATTTTCTTATACATTATAAATCGAAGGCAAAACCAAGAGTAAAGAAATTTTAAATGATGTGATTTGATTATTACTCCACAAGGCCATGTTAATATAGAACAATCCACCTCGTACAAGTCCAGCATTGTTTTCTGAAACACTTTCATGGAGCAACTGACAAATCAAATATATCGCTGAATATCCCATATGTGTTCCTAAAAGTTTCCGCATAGTCTAAAAACATAACAATAATGGATGAGAAAAAAATAACATATAAAAACTGTAATTAATACAAAGATGATGATCATTATTTACTTTCCAGCATTGAGCACAGTATTTTTTTGAATTTGCAGTGTGACATAATGTAGCAATAAAAACCGGCAGAGATTGTGGAGGCAAATGATTATAACATATAATTGTATCTAAAAGTCGTAAACATTCTAGAACAATTTTTTCCTCTTTACTATAGCAGCATATATAAAATGAACTTCTGTTGTTAAGAAAAATGAGAAAACGTGACAGTAACAGAACAAGAAAACTCAATAAAATAATACAAAACGTATTGTCAGATATACATACTGAACTACAGTATTGATCACTTCATCGTCTAAATATGTGGCATTAAATTTAATGACGTTGATAGATATCTCAAGCCATTCTAGTGTGAATCCAGCAGGAGCTAATTCTGATATACCCCAATTCGTTAACCAAGGACATATTTCTTCTTCTAGATACACAATATCGCGGCCGTGATCAGTAAGACATTCTAATAATTCCAACCTGTAAAATAATATTTAAAGTAAAATTAAATATTTTACACTATGATAATCAGGTAATAAAACTGTCTAATATGGATTCTTACATACAAATTAGTACAACTATATTTAACCTGTATGAAATATCTTCAGTAACGTTGTGATTTTTAATAAAATTAAAAAAATGCTTTCTTAACATTCCAAGATTTCCAAATTGCCCAACGATAATGCTTTTAATGAGTGAAAACACCATATGACGGTGTTCTTTAGGAACTTTATTGTTAAATAAATCATGTACTTCAACCCATAGACCTGCAACTGCATTCTGTAAAATAGATATATTCTATAAAATAATTTATTAAATATTTAATACGGAAGTATTTTTCTATGTCCAAAATTATCAAAATCAATTATACAGTGTACATTAAAAATTGATCATTTTGTTAAAAAAAATCGAACCATAAAATTCAATTTTTGGTTCTCTTCAAAATACATATATAACCTTAGGGGAAAAACAAAACATTTAATAAGTACATACCTATGTAGGTACTATATAAATAAAAAATTGATTGTAATAGCACGATAATTTAAACACTTAAATTCAGTAATATTTTAATTTAGTTTTCTTTTCGCATTTAGAAGTTATGAGCTAATTTGTTTTTATTTATAAATGTCTTAATTGAATAAATACTATTGAAATGTTCGGATCTTTAATTTCTTTTTTTTTTTTTTTGATACTGTTTAAAGTATTTAAGAATAGGTTTTTCCCATAAATTACACACAGTATCTAGTAAAAAAATATTTCCGACGCCATGTTCGCATCATACAATAATTTGAAAAAATCAATAAAATACAAATGTTAAATTTAATGTTCCCGAAATGAAAAATGAAAGAAACTATTTGGATTACGGTTATACAGGTACCTCTTCGAGACGATGGGATCGAGCCACTTCCGCTAATTCCGTAATCGTCTTAATCCTGCAGTGTATCGACGATTCGGGCGAAATTTTCAGACTCTGTTCTTCGGTCAGCGTGTAGTCTTCTTTGACGCACAGGGCTCCTAGAAACGCGTAAAGTCGTATGTAATAACAACAATCGTTGGTGTAAAACATGTGTGCGGGGGGGGGGGGAAGGGAGTGCGATGCACAAAAACTGTGAGTACGCGTACGGCCACTCACTCAAATTGGTAGTCGCCGTGCCTTTGTTAATGCGGAAAAACTGTTTTAGCTTGTCGAACGTTTTGTTCTCCTTGTTGTTGTTCATCTTGTAACGTAACGTCGTCGTCAAACGCGTACTCTAAACGTCTTCACCCGACCGATCTCGCATATTACGAGACGAGAATTTGTCCGGACCGTTGTGCAAACGGCCGAAAATGTCCGTCGGCTGCGGACCGAACGATAGAGAGAATCGACCTAATGTGTGCTACTATTACACACACACACACGCACAATTATCGTACAAAACGATTTTATCAAAATACAAAAAAAAAAAAAGAATGGCAAGTGCACGGCCTATCTATGAGTGTCCAGCAATCACATTTTGATAGGAGGCGCGCGCGGAACCGACAAGAAAAGTGTTGACCGGAGCGCCGCGATAAGTAACCATTGCGGTAATAACCGCATGCGGTTACACTACGACCACTGTGCCCACCGGCATCCTGTCCCGTACAAAGCGGACTATAGGCGAGATCGACAAGAAACGCACGGGGAAGTCGAAAAAAAAAACAAAACACTCGTTTCTTCTTACATCGATTGTACATTTTTATTACAAACGCGGTACACTGTTCGAAATATAAATAAATTTTATATTCCGCCGCCGATAAAATTAATGATATTAAATATACAGACATTTAAGTTCAACAGAGATTTTTTTCTTATAACGAATCGTTTAAAAACGCGGAGACAATTATGTATGATAAAATTATTTAGTCTTCTCTTAACACCAACAATTCTTCGTGCGTGATGTGTACTCGTAATTCTTTTTCTACCAGAATGTCGCAGATGTTTGTCAGTTCGTCGGGGAGATAGAACGCCGCTTCCAAATACAAAAACTGAAAAATAAACAACGAGTTGACGAAAAACGAAAAATTAAAAAAAAAACTCCAAAATAACGCACTTTATGCCACGGACAGCTCTCGACCGCTTCGTAATAACACTTTTTATAATCTGACGGCGAACTCTCAGACACGTATTGCAAATACAGTCGCCAGAACATTGGACACTTTTTCATTTCCTTGATATCGCTGAGATTTTTTATAAAATAATCAAACAAATGACGCATGTTTTTGCACAGATCTAAAATGTTTCCACCTCCTAAAAATAATAATTATTTTTCTATTAATATCGTTATAAATCAACATTATGATTGAATTTGAGTACACGGAAAAATACAGAATTACGCGATTAAATTAGTCATATTTTTTTTATTTTTTTTTTTTCATTCGAATCGTGTCTGACCACATATTATGCTATAAACGTGTCATCTTACCGTATACGCTCATGGAACTTTCGGCGTCATTCAAATGTTCCCTTGCTACGTCGCTCGCTATTCTCAATCTCTCTCTGCCCACCAGGATCAACATTAATCTAACGGTTTCCGTGTTTTCAGCAATAACACTATCGACATAAACGTTTTCAATTTGCCACAGCGGTGTACCAAAACCTCCAAACTTGATCTGACGAATACAAATTTTACAAATAGCGTAGATTTATATAAAAATAATATTATTATTATTATTATTATTAACGAAGCCAATAATTTCCATAGACCATTTTATATCGCATATGCAAACGATACATTAAAATATTGAACGACATCGATCGTTATCGATAATTACAAGAGCGGAAAATTTTTTATAACTTATTCTAATAACATGTTTAGGGATTTCGAAGAACACGCAATTAATCACCTCTTCCGCCAAAACTTGTTGAAATTAAAGCCGAATTTCCACGACTCGTGTACTTGACGAGTATATCGATTAATCCCCCCAAGCGCGTATCGACAATTATTTTATATTGTACTAATTGCAAAAGAAAGTGGATTTACAAGAGAGCACTCACAGAAAAGCAAATCAATTTGTGTACATTTTACACTATGGTAGGCAAAACACGGGGGAAATTTGTTTCCTTTAGATAAAAACACGTGCGTTTAAATGGAACAACACACGTATCGTTATATCCGAAACGTTTTAAATTCGGAATTCATCCGATGATTTTACGACAGACTCCCAACGCAGTCCACAACGAAAAAATATACGTATATTATTAACAATATGGATTATTAATTCTTTTTTTTTTTTAAATTATAATTACTTATATTATTATAATTATACATATTATATATTTTACTAGCTGTAAAAAGAGTGTGTTTTAAGTAGATATCCTTTATAAGTTTAAAATGTCGAAAGTCATAATTTTAATATGAAACTTGATAAAACCGTTGAACTTGGATAAGTCTGTATAATTTTCAGTATCGTCTTTTTTTTTTTCATTCGGTTTAACTACCACCATATAGCAATAACGTAATAATCGCACGACACCTTTAACTAAAACGAGCCCCCGTATGAATTGTAAATAGTTAGGTGACAAAAATATTTATTATGAAATAAATTTGTTTCGGTGTAATTAGATTAATTGCGTGAAACAAATTTCCCCGGTGTTATCCGTCTAAACTGGTAATTAATATATAAATAAATACACTAATAGCTAATAAACGACTATAAACGGCAAATATTTTGTATCGCTGCCATAATATTATTAGTTTACTGATAAAAATTACTCTGACTCGTGTATCACTTTTACACCGACAACCGACGACGAGTAAACACCAGTCCTACGACGACTCGCCGATAATATGCGAGGAAACGAATATTAATGAAAAAATAGACCGGTCGCGAGAATTCGGCTTAAGAAATTGCCCGACAAAACGTATTAAAAATAATTTAATAATCCACTAAAACTATGTAACAATAATATAAAATGAACACGACGAAGGAAATTAATTTTATTTTCGATTTTTACCTCGTTCCAAACCATTGAAAATAAGAACTGCATGTTATGAGAGTATTTCGATATGGCATTTCGTAAATGCGTTTTAAATTCTTTATGATACGTTTTTGATTTGTTACAATGATAATTTAAAATCACAATCATCGTTTCGGTCAAAATCTCTTCGGCTGCGCTAAATACGTTACATAGAAATTTGTAAAAAAAAAAAAAAATAAACTTCAGTACATAAACAATAAAATTACTTACTGATTTTCTGGATAATTTTTTGTTTTAATAATATTTTGAATTCTGTCGATCACGTCTTTTATCATGGACACGGAAGTTTGCACGTTCTGAGTCAAATATAAAAACCAAGCACGACAAGTGATCCATTCGATGATAAACTGTGGTAAATAGTTATATTGTATATCACAGTGGGAAAATTGTTCTTCATCGTCCAAAACGCTTCTTGTGATATTTTTAAATACAAGCGTAGCTTCTTCTATTAAATTTGAACTTACAAACTCTGGCAATGCTCCGGTTGTAAGAGCTACAAGTGTTTTTACAGCTTTTTCTCTGCATACAACACAAAAACAATTGAAACTGATTAAATATAATAAAACGTAGAAAATACAATACATACTTGCAATCGGATTGAATCAATATCTCAACCGTGTTCTTATAAATAGTGGTCAGTGTTCGATAAGTAGTATCTGAATACATAGGTTTACAATCTAACAAAACCGACTGACCATCAATTAATTTCTGTAAAATTTTCAAAGCGTCATCTTTTTTGCCTACTTGATTTTTTAACAATGCGAATTCGATGAACAGGGAAACATTATTTCTAAAATACAAAAAAAAAATCTTTTTTACTAAATTTGAAACAATTTAATTGTAATGCCATAATACCTATATTGTGGTTTTCCGAGCAACGACTTTACTTCAGAAACCAGTATACTGTTGTCAGAACTGCAATTTACAATCATACGATACCTTTCAAATCTTAACCACCACACCAAAAACATACTGGCCTCGTCAATAAGATCCATAGCATATAAACAATCACTTATGTGCCTTAAAACAGTAGTTATAAAACTATAGTAAGTTTTGCTGGAAATCGATTCTTCATAGTAGTTAGGTGACATCGCAGTCTTTAGCATTACCAAAAGTGCGTTACTTGCTTTTTTATCACCAATATCCGCTGGAAAATAACTGAATATTTTTCTTTTTTCAATACACCCACGAGTTAAACACAGAAAAACTTACGATCTTCAAAATGATGTGCCATAAAAAGACTGCTAAGAATAGTCTCGAGACTGTCTAAATAATAATGACATTTGTGAATGCCTAACTGACGTGCGACAAAATGACGGGCTGGTAAAATGGGCATTTTAAGTAGAACAAAACATGCAGTAACTAGGTTTGTGACCACAGACTTATGAACAGCTAAAGGTTGTACTAATTCTGCCATTTCTTCTGGTAATACCACTCTCTGAGGGTCTTCTGCGTCATCTGCCATGTGTTTAGGTAAAGGTAACCAACGATCACACGTTCTCAAAGACTCCACTTGATACCATGCTTTATTTAGAGGCATCGTTTTCAATTCATTATCAAAAACTATTGGAACAAATTTATTTGTTAAACATGTAATGTTAAAAAAAAATGTATTTTATTTACTTATGTCATCAGGCGACTCGATGAAAAATTTTTCAATAAGCCCATTATCAAAATGATTAATACTAATCGAAAAATACATGTTTATTAATGTTAACAATTGTTCGTAGTGTCCAGCTTGTCTCAAAAATAAACCACACTTTGCCAACAGTTCTGTACAAAACGGAAAATAATTTAACATTCACTTGTATACGTAATGACTAATAATCGATGATCAAATTACATTAAACTAACCAATAATACTTTTTTGTACATCCAATTGATTATTCAATGGTAAACCACGTTTTGATTTACCAAGAGCAAACATAGCGTCTGAATACCTTTTAAGCACATTTGAAGTTGTACACTCCGATAAAGAGTTTTGATTTGCGTTTATATAATAATGCCATAATAATGTTTTAGCTGAACTGTATTTTTCCAATTCTTTTAACAACTCTTTACTGAACTAATAAATAAATAATTTAATTGAATTATTTTCTTAAGTTGTGCTTTTTAAACCATTACTTCTTCCGGGGTAAAATAGTCTTCAGCCAGGGTCCATTTAATATCTAGAAGTCTGTCATTATCAAAATTAAGAGTAAGTGCTTTGTCTAAAATGGCGATTTGCTTTTCCAATATGACTTTTTTATTCAATTTACATTTATAACCATATCCTTTATTTAAAGAATATACAGCTTCCTGTTAAAACAAAGCATTAAAAAGTTATAGATTACTATGGCCACAAATACTTTCCAAAAACAAAATGTATATAAATAAAATCTCACTTGATGATTTACAAATTTAATCCATAAATCTATATCAGATGGATGTTCAGTCAATTGTTTATTGTATTCGGCAGTCAATAAAGTTAAATTATTTTCACATTTAATTGAATTTAATTCAACTTTTTCGACTTCTTCATCTACTTTCTTATAGGGTTTCAATAACATTTTATTTTGAGTCAAACAATCATCTTCTATGTGTACCTCAACATTTCCATCGCCGTAATCTTTTTCTTTAAAAGTGTAGTATCGTTTAATTGGTTTTTGCTTAGAATTATTATAAACCCATCCACACTGATCCAGAACACGGTATTTATTACTAACACGAAATCTAAATATAAAAAAAATGAATAAATATGCATTAATATTTTTTAAAAAAAAAGGCCCTAAACCATTAAATAAAAAAACAATATTTGTGTTAATATTTAACATACATAGGAGCTGCGGGTCTATACAGTTTATTGACTTTTAAATTTCCCATTTCTCTTTTCCGATCAATTGAAATAAAATCACATTCTTTTAAAATGTGTTCAATAATATGCAATCTAAAAGTATTAAAAATATCACATAAAAAAAAAAAAGAATTCGGCGCATACGACAATAATCGTAGTTTATTTAAAACAAATACACCGATAACAGTGACGACTTACTTGGATCGTTTATTTTTTTTACCACGTTTTTTATCCTTCTTTTTTTTCAATTTCCCGTGTAATTTCTTGTACGACTTATAAGAATTTCGTACGTTTGTAACACGCTCTTGATTTTCGCCTTCTTCTTCAACAGCACTACTCAATAAATTCGAAGCCTGGGGTTCAAAACTAGAATTTTGAAGCCATTCCGATGGCACATTCCGTTCGTCGTTTGCTGTGGAAAAAAAACCAACCAATATTAATCGTCATTCATTAATTTTTGAAGACCACATCAAACCGGGTTTGGACGACTGACTGCGTTTTCAAAGAGTAAATTTTACGAAACAATTATATAATATTAAAATTACGATCTCTTACATTTCCCGTCAGCAATTGCAGTCGAAGCACTCGTGCCGTCTACGTAAGCCGGAAACAATGACATGACCAGAGAATTAATACTCGATTCCGTGAAATAGACGTTTAATCATTAATAATATACGCTGTTGGTGTACGTCACGCGCGTTTAACTTTCGTCTTTGAACGATTCATTTTCTTGGTTTGTTTCCAAAACGATTTAAAATCTCGTCGTACCTCCCGGAAGAACTACACAACACCGTCAAACGCAATTTCAAAAACTATATTTTCTAATAATTACACCCGCGTTCGTCACACACTTCGTTTACAATTCCCGCGTTATCAATAATCGTTTATACATATATAGGTCACTTATCGTTATCACTCGTTTTTTGCGATAAACGAGTTATCAGCGAAACGAGCGGCAAATTCGTGTTCACACAACGCGGGCAGGGAGCGGCGATTTTTAAATGTTTTTATTTCTCATGAATACGACGCTTATAGGTAACTTACACGTTTATACAAATAGTTTCACAATTGATAAAAATTATTTTTAACTACTCTAATCGCGTGTAGATTTTTGTTCGTCAATAGTTTTTAATACGTTCTGCAAAAGCGACAAGGTCGGCGTACGATTGGTCTAGCGCGCAGATGGCAAAGTTCCAGTGACTAATAGAGTCCCGCGTGCGTATTACCAAATCGGCTAGAGCCCCAGCGCCGTACAAAAATACGATGTTGTCATTGGTCTATTTGAAAACCGCGCGAAAATATATAACCACAGTTAACCGCGGTAATAACCACAGTATGTATTTATATCATGTTCATGAAATTTTTTTAAATAAAAAGGTACCTACTTGAAAAATACAGGAAAACGACTATAATTATTTTTATCTACAGTCATATTTCACATGCTGCTTTATCAAATACAGAAATATTATTCGATAAGCAATACATACATTAGAGTTAATTTAATATTTCAATATATAATTAGTACTTACTAATTACTAATTAACATTGATTGAATCTTATTATTATCATAGACTATTTTCATACAGCTGTGTTATTATTTAGTTCTTATCACTAGATACTATCTTAAACCGTGGTTATTACCACAGAACAACCGAAAGAGACACTCATCGAGAACTCGAAAATCGACGAAGAATGTTGGGAGCATCAGTGTGGCCATAAATAAAAATTCTTCTCTGCTGCTGAAACTGATTTTCCGTATTTTTTTCCGATCATCATCGTAAACAAATCTATATCACAGAGCAAATCATTCTAAATGATCAGTACTGATAGAAATAACAGACAAATGGGAATTAACTGTGGTACCTTTTTATTTAAAAAAATTTCATGACATGATATAAATACATACTGTGGTTATTACCGCGGTGAACTGTGGTTATATATTTTCGCGCGGTTTTCAAATAGACCAATGACAACATCGTATTTTTGTACGGCGCTGGGGCTCTAGCCGATTTGGTAATACGTGTCCCGCGTAGTCGCACGGGTGTATTGCTATTAGATGTCCGCACGGCGCCGCGTGCCGCAATAATGACCGTTCATCGCGCCGTCCTCCGTCCAGATCCGATCACGTTCGGTGGCTGCAACGTCGTAGAATAACATACGAGCAGTATGTTTAACTACTTTACAAAAGACAGACAATTTCTTATGTCGCCTCAGAATTTAAAAAGAAATTGGCCAGTGGTTCCCCGGCGCGCGCGGGCAAAACTACTTAACAAAAGAAAAAAAATTTCTTTAGTCGGTTTGAAATTTAAAACAAAAAAATTGGCCAGTGGTTCCCCGGCGCCCGCGGGCAAAACTATTTTAGAAAAGCTAATAATTATTGAAAAATTACGAAAATAATGTGTGTTAAAAAATATAAGTAATTCAATAAAATGTGTAAATGTGTATATGTGCGTTGTGTTGTAGGGAATATACTTTCATTTGCAAAATAATATCGGAATTTAAAGAAAAATCATTTCTTCAGTTAGCTCAGAATAGTAAAAAAAATTGGGCAAGGGTTCCCCGGCACCCGCGGGCAAAACTACTTTACAAAAGACAAAAGCAAATGAAAACCTATGAAAATGATGTGTGTCAAACAGTAGAAGATATTCTATACTATGTGTATATGTGTCTGTTTGTGCCTTGTGTTTTGCAAATGTACTTTTACATTTGCAAAATAATTGGCTATTTGAATTTATTGTAGCACAGAGAAAAATGTAAAATAATATCGGAATTTTAAGACAAAAAATTCCTTTAGTCAGTTCAGAATTTAAAAAAAAATTGAACAGTAGTTCCCCGGCGCCCGCGGGCAGTACTATTTCACAAATGCTAAACATATTATATTAAATATTACAAAACTGATGTATGTAAAGTATTAGAATAATTCGATATAATGTGTATGTATATTATTGTGTGATTTCTGATGGTAAGTGACCCTACAGTTGCAAAATAATATGGGAATTTTAAGAAAAATAATTTCTTTAGTCAGCTCAGATTAATAAAAAAAAATTGGGCAAGGGTTCCCAGGCGCCCGCAGGCATAACTACATTACAAAAGACAAAAAAATATTTAGTCAGCTCAGAACAAAAAAAATAATTGAGCAGGGGTTCCCCGGCGCCTGTAGGCAAGAATATATTAGAATAGCAAACATTGAAAAATTACGAAAATTATGTGTGTGAAACAATAGATGTTATCCGATATTATGTGTCTGTGTGTTGTAATTTGCAAATGTGCTTACATTTACAAAATAATTAACTATTTAAATTTATTGTAGCACGGAGAAAAAAGCTTCGCGCAAGGGCGTATTTACATCATCCCCTAGGGAGGTGAGGGGGGGGGCGAATAGAAAAACGGCCCGTCGAATCTGTTGCCAACTTAGAATTATCGAAAAATTATATGAAAATAATATGTTTTAAATCAAAAATTAGTTTTATTACATTTTAGTTTTAGTTCGATTAATTTTAGTTGTCAGTACATACACAATTAACTAGGGGGGGGGGGCGAACGCCCCTATCGCACCCCCCCTCCTCCTTGTATACGCCCCTGGCTTCGCGTGTAATGACTCGCGGTAAAAATGTTTATCGGTAGTTTATAGCGCGAATGAGACGCGACGACCAGGCGCTGACGATCCCCTCCCCCCCCAAATTTCTAGGTACCCCCCGTCATCACAAGTCCGTACTTCTGTGCCGGAGAAAAGAAGAAGAAGGAGTCATTTTTAATAAGATTGAGAATTTAACGAACAACAATATTACGGAATGTATAAAAATAAAAAACATTTATAATAATTTTTACCGAACGTTTTTTTTTTATATATATATATATATATATATAAAGAGCTTTATATTTCCTTAAATCGGGCTCCACAAAGCAGGGGCGTATTTACTTCATCCCTTAAGGGGGGGGGCGGATAGAAAAACGGCCCGTCGAATCTGTTACCAACTTAGAATTATCGAAAAATTATATAAAAATAATAAGTTTTAAATCAAAAAAATGTTTTATGACCTTTTAGTTTTAGTTCGATTAATTTTAGTTGTCAGTAGATATAGGTACATACACATGTATCTAGGGGGGGCGATCGCCCCATCGCCTCCCCGCCCCCCCTTGTATACGCCCCTGCCTTAAAGCGACTACGACGTTTTTCGGCGCCGTGCGAACGTCACCGCACGCTACACAACGTACACACACGGGACGATCGACGTATCCGCGGCCATGATGGATTCGCCCCTCCCCGTCTGTTATCAACGATATTCGTTCGTAATATTATCGATATAACATTACGATTTTCGGCCGTCGGGTGGGCTGGTCTCATCACTTCTCTTTATTTTTCCCACCGTTTTCCGCCGCCGTCAATCGAACGAACGCTACGGGGAAAAATCGTAAATCGTTTCCGAAAATCGTTTTCTTCTTGTTCGCGCGGCACATTGCCGACCGACAATCGGACGCGATTGTCGCGCACGGCGTCGCCGTTATCGATAAGTTTTCGACACGGTCCGTACGGCCGCCGCCGTTCGACCAGTTCACTCTCGCGACCCGTCCGGTGTGTGTTCGCGTTTACGATAAGAAAAAAAAAAAGGAAAATAACAAGAAAAACGTTCGTTTCGTCCGTCGACGATCGACACGAAAACCGTCGGGGTCACGAAACAAACGGGGGATTGAGTAACTCCCGGCGTGTTCCTCCAGCTCATTCCGTTCGGATGGTGAGTAGGTTTTTCACCGACAAAACAAATCGCGTCCTCGGTGCGTTCGTTCGTCGACTCACTTGCCAGTGTTGCGACGCGGTGTTTTATATCGAATTCGATTAAATACAAATTTGTCGTTTTATTTTTTTTTCGCGACAAGTTCACTAATATTGTATTCGATTATATTATTATTATTATCCCTGTTGGTTCGGTCGGTGCCCGTGTCCCGTAGTCGGCTACTGACGGCGGATCTGCCGTCGTCGTAAAATACGTTTTTTGTTGTTGGCCACGGTGTGACGACGGTAGTGAACGCGTTTTTCATTTTTTTTGTTTTTCCCAATCGCTCCGGTGTATTTTTAAAACATTTTCGGTGTTTTCCAAAGTCCGTGCTACTGTGGAAAACTGTAAACGAAACGCCATAGTCGACTCGATTGAGATAACGATAAATTATCGTGATTCAAAAATTGATTTGATTTCGGGATAGACGTTTCTTTTTTTTCTTTTTTTTTTCAAATTTACAATTCTATCGGTTATTGCACAGAGATTATTATTTTTTTTCTTGGTCGTTGCCGTCTGTCTTAAGCCGAAACGGTCGATTTGTGCGTCCCATTAATTATTCAGTTTATAAGTATACGAATATCAACAGTAATTACCTACAACGATACTAGACTGGGAGTATTTATAATGGAACGGCACCTACACATATCGATAATACGTTACGTTTAGGTATTACGAAAACTTTAGGCGTAAATACGTTAATTTACGAATTGTAGTTACCTACCTACACATTGTGTATTTTGGACGAGAGTCTTTTTTTTTTTCTTTTAAAATATTATAATCGATTAACAAATTCGATACAAACTTTCAAGGTGTTCTTCTATTGAAATAAATATATTAACACTGTAACCCTAAGGATTCGTTTTGAAATGACCCAGTTTAACGTTTAATATAGTTATTTATTATAAATAAAAAATAATAATCGACAAATTGTGAATATACCGATTTGTAATTTTGTTTTTGTTTTTTTTTTTTTGTTTGTTAGTGCCCGTCCATATGAGTTGTAAACGAGATACCATGGCTGACATAATGATACATTCGGCAGACAACTCGCCGCGCCGCGAGGTTTATCGATGCGGTATGCTGTCTCCTGTACTCGGTCCACGCACTAGTTTTCGTATGAACGGCGAACTCAAACACAGCCGTAGCGATGATCTAATTCTACAAGGCGCACCATACACTCCGCCCGATATGCATCACGGTATCAGTGATGCTGCGTTTCAAATTCAAAAAGACGCTTGCGTAGTGTATGATGATGATGTAACCGATCATAGACTGTCAGTGGCTTGCTACGATTCTCCTGTTGTTGCTCAAGAGCCAAATCCAACGCCGATATTAAAGCTCACCGGTGATTTTTCATCCGAGGGTACTAACAAAAGATGTAGCGTAGTGGATCGTATTGACCCAGAAGATAGCATCGGCGACATCATCTCTCAGAATGACTTTTACAGGTACTTGATTAATATTACGGTTAACATTTTATACAATGCAAGCGATTAGGTACATGGATTATTTGTTTAGGCGTGTTGTGTTTTTATATTTCTCTTTTTTTTTTTCAATAGCGTATGTAAATCGAATTCTATTTTTTAAAGCATATATTATATTAATTCATATTGAAGTATAAATGATTTATAATTCAAAATAGATAACTATATGTATTATTTGATATCTTTTATTTTAAAATTATATAGTCTTTTTTTTTCAATAAAACTCTTAATATCTGGTAATATAACTTATATTGATATTTAAATAACGTTCAATAATTGTTTGCATTGAAATCAATTTATTGTGTAGGTATGAAGTATTAATTTTTTTTTTTTTTTTTTTGTTCTTTTTTAATCAAAATAATTTGAATTATTAATGCACAATTCAAATGAGTAGAGACTAATTATGAATACGCTTTTTTGCATACTAAATATTTTCTAACTGTAATTCGCATTGAACTTACAGTTATATATTACGCATATTTTACATTGAATTAATATTAATTAGTCTTGCGGAGGGGAAGGGAGGTTTACGTGATGTAAATATTTCTTTTTGTTATTGATAAAATTTTAAATGTTATTTTAGTGTGTTCTGATCGTTTATATCTATTATTCGAATCAGAAGTAAAATCTACATTTTTTTTCACAATATGAAGAGTAAATAATTGATATATATATATTATAGTTTATCGTCTTTGAGTGTAATGACAAACATGTTTATATCCCTCGGGGCTTTATAAACGAGCTCATTTAACCGGTTTCTTAGTAAGACTGTGTTTATGTATTATTACTATTCCATTGGGCAAACATTTGAAAAAAAAAAATTGGAAATGATTTGCCAAACTGTCAGATTTTGTTCTTGAGCAATAATATCGTATATTTAATTTTTTTTCTCTCTTGTTTCATCGGTTAATACATATTTTAATTTATTAGAAAAGATTACGCAATATCTATTATTTTTTTTATTATTATTATTTGTACTTTGAAAAATACACTTTCAATGTAAATTATACTTATTCGCGTAAAAATAATATTTTATATTGATATGTCGTGTTTTATAGTCTTAAAGTATTCCGGTTACCGCTCAAAGTACCTTCGAAACCCTGTCCCCCCCCCTATAAACGTATTACGTTTTATGTATCTACTATTATGATAGCGGTACAATGTAGTTTGTATTCTAATATGATAATTGTACGGTTTTATGCATCATTATTGAACACCCATTTGTGGTCGGCATTATAAGAAGAAAAAATATGTATTCCAGAGTCGAGCGAGTGTGTTGTAACCACCGATTGAATAAATTATTATCATAAAGGGTATAAAACATTGAACGGAGTAGGGTGACTGTGCTGTTTTGCATTTTCATAAATATAGTTTAGTACCAGCGGCATTGCGTAGTTGTAATAAAATACAAGATGATAAATTTCATAATATACACACTAAAACTTTGTCGTGTAAGTGATAAAAAAAAACCAAGAAATATTGTGCCTGTCAATTAAATTCTAAATTCAAATGAGTCATCATCTCTGTGTTTCGTACGGTTTATTTAATATATCGTGTTTATAGACGCGTCGCTTTTTGTAATTAAGTAATAAAACATTATTTTCATTACCTTTTTGTGTAATTTTTTTTTTTAATATTAAAGTAACGTACGTTTTTAGAAAATATTAGTGTAAGCGATCTCCGATGTAATTGCATGTAACTGGTTAAAAATAATGATTGTTTCGTAAGACGTCTTCTTCGTTAATAATAATAGGTAGTACGTATAATAGACCGTATTACGTTATTAATTATTATCGTGACGAATATTTGTGTAGGTTAGTTTTGATTTTTTTTCTTTTTTTAAAACTATTTTGTGAAAATAAATTGTAAAAAATGCTTATTACTGTATAGATATTATATTATTATATAATACGAGAAAAATGATCGTAAAAGTTGACAAAAATGTATTTAGTGTTTTTTTTTTTTTTTTTTACTTTAAAACCGTTATCGCGCGTATCTGTTTTTGTTACGCTAAAAGGAGAAAATATCCGCAGTTTTGGTCTGACGGGTTTTTTATTATTATTATTAACTGTATTCGTTAAGAGATCAGAGAGAGAATATTGTGAGAAATCAAATTCGACAGATTATTTCAATAGGATTTCCGGGTATTTCTACATATTACAGACACAGTCACCGTGCTAAGAAATCCAAAATATTATTATTATAGTATATTTAGCTTCAAAAAGTTGTATTTTTTCATTATTATTAATATTTTCCATAAGGACTTATTACACAAATCGTTGTTCACTCTATTCTGTTACGCGTAAACAATTTCTTTTTTCCTTTTTCAAATGTGTTTTTTTTTTTGTATTATAAGTGTGTGTTGTGTGTTTACTTCCCCCGGTATACTCTGATAGAACGGGATAAATTGTTTTTTTCTTTATGAATAAATAGAATTTTATTAACGGGGCTCGGGATTCTGCTAATCATTGTAGAATACTTGTAAATAAATAGCAGAATGAGTTATAAATTCTTGTTTTCTTTGCCATCATGAATTTACAACAATAATTTTATTTTGCACGTTTGAAACATTTTAGATTTTTAGTGCTATTTTCCCAATTTTAGTACGTACTTTTTTTTCTAATATACGCCATTAATAAACGTGACTTGTTTCGCGATTTTTCTATAAATCTCGTTCGAATTTTCGATTATGAAAAATGTTACGTTATTAAATATACGAAACGATTGGGAAAAAATACCCGAGTTTTCGTTTTATTTTTGACTCAATTAAAAACGTAAATGGCTTCTTATACCTTCGATTAGATCGTCCCGCATTCAGTGTTCATTGTTTATATGTTTTTGATCCGAATTTTTCTTTTGAAACCGTCGTCAGTTCACCGTATCACTCGACAATCCTAGTGATAGATAATAATAAAGAGTTGAAAATTATTTTTTCCGCTATTTTCCGTGTTTTTAACGCAAATGTCAGTACTTTTTATATAGTGCTATAAAATCCGAGTCATGTTTATTCATTAATTCGTAGGATAAGTGTAAGGAGAATGTAAATTCTATCTTCTCACTCCCACCGTATAATATATAAAAAATGATTCGAACGTTTTAATTTGTTTTCACAATAGTAGTACTGGTAAAAAAAAAAAAAAAAGTATATCTAAAAACAATATTGTATTGACAACAACCGCCGTGATTGATGTCCAGTTTATACGTACGGAAATCCGTAAAACGTTTTGGATTTTTGGAATAAAAATCGGAATTTTTTTTTCCACTCAAAATCCAAATTCACGACGTGGTGGTTGGGGTTACCATATTCCGCTGTTTCGACGTGCCGCTATGCGCGCCCCGGCGACAAATAAATGGTGGTAATTATTATTTTTTTGACGACTTTCAGAGAAGAAAAAAATCCGTTTTTGGAAGGAGGGGACATTTTCCGTCGTTGTGCACACACTTCTCTTCTCTCGTCCAATACTCGTATCTCGAGATTATGTGTACTTTTTTTTTTTAACATTATCGTAGATCAATGAAATACGGTGTCCCGGTGCACGACGAGAAAGATGAAAAAAATAAAAAGAAACTCCTCGCGACGGCGTTTATTATAATATAATTATTCGTTTTGCAGGTTTGTGTTGTTCAAACGTCACTACGAAAAGTATCTGAACATATCGCGAAAATACGAAGAAGCTCGGAGTTTGGCTTACTATCTGGAGGAGAAATATCACGAAATCAAGGTGAGTCCGTTGTTTCCGATCGCCATTTTCGCTTGCCCCGTTACATTTTCTATTATCGTTATTGTCGTATACTCCGAATTATTCTGCCCGTACGTTCGCTTGTGCGGATCACGTCGTAATAAATATTGTTTAAGATTAAAATACCGGATGAATGTAGGTCGGATTTATTGTTTTATACATAACACACACGCACGCGGGTATATATTGTAATTTTTTTTTTTCCGTTATTCCACACGGCTGTTTAAATAGCACTTTCACCATGATACGTGTAACCGTTCCGATAAAATTTAGGCGAGCACGGTCGATTTGAACGCGGTTGGAACACCTATATACTACCGCCGACGATCATCACCGCCACCGCGTTATAATGAGAAGGTCACACAGATTGACGTTAAATCCTTTTAAATATAAACGCTAATAGATGGATAGATCGGCGGCGGTCCTCTTCACGCGTAGGAAAAAAAAAATGTCGTCTTGTTGATGACGATATACTTACTATTATTATTGGCTGTTATAATTTACACGTGCTCGAGAACGTGTCGTATACGAGGAGAAAGCGCGTGAATTTAATTTAAGTCTTTTTTTCTTTTCCCATGCGTGTACGTATAAAAATAAATATAATTCGCTTTATAAAATAATTACGGCGCGGTTACGAGTGTCGAAACAAAAAATACGTTTTTCGTCTCGGCTAACATACACAATATCGCGTCGAACGACAACCCGGTCTGAATTTTTGGTTGTACAAAAAAAAAAAAGACTCCGTGTACGACGACTTGGCCGTTTTTTTTTTAGTTCTCTTACGTGTTTTTGACTCGGAGCAAAACAGGAAAAAGAAAATATCGATTTTTTTTTTTTTTTGGAAATGGAAGGAATAAAAATACCCGTTTTTACGATTTCCTTGATTGGGCGGCAGAGAAAACTTGAAAACGAAATTGTATGATTAGATGGTTTATTTTTCTCTCTTTAGGTCGAATAATTTTAAACGAACATAATATCAGACCCCCTCTTATCCGTTGGAAAAAATTCTTATTAGTATACTTTATTTGGCCCTTTCGAAAATTTCAACGATATTATCATTTGTTGAAATGTTATCTTTCCTGAATAAAATAGAAATTACGACGGGGGGGGGGGGTTGATCGAGCGAGAGAACTGTGTTCGCGTTTTTCGATACGATAAAAAGTACAAATATATAAGGAGATTTAATATTTATTTATGTTATTGCGGTTTCTCCGCCGACAGATGTCGAACCGTATCCGGTGGCCTTGGTCCGAGTATTTCGCCTACGACGAATTCTGACCCGTATTCGTATAAATAATATTATTAGGTTTGTCCCCTGACTTTTTCGACTATTTGCGGATTGATTTATTGCGCACGCGCTTGCGTGGACCGATCTCATCAGCACTCACGAGCTCTGTTGGGAACCGCTTTACGCCGTGTACTGTTCACGATTGTAGATCAGACGCGAACAATTGAAATATTATTATACTCGGTTGTTGCTGAAAAATGAATGGTAACAGTGTCCACTCGTCGTGAATCCGCGGATTCGTGTTTTTTGACTGTCGGAAACCGTTTGGAACGACAGTTATCTGGGACGGGGCTCGCTCGTCAGCTCTTTAAAATGGTTTGACCACCGCGTGTTTGGAACAAACCTACAAAGTGTTACGCGAGATGTGCTTAAAACAAAAAGTTGACCTAACCTCGTCAAGCAAGCGGAAAAGTCTGGCTGACGCCGCCGTAATATTTATCGAAGACGTTTTCACATCGAAAATTCCGTATTAAATAATAATAATAATAATAATAATAATAATAATAATAATATTCTCCTTCGGAATGAAATAAAAACAAACCCCCGTTAATTGTAAATAACCTTTCCGGCCTGTTGAGATGACGACGGTGATGATGATAATAATACGTTACGTCAGTAGTTAATCTCCGGCTGACCAGTATATTATAACGTTCGAATACATAAGATTATTATTATTATTATTATTATTGTCCACGCGTTTGTGATGATGTAATAAGATCGAAGTGAGAGTTGTTCGTGCGGATGAACGCGAATGCATCAGAAAATCCTATCCGATCGGTTTTTTCTTTCCGAAACGCGCGTTACACGCGTCTTGCTTGACCTATTCCTCGGGTTGTGTTATTTATTACACAAAAAAAAAAAAAAATAATAACCGACCGGTCTGTTCGCTAAACGTCGTCGTCGTCCACTGTACACTGTTTTATCGAGTATACGAATTACACGAATTAAGTCGCTTTGACGTAAGTTACGTATCGTGTACGTTTCCGAGGTAAAAAAAAAAACAAAAAACCGCCTTAGGTGTCGTTGTTGTTCTCTGATGATGATGATGATGATAATAATAAACGAGAGTTGTACAAGAAGGAATTGAAACTGCGCGTGACACGTCGTCGTAACCCCGCGCGTTATATAAAAACTATAAAACAATATTATTTGCGTCGCGCCCATTGGAACTACACCGCAGTCGTGTCCGTATAATATACGAAAATACCCGATAAAATAATATCGCCGTGACTGGTCAAAACAGACAGTGGGGTTGGTGAATGGATGAGGGTGGACATTGGGATCCGGGACGTGTTCCCGGTTTTGAAGGAATAGGAGAAGACGACGATCGATTTTTTTTTTTTTATATATAATATATAAAAACGTAATATTATTTTTATGTAAATGAGATTTCGGATAAAGTATCGCATTCTTATATCGGCGTGGCGTAGCGACGGGAGGGGGACCGATGAGACTGTAACAGCCCTCCCACTCTCCTTTGAGATTTAAGGACAATTTAATAATTATTTCAATACACAACCGGGTATGTGTTTTCGCTGGTTTTTACCGATTTTTTGTCGAGAAAGTGAAAAAAAAAATCGTCAGCCTCGTCCTGCAAATAAAAATCATTGCGCCGATGATATCGCTGTCTTGTATGGTATACACGCTCGTTACGTAAATTTTTTTTTTTTTTTTTTTTTTTGGTGTTGACAAAATTTCATATTTATACGATTAACGAAATGACGAGTGAGCGTCATCCGTTAAAAATTCTTCCGACACTCTGGTCGACTTAACCGATGACGCAACGTGATTAACATTCGATTTTATGCCGCTGACCGCTTTCGTTATGTATTAAACAATAATGTCGATGAAAGTAGTGTATTTCTTCCGTGTACTACATGTAATACGAGGGGAAATATTTATGGACCCGATACGTTCTGATCTGGTTTTTTAAGATTGAGCTCAGCCTTTCTGTGCCAGTATGTGTGTGTGTGTGTGTGTTACGACGGTTTGTTGCCGTGTTATGTTAGAGAGATGTCTCTTTTCACAAAGTATATTCTAAGATATAGGAAGTATACGATCGTTCTTACGCAATGTTAATTATGTATTATCGAATAATGTAATCCATACAGAAACGCGCGTTACTTCCGGCGTTATCGGCGAGTAATTGAATTCTGAACAAAAAAAAAAAAAAAAATCAATCGTTTCGTTCATCGAATTGCAAGTAGTTCTCCCAAAACACATCGCGTCGTCGTAAATTATTATTATTATTATCATCAATTAACGATTTCCATTAATGAAATGACATTAATCGCTATGCGTTTATTATAATAAGCGTTGTTGTTCTATGTACACGTATTATAGTTTGAAAATACACGAAATTCAATAATCGTCCAATCTGTGTCGTACATACGTTTTTTTATTCGACACCAAGTGTATATTTTTCAGTTTGTTAATACGCGTTAGATCACGCACAAACATAAATCGTTTCGAGAAAATTAAAATATAACTCCGGGTTATTTAGAGTTTTTAAACGACTTTTGATACTTTTAAAATATTAAATTTTTATCGATCTCTTCTATACGTATTAATTTTTTTTTTTTTTTTTTTGTGGTAAATTTACGTTATTAACATAATAATTACCTATTATATACGGTGTAACCTAACACGTAGGTTTGCCGTCAATGTTTGTAACTAGATAATAAACGCTAATGAAAACGGACACTCCCCGCAGCAAAAAGCCAAAAAGAATAACTTTTATACATATACAAGAGATCGATGGCGAAGGTCTGATGGAATGAGGGGGAAAGGAAATTTTTATAATAAAATAAAGTTTATACGCGTTATATCGGTAGTACTCCGCCCAAATTGTTCGGGAAAAGCGTTACATACACACACACACGAGTTCAGCGAGTTGGTTGCAGACTAAAGTAATCATTTTACATTTTGACTGGGGTGGAGTCGTCGTATACGACGTGTGTATTTTTTTTTTTTAGTATGTCGTTTCTAAAATCGATTGCGATGTTCAAAGAAATACCAAATCGATTATTATTATTATTATTATTATTATTTCGAGCGTTTCTGAGATACACGAAAATATTTTATTTTTCCTCGTCGTACTTAATATTATGTTTTAATAATATATTTTATATTTTTAATATTTTTTTTTTCATATAGACTTACGTCGCGAAAATAAAGAATTTATAATTTAAAAAAAAATAAATAATTTTCGCAACGAATTTTCGGTGATAATAATAAATGATAAATTGCGTATGGAGTATATCCTCCGTATTATATTATTTTCGATTCGCGTATTAAAATTACGATTATTAGATGTATGGTTAGTTTCTAAAATGTAATAATAATATACGCGTATGTCATAAAAAACGACAAATCTATTGTAATTCCGGCGTTTGTTTTTTTTGAATTGATATAATCGAGCTACGTGATTGTCTATTGTCCAGTCTTTATGATTATTATTATTATTATTAAATAAAATAATTTACGTGTACGAATAGAAATTTCAATAATTCGTAAAATAATCCGTCGAAAATATAATATGCGTGTAAGCGTATTTTATTATTTCCATTAAATTTAAGTATATTATTGCGTGTTACGAGTATCATTTGTAATTCATTTTTTTTTTTCAATCATACAGCGTTTTATATTCAAACGTCATACGTATTCGAAATTCGTAGATTCAGTTCTATTAGGACTCGTGAAAAAATTACTATTTACTTTTCTGTATATATATATATATATATATATATATATATATATATATATATATAAAGCGTATAATAATGTACTCTATAATATTTTAACTTAAACGATTTAATTGTCAAATATGGACACGGACGAGAATAAAGTATACTTTGATACAGTTATAATACGAACTCACATAAAATACACGCGTGCGTGTGAAGATATTTTTTTGCGTTATTTCAGGAACGATCAATTTATATATTATATCGCGTCGCGAGAAACGGAAATTCGCCGTTTTCGATTTTAGTACAATAATTTCAACGCCGCTCGCTTTTACACCGTTATTGCCGAAAATACACTTTCCAGATGATTTTATATGTGTGTGCGCGTACACTTTTTTGCAATATGTATTTGTTTAACGAAATCGTTGTAGTGATAATAATAATAATAATTTACTAATATTTTGTCGAGTCACGTCTCTATTCGAGTCCGAATGGAATTTTGAAAACAAACCTCCGGAAAAAAAAAAACTCGTAGAATTCTTTTTCCAACTTAAAATCGTCGCTGCTGCTCTGTTACGTTAATTTTTTTGTTTTTTTTTTTTCTAATCACAAAAATTCTCGCGAATACTACCACACACAGTCTCCGTCGTGTGCGCGTTGTAATAACTGATATTTTCTGTTTTCATTTCTGTTACTTTTTTTCTGCTGCATTCGTTCTTCGGTCTGGAAGACCCGACCGCCGCCGCGCGTTACTTACAATATGTCAATGATTATACGTATTTTATCGTATAATCAATATTTTGTGTCTCGTATACAAAAATAAAAAGACCAAATCACGTCGAACTGTTTCAAAACGAATCCCACTCTCTCTGGTAGACTTATTATATTTAAATATTCGGTTTTCGTTTTGTAACGGGAAAACGTTTATTTCCGTTTTCTAATAAACGCCTCGCCGTCCGTCCGGCCGACCGTGGTGTGACGGCTTTAATTCCACGAGATATATTCCCTCCTATGAACAAATAGACGCGAACACAAGATGATGACGACGATGATCCGGTCTTTGAACAAAACGAAATTATTTTTTTTTTTTATTTCGAAACAATACAAAACTATTGTAATGTATGCGTATTATTATTTATTCTTTTACCGTTTATCGTGTATATGTATATATGTAATATTAGTCTCGCGATCGTGACCAAATTATTGTAAGCGTTGTATATAAATGTATTACTGTGTGTGTGTGTGTGTGTGTACAAACAAAGACTAAAAATTATATTTCAAGAGAAAAGTGTGTTCGCATACGAATTTCCATCGTATTTGTCGTTGTTAAATTACGTACAGTGACCAAAATATAATAGTGTGCACTCTCCGTCCTGTGATTAAAAAACTCAAGGGCATTTTTTTTAAATCGCTTTTTTTTCATATTTCAGCGAAAACAAATAAAAATAACATATTTCACGCACTTACTACACGCCTCGCTACGTAAATAATACGTGTATAGTACGACGGACGTCATCTCGAACACACCTATACACACTGCCAATATAGCCATAAAATATTAAATTAATTGTGCGCATACGTGTTGTTCGTTTCGAACTTTTAACTGAAAAAGTATTTTGTTTGAATAAAAAAAAAATAAAATACTTTCGTCACGGTGTAATAGAGTTTTGTATTTTATATTGTATTATATAGGGCCACTCGTTATAACCCCAAACGTTACGGGAAAAAGTTTTACTATACTATAATAATAATAGCGCATATATTTTAAAATTTGATTCGATTTTTCCGTTTTTTTGACGTTTCGATACGTTTATTATTTATATAAGAACTGGCTTGTTTTTTTTTTTTTTATGTGTATCGAGTTTCCGTGGCGACGCTATTGAACTTCTTTTTTTCTTTTACACCGATTTGTTGTTCCAAATATTTCCCCCGAGCATCTGCCTCGTTTTTTGTTTTTTTAATTTTTTCGTCTGAGAAAAAGGCGTATTCAAGTATTTTGTTTAAATGTTTTTCGACTAAGCATTTCAATAATAATTCTACGATTTTTTTCATAAATAATTACATTTTCGTTGAATAATGATGATGATAATAATAATAATACGGGAGAGAAGAAGCGTGTTTTTTTTTTTGTTTCGCGCGAATATATCGTTTTTTTTCCCCTCGCATCATATATTAAGAAAAAGAAGAAGCCACTGTTGTGACTGTTGTGTTTGGTGTACATACCGCGAAAACGCACGGGAAGTGGTTTGGGAAATTGAAATGCGTGTGTGAAACCGGTTTCACGAGGGAAAGAACCCCGCGAAGGCCACTAAATAGTGTTAACGCGCCAAATTTTTACGTAAAATAAATTACGAGTATAACAACGCGGAGCTATTTATTATTATTTTATTTAAATATCTTTAATCCTATAATAAAGAAATAATTAAATTAAAAAAAAAATCGTATTTTTAAAATTCTTATAATTTTTTTTTATTATTATTGTTATTAAGAATTAAAAGATAAAAAAAAAAGTTATCGTATACATATATGTAATCATTTGGTGTCTGTAAATTACGATTGGTCGTTGTTACTTACCTACAGCCTTTAGAGTTCTTTCTCGCGTGAAGCAATTATTATTATTATTATTATTATTTCGATATGAAAATCGTACGAGAAACGCCGCTTTGTGGTGACGGCCATAAACACAAAATATGTGATCGCTATTCGGATAACCACCACCACGGTTACTTTTTATATATATATATTATAATATACGGATAATTGCCAATGACCTACACAGGCTGCGCACACAATACAATGATGAGAATGTTATTATACGATGTGTTAGCCGTATACGAAAATAACACAATACGATGGTAATACGATGAGATGCCGTCGTTATCAATGACTGATTATTATTATTATTATTATTATTATTATGTGTATAATATCGATGAAAAAAAAACTTCTCTCGTTCATCGGCCTTGTAGCGTGTTCCGTATTGTCGCGTTGGTTTTTTTTTTTTTCATTTATTTAATAGATTTTCGACATATTTCCGAAGACTCCGCAACTCTTTTCGTGAAACGCGTTTAAATATATTTTATTATACCGATTACGAATCCGGGGACTGCTGCCGCCGCCGCCGCCAGTCTCTACATAAGAGTTGTACGCATTTTTCCTGTAAATGCGGCGAGGAGGATGACGTGGCGCACCGATCTTATTGATCCGGCGAGAAAGTAATGTGTGTGTGTCGGAAGTGCTGCACGGTCGAAGGGATCGCGCGCGCGCTTACTTAGGGGACGGAATTCTTTCCCCCGAGTATTATTCGGAAAAAAAAAAGAGAGAATAGTATTAGAAAATTATTATTGCAAAATCGGTAATGGATCGATGTGTGCGCGGGCCAACTCCGTTCGCCGTCGATTTCCAGTAATATTCAAACCGACGACTTGTAGTTTTTGTGCTTGTCACAGGAAAAAAAAATCTTGTTGTAGGCCGCCGTGTGTGGACGACTGATAAAATAAAAATTTCGAGTCGCGCCGGACCGCCGCCGATTCGTCGCGTATACCTTAACTTTCGAACACGCAATAAAATAATCGCAAATCGTCCGCGACGATTTTCCAATTTCAACGCGTAAAACGTAGACGAGCTCGTGTGTGTTGTAGTGTGTGTCTCATACAGTAGTCGTTCACCGCGGCCGCCGACGCACTCCCTCCCGTCCCTTTCTTTGGCGCTTACATTGTTTTCATAATATTATTTCAATCTCTCAGCTCTTCTTATAGTTGTGTCGTTGACCTACTAAATTATTATTAGACGCGTGCGGCTATTTCCATTATAAAAAAGTATATTAAAAGATATAAAATTCGATATTCGATTGTTTCCCGACACACACACACACACACACAACAGCGGCGTATAATACGAAAGTCTGATGAAATCGACGAATTTATTCCTTTCCTTGTGTCATAACCGAAAGAAGCGAAGACGACGACCCTATTCTATATCTCTATGCGTTAACATTTTTTTCGTGTTAGATAATATCAATGGTTGAATTATTATTAATAAAAACGTTTTAATCGTAGTACAATAACGCCGCGTATATTCTTTCCAAATGAATATCTCTCTCCGAATATTCCAAGTACACATTTTATATGATTCAAAAACGTATTTTAGGGGCAAGTGGATGATGATGATGATGATACGTCTACAACGTGTGTTGCGAGCCAAATATTTTGGGCATTGAAATGGAATATCAGTTATTAATAACATGTGTGCGTGTATAATAGAGAAAACTGTCGAATCGGATATTTAAAAAATATAAAACGGACGAAAGCAATTGACTGTACACAATAAATGTAATATATTGTAAAAAGCTTTATTATTATATAACGGACTTATATTATGTTTTAATATACCGAAATATATTGTTATTATATCAAATTAGGAATCGTTATCATTATCAAAATGTCAGATTCGTTTTATTTATTTTTTTTTTTTTTTCCATTTATTTGTCTCCTCGTTCATTTTAATAGTCGTCGACTATTCCCGGATTCTTGAATTTCTCAAATTAATTTCGCCATACGTCGGATTTTCTCAATAGTATTTCATACAGATTTGCGATGATACGCGCGGCGTTATTGTGTGGTAAAATCGACGTCACAGTGTGTTGCCGTCATTACTCCGGTATGATAAGATACACGAAATTATAATCGGCGAGTATATTTTAAAGTGTCTGCAAATAAAAAATATATCGAATTTATCCGTTGCGACAGGTGTGTAATTTAATACTCGAAACGTAGTCGTGGTCGGATAATATTTTAGACCCAATATTATTATATTATATTTGTTTGAAAAATATAATCTATGTTATATAGATTATATTTTTCATACGTTATGTCCATGAAGAAATCGTAGAAATTAATGTAAATTATATAAATACGCGCGCGGTTTTCGACACCGCGTCTGCTACCCCACCGCCTCTCCGTGCACGGTTAATAGCCGTTATTATTATTATTATTATTATTGTTATTCGCCTTGTTGTTGTGTATTGGTCGGTTCGTATAATATGGAAATAATATTATAATAACGTGTTCACCGCCAAGGTCGCGCGACGAAATAATATAATTTATATATTATATTTTTATACATTTGAATTTGTCTTTTTTCGTACCCGGTACCACCGGCCGCGACGTTTACGGTTAAAGCGTTGAAAATTCGTACGCGCGCGCGTATCAGTTGTATATAAAATGTGCGTTACGGAGGAGGCAATAATAATATTATTATTATTATAATGTAATTTTGCTGCAATATTGTCTCGGGGTATTGTTTGGCGAAAAGGACACACACGCACGCGAGCGTATATTGTGTGTGTGTGTGTGTGTGTATTAGAAAGTTGTGCAGAGGAAAACGAATAAAATATTAAAAAAAAAAAATTAAACAGAAAGAACAAACGATATAATAATAATAAGTAATATAATGCGTGTGTGTGTGTGTGTGTATTGAACGAAGGCGACGTTATTAATAAAATACATATGAAGGCACACGCGAAAAAACGAAAAGGAGAAAATTGTTGTTGGCGGTAGAGAAAAAAACAAAAAAGATTTTTATTTTTCGTTTACGGTTTTTTTGTTCGTTTTTTTTTTTTATCGCACACTGCCCCGTCTGCGCTCATTATAATAATATTTGTACAGATATCGTCGTCGTTGTTGTTTGACGACAAACACGCGTGGTGCGCGCTTCAAACGACGAGATGTGATTTTCATGTACAACGAAATGAAATAGAGAGAAAAAACGATTTAAACGCTTAATTATATTATCGACGTCGTTATCCCATTCAATACGCTTTCAAAACGTTAAGAAGTCGATTTCATTTGTAACTCGTCGACACTTTCAAATTATACGCACAAATTTCCAAAATCGAATTGCAGACCGCGTCTGCAATATTGTGGATGGATTATTATTATTATTATAACAGTTGTAGCCTCAGGGACGGACAGGCAATATTTTTCGGCCCTAGAAATATAAATCAAAACGACCCGTGTCCACAATAAACTATGAAGAATCGCGAGAGATTCTCAACCATAATTTGAACGAAACAGTAAAATCTTTTTCATTTATATACGGTGTTTTACTAAGAGTTTTCGTTAAACGAAACAATAGTATATTTTACTATCGTCAATTTTTAATACATTTATTTATATCAGTGATAACAATAAAAGCACTCTGAAACATCATAGCGCCTAATACAACTGCGCTGCAGCCTGATTTCATGACTGTTGTTATTTACCGTGGAATAGCACTTGTCAACAGTGTCACAGAGTATGATTGTGTTCGTTCATAGTGATAATCGCGGTTCTAAAAAAAAAAACCGTGGTTTTGAACTAATATTAGTCCGTACCGTGTTGCTTATTATTAAAATTGCGCCTGTATATAATTATTCTTTTATTCTGTGATAATAATTATCAATTACATATTATTTGAAACTTTTTTTTCTTTTGACTACGTGAATTTGCGATTTTACAATTGTGTTTTCGTCATTTAAATAATTATGATTAAAGCGAGCGGGGTCCACACGAAGACCGGCCCATCGGGGGAGTGCCCGATACGCCAACCGTCCCTGTTTATAGGCACATTTCGAATTCTATACGCGTATAACAAGAAAGACAACGAAAAGTATTTCCTCTCCCGTAGTATACACACGGATTTATCTTCCCGAATTATATCCTGCGATTGGATTATTATTTGCCTTCCTCTTTCGTCCACGTCCGCATATGCTGCGCCAATTTCCTGATATTTTTTCCGGTTTTTTCTGACCCGCCGCAGCTTCACTGACCGATATTTCCCTATATAAACACCCTTCTGGCCGCCGGTCTTTAATATTTCGAATTCGCACGAAAATTTTTTGTTTAGTTTCCGTTTTTTTTTTTTATAGGGTTCAAAACGCATTTCCGTATCAATTCGTGTCTTTTTCAATAATTTGACGAATAATCGAGAGCTGTGTTATTTATTTCCAGTCGTACCTTTGGTGGTAGTCTACCCGCCTTAAATAGACGTGTAGGTTTTTTTTTTTTTATTACTAAAAATAAACACTCCCGTGCGTACTTTTTTGTTTCGTCCGAGGTAAGTTATGAAAATAAATTCATTTCCCGAGAAGTTTGAATGTTATTGAAAATTTTCCAATCAACAACATTAAAAATAAGCGTAGACATTTTTTCGTTTTTTGTTTTGGAATTCATTGGCGAGTTAATTTAACGTAAGAGAATACATTCTCAGTGCGTATTATTATTAATCGTTTATGCTGTTGTGTCCAACAGTGTATTTATTTATGCTTGAATAATGAAATTCTGAAGAGCTGGTCCCGCGACGAGAGAGTTCTGCAGTAATATACTTGCTATTATTATTATTATTATTATTATTATACGTATATTACACTTTCCACGCGCGTCTAGACGCCGCCGCCTACGTTTTAAACGTATACGTGGACGACAACTCGCGTGGGAAATCTCACGGTATTACTTATTACAACTCGAATTATATTCACGTTTTTACTTTTGTCTTATACTACTAACTGCTATCCACAGTTTACCCGGATTTAATAAATAGGTTACTTTTAGATAAATTCGTATATATATATATGTGTGTGTGTGTGTGTGTATATAATACAGTCGTGAATAATTACGATTGATTGCAACATCTTTTATTCGACGATCGACAAAGACTGCGTATTGGTTACTGCGCAGATGGATGGACCTATATTTTATATATATATCGTATTATTAAAACCTATATTATTATATTTTGATGGTAAAATCGCGAAGAAAAACTTTGCCGTTTTCATGTTTACCGATTTTTTTTTTTTTTTTTTTAACCAACCGTGTCCTCCGTGTTATATAATCGTGAAAAATGATACATAGGTACTATTTAATTTTTTTTAAAAACATATATATATGATGTGATACATACGCTATTGAGTTAAGCAGCGGTTCGTATAGAATAATCGATTTTCAACTCCATCGTGTGACAGTCGGATGTATATATATATATTATTTTTTTCATTTAAAAAAAAAAAAATCCATACGAGTATATTTGTGCGCGTCCTGACGAATGTTATTTATTTAGTACACTGACAACGACCTAACCGCGTGACGACCGGGCGGTATGGGAATAAAATCGGTAAAAACCGATCGAAACGCGGCGAGCGAAACGGGTGGTATTCGATTACGCCTGCGGACACTTAATACCGTGGCCACGCGGCGTTTCGATTATTTGTAATTAAGACGTGTGGCTCTGATTTACACTCACCATCGCTAATGTGTTATGGATGGACCGCGTATACCCCGTCCGAAGGACTTTGGAAATTTCTTTTGATGAGGCCTTGAGAGAAGCCGACGCCCAACGTCGTACGATGATATTATACGAATAATCCGCGATATACGGACGTATTATAGAAAGAAAAAAATTGTTTTTTTTTTTTTTTTAATCTAAATCCGCTTTCCCGCGACGATTCATTATCGTTATGTTAATAAAAAATTGTCGCGTAAAACGCCTTCGTGTATTTTATATACCATTGAGAGAGCCGAACCCGGTAACGGACGGAATGTTGCCTAAGACGACATATTCGTTTGAAACATCAAACGTTAATTTTTATCGTCGGGCGATCGGAAGAAAAGAAAACTTTTCTCGTTTTCAAAAGTTTAAACCTTTCGATCCTAAACGTCATAATTGATGATACCGTTTTAAAAAAAAAATGATTCGTGGACGGAAATATAGCGGCCGTTACCGTCTATCGATGACTGTTATGAAAGAAAAACCGACGTACGTCGTTGTTTCCATTTTGCTTCCGAACGAACCGTCTATTACTACTATATATATATATAACTCATCATCACCCGCAGCAGCGTAGCATAATCCTCGGAAGACGTCTTGGCTGGCACAAGGTACTGACAAAACGATACCCAGACGATCGAGAGGGAGTGATTTGTTTTTTTGTGTATTATCTTTCGCGCATTTATTTATAGTACGACGTCCATTTCTCTATATACGAACACGTTTTGTTTGAAACGATATCGTCCGCCGCGGTTTTCAGTCGTCGTTTTTTTCCCTCCAAATTGTCTTATTATACGTGGTGACGCGTATTCGGCCAAGCTGGTGAAAATCTCATATGTCACTCAATCGTTTTTCATCCAAATTCCTTCGGACCAATTGCCCATTATTTCACATTTTCTATTACCCGATTCGCAGGCACGATCCTACTGTCCGTCGTTATAGAAAATAAGAACACTACACGGCTTTTTTAACAACGTATGAATAGAAAATCGAAACAAAACGCCTCTCTTCTTCTTCCTCCCCTCACCCAAAAAAAAAAACAAATTATTCGTTTTACGTACCACATGATGATGTGTACGGAGATAATTCGCGATGTGTAGAGGATAGTAAATAATAATAATAATAATAATATACTACCGGAATACCTCTTTATCAATAAAATAATAAGCGAAAAAAAACTTTTTACGTTTTTTACAACTGCGTTTGTCGTGTTTTATTATTATTATATAATTATAGCATAATAATATTATGTGCGTTTACACGCGGACGTATATATTTTTTTCCTTATAATATGTGTGTGTGTGTCTGTACATAGTCTCGCGTCCGGAGAAAGGCGAAATGCTGTACGGTCATTGTACGGTTTTTTTTCTTCTCTCTTCTTTTATATACGTATGCGATATCGCGTATTTTATTGTGTTTTAAATTAGAATCGTAATGTTATTTATATAAAGAAAATCGAACGAATGTGGAGAATATTATTTAATACTTTTTGTACGATGCGCGAGATGGTCTCGTCGTGGGATGATAATACGCGTATGTTCGTACAATTTTATTACGTTTCGAATTTAAAAAAATGTTTTTCTCTCGTACTACTGGGTCATTGATGAAATGCGTACACTATTATTTTTATATCACCGGTACCTCGTGTTCGTGTAAAACGGTTGTGTAACGAATATAAATTGTTTGCGGTCATCGAATTAGACGTCATAAGCATCACACACGGTTAATATCACGAGCGTGACGCGTTCATAACCGACGACCTTAAAACTCTGCCGTGTTGGAACCGCGTGTCCGATGCGTTTTTTCAGTACAGTCGAAAACTCGTCGTCTCTCGCCTCGGAGAAAGACCTCTCGTGGAATTATTATATTTCGATAATATTTATTTTATGTTGTTACATGAAAAGAGAAAACTTCTTGCTATATACTTCTGCGGGTCGCGCCCCCGTACATTTTAATGCACTCACAGAGATTTTCACCATTTGGGAAGTTCCGAATAAAAATGATTACGAATTTTCATGTGTATTTTTTAATGTTTCCTATTATTTGTATTTTTTTTTTTTTTTTTTTAATCGGTGTGCTGTAATTCGGATCTATAAAAATGAGCGTCTTTTTCCTTTTTCTTCGAATGTAAAAAGAAAAACCGTTTTTTTTTTTCTCGTATTATTATTAAAAATGTATAATTTGCGATAAAATTGGCACCTGTGTTTTTCGTTCTTTAATATAAACGGCCCGCTGTCCAACCAACCGTTATTTAAGCGTTTGATTTTAACAGATTACAGGATAAAACGTCGAGTACGTTATGTAGAGAAAAAATAATAATTATGTCCGTTCACGTTTCGTGAATGAACGAAAATAAAATCTCCGATCTTCCGCCGATACGTATTTTATTCTCTTACTAACTACGTATGTGTTATGTAATATAATAAGGTGGGCTGAGTTATATGGTGTGTGTTACTATGAAAAAAGAAAAAAAAAACCACCGTGGCAACCGTTTGTGCGTATAACGGTTTACTTTCGGCAACCGTTTCTTGCCTCAGCCGTGTTCGTTGTAAAATGAAGTCTACTGGCGTATATTACGATTCCGAACAATAAGTAAGATACCTCTAATAACCGATCGTCTAAATCTGCGATACGACGACAATTTCTTCTTCGCATCAGACAATAGTTACGAATACATGACGTATAAACCTATTTTATTATTATTATTATTGTTATTATTATTATTATTATTATTATTATTATTATTATTATTATTATTATTATTGTTATTATTATTATTATTATTGTTGTTATTGTTGTTGTTGCTGTGTGGATAATGCTCGTGTCTGTAACGTATAATATTGTGTGCGCGCGCGTTAGTTATTGACCCGAATAGATCTACGTAATGATCGACGTCGCTTGTTTTTTTTTTTTTTTTTGTATCGAGAGAGAGGATATAAAAGCGGATCTAGTACATCATATTATTATTTGTATTAAAAAAAAAAATACTCTATACACAGGATTTAAAAGAAAACATTTTTTTTTTTTTTTTTCATTTCGATTTTCAGGCAGAACGCGACAATTTGATAGACACGCACCACGAACTGGAGAAACAGTTGGTGACCCGAGACTTGGAATTGCACGAAAAAGAAGAGGAACTGTTTTTACAACTGGAAAAGGTGATTAGACTGGAAGAGGACTGCGAGAAGTTGCGCGCGGAAAAAGACAAGATGGTGAAATGGAAGGATCGTCTGGAACGGGAGAAGAACGAGGCCTACAGACAATTGCGGCTGCAGGCTGAATCGTCGGAAGTCACCAGGCGCAACTTGGAGAAGGCGCGTTTGGACGCGTACAGGCAGTTTTCGGAGATCGCGGCGGAAAAAGACACGCTCGAGAAAGAGGTATTGGGATTGGACTATGAACACGCTTGCTTGCCTTCGTGACCAGGTCGTAATGAAAATGTTTTATTCCTTTAGAATTGCAGGCTAAAAGAAGTGTTGGAGGACCTGGGCAGGAAAGCCGATTTGTATCACAGCAACAGCAAACAGGCGAGTCAAAAAGCCAAGCGCGTGTCCGGTCTAGAACGCGAAGTCAATGAACTGAAGCTAATGGCCAAACAGTCGGCTACGTTGAACAGTCAGCTGCAGAAGGGTATGAAACACTTGGCCATGTGCAGGCGTAAGAAGTGTTCCGTTTGTTCGTACACTAGAGCAACGTTTGGAGAGTACACGTCGTCAAATGGGCACGGGTAAGCGTTTGGAAATGTGTTGTTATGGATTATGATAATAGTATGCATTACGACAACATAAATTGTGTGTATGTGAGTTTTTTTCTAACTATTTTCATAGTAAAAATAATAAATTATATTCTGAATTGATTAAAAAATTTCTACGGATTATTACTATTTTTTTTTATTAGATGTGTATATTACATATACATATTACATTTGTCTTTGAAACAGTAATTTTCAAAACAACTAATATTTTTTTTTTTTTTTTTCATTACAGGGATAAAACTTCGAGATTTATTGGAAGTTGTTTTCCGCTCGACGAGCTTCGCTGTTCGTCCGACCGCATGTCCGCATCAGATATAGAATTTGAATGTGCTAAACTTGCCGAACGATTGTCAGCATGCTCGTTCCCACACACGCCGCCATCGACCCCAGAACGGTCTGTGGCTAGTGGTTCGCTATCACGGTTTGTCTCATATATCGACGACACGTTCTCATCGGCCAGTGACGATGAAGACATCTGTGGCAGCAGACAAACCAAGTGTGTCGTCGACAGTGAAAGCAATGTCGGCCACAGACAGTTCTCGTCCGATTCAGGTATATCGTCATCGTCCGCCACACCGACAGACCCGAATAAGATGACTCCAGCAGGACGGTCCTCATTCAACCGTTCTACCAAGTGGACCTCATCGTTCAGAAAGCTTATCAGACGCGTGTCTTCCAAGAAACCAGCCGTTGAGTCTTAAACAAGAAAAAAAAACTTAAAATGTTATAAAGTTCCGGCGTTAATGTTTCGTTTTCTTCCTTATAATTTAATTTTTCTTTGTTTAATATTAGTTTTCATTTAAATTACTATTAGCACTAATGTCAAATGTGTCATTTAGTATGATGATGTTAGATTAAGGATATCTATTCTAGAAATGTTTTTTCTTCAATTTATGTACAGCCGTAGTTGTTGTAATATTGTTATATGGTTAAGGAGTGTTTATTGTTCACTATTCGAAGTAAGGTTTTGCCACTTAAAACAGATTTTTATTATTTTTATTTTAATATATTACAGTAGGTACTGAAATCTATATCTCTACTCGAGCGAGAAAAATTTTGAGTATACTACTATTTTCTATACATTTATTTTAATGTTCTTTTTCTTTTTTTCTTTTAACCTAAGATAATTCCAGTATTAATATTTTAATTTCACACTGTTGATTATTACTTATAAATCTCAACATTCCTAAAAATAAACAATGTTATTTACCTATAAATTGTTTATTATGCCTGCTAATGATTTCGTCGTGTTTATTATTTATTAAATTCTACGTTTATTCATTGTTTAACAAGTTTTTATTTTTATCTAAATCGTTGCATTTTTAATTATTATAATTTATTGAAAACGTTTTCGTATACTAACGGCAATCAAAATTAATAAACTTTTTTTTTTTTAAATATTTAAAAGTAAGTTAATGTTACGATTGGTCCTGTATTGTACGCATAATGTACTTCTTACACATTGATAAATTTAGTCTTTAATATTTCAATCGTAATATAATATTTTCTTTCTAATACATTATATATACATATAAAACTAATATAACATTGTTTGCCTTAGGCTTTTTACTTTAAAAAAAAAAAATGAACTGTTTTATTGTTTGTTAAAAATAATCTAGTAAAATCTCATTGTAATTTAATAATATCTAATTTGTTTTTTAATGCAAACAAATTATTATTATTCATGTTAAATGTATACTGTATTTTGTTTTCTAAGGTAAAATAAAATACATGTTCAGACGGATTTGAAGATAAAAAAAAAAAAAAGAATGCGTTTTGTTTTTTCGTGCGTACATTATATTATATGTTCAATCTTATTTATCTCCATTGACTTTATCACAACTATAAATTTGAAAGCAACGCGGTAAACCATATTGCTTTCGATATAAAAACGATTCTGAGCGGAGCTCCGGCATATCGTTTTAGGAATATCTAACAAAAACTAATCCCTTTTTATTGTTTAAATACCTCGTCAAAACCTATAAAATACTTATAGGGAATACTATTGTCACTGAGTATCTCTTATCCAAATCTGCGAATTTACTCGTTTGGTTTTACGCTTAACAAATACGATTACCCCGTGTCTGCACTGTTCAAACCACTGTGTATTACTATTACCACTCGTTCGTAGGTATACGGCTGTCATGAAATATAAATAGGCAAATGTGAAATTAGGATAAAGTCCAAACGTGCGAGGAAGGGATTCCTGTCCACGTCATTTGTATTCGCACACCACTGCCGCCGCGTACAACATGCAAAAGTGTGTAAAAAAAGACTAGGTAAGATGACGCGCCTATAGCGTGACACTCAGGATGAAGTATTTGAAACGACTATTACCGCTTATACAAACTTCACTTATCGACTTTCCTGCTTACTGTTTTACTACTCAACCAACTGTTACTTATATAATATGCAATATAGTTTCATCATTTAAACTCGGTGTTACAATACGCAAATAAGGTTTACAAACGCAGGAAAACAAATAGGTAATTACAAATCATTCTAAAGACAAAATTCCTAATCTGTTTTCAAAACACTCATCGCGTTAGATTAACGGATCGATAATTATATGTCAATACCCAACGGTGTACCGTTAGAAGTGGAGAAGATTTCGTTAACCAGTTATGGCTGTCGACAAGCTGTTTGATTTCAATCAACACGGAAATTATACGATATTTTATTAATAATTTTTTTTTTTTTTATACGTTCCTTCGGTCGCCGCCGGCACGGGATGAAGTCCGACTCTTTCGCGCATTGTCATAAACGAGCCAGTTCAAAGCAATCGCGAACACATCGCAGTAAGCGCTTTGGTCCCGCAGACCGTTCCACACTATTTCTATATCAAATAAAACCTTGCAACGAGACATTACTACTCGTCATCGGGAAGTGAATTCGGAAACGCCGATTTTCATTCGTTTTCTACGAGAAAACTCACTCGGAAACATGAACCGAGCACCGAAGACGTTTAATCGAAACGTTCGCGATAAAAGGCGCCCCCTCCTCCAATTACGCGGACAGACAAAAACCGCTAAATAAATCATTGAAAAACGCGTATACATCCTAAGCCGTTTCTTGCAGTCGAGCAATGCCGTTTTTCCTGTGCAGGATTCGCGGATATAAGGATTACTGGATGTAAATAACGTAATGCACACCTTTGGATCATCCTCCGGACCGTCTGCTGCAGATCCGTGTGATTTCCAGAAAACATTTTGTTTTCTTTCTTTTAACAATATTTCAATTGAAAATATATCGACGATTTAAAATTTTTTTTTTTTTTTTAAAAACCCCTCCGTAAACAGTAACAAAAAAAAAAAATTTACAATTTCATACATTCTTTTTCCGTGGCGGACAAGATAATTTAAATTATAAATATAGATATACATATTTAAAAACTGTTCTAAATGTAACCTTCAACGATTTTATGGAAATGAATATATTATTATTATACGTATACACGTTACCTAATAATTAACGACCAAGACGTTATTACACCTATATAGTGATTAGAGTGGGAAGTATAAATTAAACAGTGATTTTATAATATATGTACCTATAGAATAATATACGTCAGTATGCGAGCTGCAGTGTTCTACAACAAACTACCGTTCGTTTTTGTAAAAGTAAAACGATTTTTTTTTTTTTTTTAACGACGTACAATTGCGATTTAAAATTCCAACGAGATATTAAAACCGTTCTTGAAAGTGTTTCGTTTAGAATACTTTTACGCTATTAATGTCTGTTGCGATTTGTGAATCTGACGATAACAGTTTGTTATTTTTTTTTCTTCATTTCCAACGCAATCGGTTATTTTCACTGGCGTGTGTATTATAAAAGAACAGTTTCTAACGTATAACACGCACGAGTCGTATCGGTACTAGGCGAATATGTAAGAAAATATCGCGCAATATTTGTACGCGACAGTGTTTATTTTAAAGTTTTGACTTTTAGAATCCTCTCCTCCCTCAACTTCTTCATCCCTTCACCGCCATCCTCTCTTTTCCTGTCACACCTCTCCTATAACTCATCACCCTTATCCTCCCCACCACACCATACTCTATCGTTTCTTATGCCATCCCATTCTTCCCATCCCCAAAAACAAAGGGATAGCGTTAGACTGTGATGTTTATTTAAAACACGGACAGACGACAAACAAAACGTATAGAGGTATGCCTTATTATTATTATTATTTTTTTTCGTATATAAACTCTTCGACACAAATAATTGATTGATAAATTATTATGAATTGTGCACTTAGATGCTAATTGTTATAAACGAAACTTCTTTAAAATTTACGCGTTTCTTAAATTACAGCATGCGCATTCTCTGCTCGGAATCGCGCAAAACGTGTCGAAACGCGAGTTAAAATTAATGACCACTGGTTTTTATAATATAAAATTGTAGCTGGTGCCGTAGTTGTTATTCCGTGAGAAGACGCGGTGAAGGAGACCGATCGAACGAATTATTTCTTCCATACGTAACTTTGCGACTGCATGACACAGCGAGTCCGTGAACACACACAAATAAATTATTCGCATTTGCACGTTGTCGGCAAAAACAAAAAACAGAAAAAACCGGTATTTAAATATTGTATTTACGCGTACATCGTATAGTAGATGTGTCTATGTAGTCCGATTTACCATATTATAAGCCCGAAAACACTATTATACGTACGGCAACGAATTATTATCGCGTTTTGTTTGACGAAAAAAATATCACAGCGTATATCTCGTCGAGATCGTTTTTAACCGTTTCCTCCTGTATTAAAAATGAATACGAGTCATACGTGTATAACGCGATTTTACGGTTTATTCGTATTGTTGTGTATTACGAATTCCGGACGCGCGCATGTGTTGGGATTAGACGAAGGTAAGATTATTATTATTATTATTATTATTATAATTATTATAATTATTTTATATATATATATGTATGTATGTATGTATATTAGCTCTCGAAAAGTCAAATATTCGCGTAAAAATAAAGTACGTTATAAAATTAAAAATATAACGCTAATGATATTACAAAACCGTCGCAACAATAAACAATACGTTTCGTACTTTCAACGCATTTACAGCGATCTGGAAAACGGATTTGAATTCGTCGTGAATTTTACTATGGAATGACATTTTTTTTTTTTATCTCAAGACCTTCGAAAATCGATTATTATTTCATCTTGAATTTGTTCCGAGTAAGTTTTTGAAGAATGTACGAAAAAAAAAAAAAAAAATTAGAAATGCCGGAAAATCAAAACCTTATAGGACAATTCACGAGGAATTCAAATCTGTGTTCCTCCGAATGTTCATCGCATCGCCAGGTCGTTGGTCAGTACGAAACGTTCGTTTTACTATGGTATTCGTGTGTGATGCAAAGACAAATTCGAAGGCTTCCAATACGCGTAAAAAAAAAATAATAATAATAATAATAATAATCGTTTTATCGAATTCTCGAATATTTCGGAAATATTTGGAAAATTAATCGAAATCGGGAATAATGCAGTGTGTATTACCGGCTGTAATTATTACGTCAGTGTGAAATCGTGACAGTTTTAGAGAGCTTGTTTGATTTGTGAGCGAATTAAAAATGATATCAAAAGACGACGGAAGAAGACTAATGTTATCGTAATAAATAATTAATATGTATTAAACGAAGCGGCGAATGTGTGACAGAAAATGAAAAAAAAAAAAATTGTTTTTATATTGTGTAAAATGCGTTTATCACTTATTATCGGTTCCGACTAAAAGCGTGTGAAGATAAGAAATAAAAACTAAATGCAAAAACGACCCCGTAATTGTCTCTACGCCGCATTTCACGTTCTGTGTATTTTATTTTTTTTTTTTTGAAAAATTCTCCTTGTTTTTACCGCCAAATTATTTACACACGGTTTATTCAAAACGATTATTGACTGTGACGCTCGTGTGTTGTGTGACAAACGGATTCCGTCCAATATCGTCAACGTGAATACGTGAACAATTATTATTATTATTATTATTATTAATCGATTCCGTCTGCAGGTGAGATTTGCAAGAGCAGTGACGACGATAACGATTACGTCTGCCAGTATATCGAAAACTGTACGGTGGCGATTGAAGAAATTCAAAAACAAATCACGCCGCAACTGTGCTCGTTCAACGGGTCCGCTCCGATAGTGTGTTGTCCGCCATTTGCAGCGAGCGACGCGAACTCCGGCGTTCAACAAACGGCGATTCCGAAAAGTAACACGGCGACGGAGAATGCTTCGCGTCCGGCCGTCGAGAGTAACGTGAAATTATGTTATTCTCGCATCGCATAAAACGCCGTAACGTTACACTTTCGTGTGTGTGTGTACAGTGTGCCGCGAGTATTCGGAATTAATTTACGCGTACGAGAAAAGAACGCCGTCGACGGATTCAACGGACGGACGCGTGAGAATAAAAGATTGCCATTACGTGCAGAACTATATTTCCGGCGGGACGTTGGCGTATCCAAAGGAGTTTCCGCACATGGCGAGTGTTATTTTATTTTTTTAAGAAAAAAAAATATTCTCTTTTATTCCCGCACGGGTTTTTACGTTTTACACAGGCGCTATTGGGTTACCACGAAAAAGTGGAGACCAACAGATGGGGTTGCGGCGGAACGTTGGTCAGCAACAGGTGGATACTGTCCGCGGCGCATTGTGAAAGAATTGGCGCGTCGTAAGTGTTTTTTGGAAACGCGTATTTTTTTTTTTTTTTGTCTCTTTTTTCGAGACAACACAATAACAATAATAACGAATTCCCTCCGATCGTGCACGAATCGAAGGCGCTACGCGCTCTGGGCTCGTCTAGGCGATCTCAATTATCTGTCAGACACCGACGACGCTCGTCCCGCCAACTACAGGATTGTGCGACGCGTGACGCATCCGGATTACAAACCGCCGTCCGTGTACCACGACATCGCGTTGTTCCGTTTGGAGAGAGACGTGCAATTCTCGGCGTACGTGCGGCCCGTCTGTCTCGACGCGGACCCGTCGTCGTCACGTGCGAAATACGCGTTGGCCACCGGTTGGGGACAAATCGAATACGGTTTGTACGCATTTGTTGTCCGACGTATACCGAATGACTATTGTTATAATTAATTGAAAATTTTCTGAAAAAAAAAAAAACACCGTTGTAAAACCTTTAGGGAATTACGCGATCGGATTCGTAGGAGAACGGTCGTTTATGAAAAAAAAAAAATGCCAAAAGGTAAAACGACGGTCTCCAGTTAGTAAGTCGGTCGCTTTACTCCCAACAACGATTTTAGAGTTTCGTCACTGTTACGAATTCGAAATCGTTGCGCGATAAAGCGATTCCGCCGATTCGGCGCGTAAATAAATACGTACGCACTTTGTCTGGGGAAACATTTCGCACGAGAAATTGTGACTCGAATCGAAATATTTCTTCTTTCTTCTTTTTCCGAGTAACAGACGTAGCTCTGAATTTCTAACCACCTAACGTTAAAACAAAAAAAAAAACAATTATTACCCAACCTCTTTTACGTATTATAATACGTCGAAATAACACGCACGGACGAAAATTTTCGAACAATTGCGTCCGCGAAACACTAAACGCTTACAACTAGTGATGGGAATAATCGAATGAAATAATCGAATCATTCGATTATTTGAATAATCGAATCATTTCGATTATTTTAAAAATCATTCGAATAATAAAATAATCGAATGAACTTAGATTATTTTAAAAATCATTCGAATAATAAAATAATCGAATAAAATTATTCGAAGGATCAAAATTAGTAGTAAAAATAATCGAATGCTTTTTGAAAATACTCCCACACTATTGACCTTTTATTAGGTGCCATGACAAAAATTTAACTTAAAATACTCTATAGTCAGTACTTATTAAATACTAAAATCAGTCCGTTAAACTTACTCGAATCTAGTAAATGATAAAATGAACAGTTTGATGTTGAATAATATTAAATAATAATAGTCTACTACTCTAGTGTATGGATTTATTTCTATTTCTGGTTTCTAATGAATTGTAATGTTTACTTTCCTTTGTTGTTATATTTAGATTTAAGTCATTGGGTACTAAATTAAGAATGTGTCTGTCCATGTATTGTATTATTATTTATTTTTATAACATTCGACTATTTTGTTTTCGAATACTAATCATTCGATTATTCGATTATTTTTGTTTTCGACTACTAATCATTCGATTATTTTGTTTTCGAATACTAATCATTCGATTATTCGATTATTTTTGTTTTCGACTACTAATCATTCGATTATTAAAATCATTCGATTATTCCCATCACTACTTACAACACGTTTGTTTTAACCGTGTTTACGAACGCGTTCAGACGGGCCGGCCAGTGCGGACTTGTTGCAAGTCGTGTTGGACGTCGTTCCGGTGGACCAGTGCGGACACAGTTATTCGTCCAGCGTCGGACGTAACCTGTCGCGCGGCATAGACGACGGCAGCCAGTTGTGCGCGGGACACGTGGCCGGCGGTAAAGACACGTGTGGAGTAAGAGACATATAATATGAGACGAACGTATTATTATATACATGAGAATAGACACAAATAGTAATGATGTACCATTTGATAACACGAACGGACTGTTCGTCCCGTATGAGAAACGCACGGGTGTAAAATATAATTCATTTTACATTTATAGATCGATTTCTCACGGTTTTCAGCCAATCGAAATACGTGTTAAGCCGGGTTTACACGTAACAATAAATCGTTACGATGTGATTGACAATTTATCGTCGTCGATTTGGAGAAATTGATGCCGCTCGGCATCAATCATCCGATCTAATTCCAATTCCAATAAATCGTTACTATGTCCTATTTATACACAACGATAAATCGAAACAATTCGATCGTTACGATAAATTGCTGGAATTTATTGTTACGTGTAAACCCGGCTTTATAATATTCGCGATAACATTACATCTGTTCCGCGTCCGTTGTTAAATAAACCGAGCGTTGCGATAAAATTACAATTGCCCGTAACAAATTTTCTCTGCTTTTTGCTAAAATCAAAATCGTATTTTTTATATATTACACTTTTTTTTACACTGTAAATAGAGTCGAAACGGTCCGGTGTCGGGTACCATTGTGTTCACGCGCGCTTCCAATAGAGAGCAATGTAAATTTTTCAGATTTCCAGCAAACGATGCGGAGTGTAAGACACGACACGGGCTAATTCTGTTAGGCGTCCGATTTTTGTTGAAAATATTCAACGTTTTTTTAAACGAATAAAACTGTTTTGTACATATTATGTAGGAGGAGGGCAGACGCGGTACCCGCCAAAAACGACGAAATATGTAGTTGTCATTCCAAGGATGGTCTAATGACCCCTAGGATTTTTGAGTGCAATAAAAATGTAAAATTTTATTCGTTTAAATCCGCTGAATAACATACAAAGTATATGCACACGGTAAATTGTAATTTATTTTTGTTGGCGAAAATACTTGCGTATTTATGTAAATTGTGGTATATATAATATATATATATGTTTATTATAATGTATATATTATATATATATATATGTGTGTATTTATGCGTGATTTATTTTGGACATTTGCCATCCATGAGGCAAGACAATCGATATCAGAATAAAAATACAAAAAAGACATTTGAATTTAAAAAATATAAATATAACGTTTATTATAATAATTAATATATATTACACACTCGACTTATACTACAGTCTGAGATGTATAGGTACATATAAATGTTGCATTGATTACCTATGCCACGATATGATATCATATTTGAAATCGTGTTTATTATTATTATTATTATAAAGCGTTAAAACACAATATTTTGATCTAAACGTATGTAAATGTGACGTCACACTGTTTGTGTCTGTTTCGGAAAAAATTAAATCTCCGTGTTATTGCGGCAACGAATTTGTGCAAAAAATAAATAAAATAACAATTATATAATAATACGAATGTTATTACGTTTACAGGGCGATTCCGGCGGTCCGCTTCAAATATCGCATCCGAATTACACGTGTATGTACACGCAAATCGGAGTGACGTCGTTCGGAAAGTTTTGCGGTAAAAAGAATACGCCCGGCGTTTATACCAGAGTGTCGAATTACGTGTCGTGGATAGAACAGATCGTTTGGCCGACACTCGAATAACGTAGTATTGTTTATGCTGTGTATTATAGGTACATTTTTATGTTTAATGTTTTAAACATTAAACGTAATAGCGTGTTTAAATGAGGAGGACGGGGAGAACAGTTGCCACGGGCATCACGACGGCAAAACAGTTTTTTTCAAACGTTTTTATCGGACGATTTTCAATAGCCGATTTCGACGAATTAATATCCTATCAAACGAATTACGGGAGAATTAATAAGCACCTATATAATACGCACGTGAATTTTCATCGTATTATTTGAATAAATCTATTTCGTCAAAAAAAAAAACGGAGTCGTCTAAATAGTTGACTTCGATTTAAAAAAAAAAACTGATTATTATTATTATTATTTATTATTATTTCTCGGTTTATTACTTAAACGAAAAATAATATTGCGCTGTAACGGATTTGCGTATAAAGTAATACTTATTTATATATGTAATTTTTGTTTTTTTTTTTTTTCATACAATTTAACGTTGTTATATTTATAAGGAGCACGTTTGTTCGATCAGAACTGGACAACAAATAAATGTGCACTTAAGGGCGACGAAATTCTAAATACACCGTTGCCTAATTTGTATAATATTACAATGAGCAACGACCACGCCGTTTAAATCTCTTTTAATAACAATTGTTATTATATTTATTAAAAATTATTATATGTAAAAGCGTGAATATATTTATTTCAATATTTGCAAAAATAAATATGCCGTTATTGGCAATGCTTTTATGGAAAACACTCGTTGTTCATAATATATCAACTCATTAAACTCGTGTAAATTATCCGCAGCACTCGCCCGAGTGTAGTTCATCTGAACAACACACTATAACTATTACTGTATTGCCCGCAATTAAATTTTAATATACGATACGTTGTTTGTACTTGTAAAAAATTTAGAACGTTTACGATTATGTGTTGTATAGAGACGTTAATCGAATAATATAATAATATGTGTAATACGCCAATGAGAAAGAATATTGTAATGATATTACGGCAATTACCCGGATCGTATAAATTAGAGCTAATAACATATAAGAGTAGCTTCGCTACTAAAACCTATGTAAATTGTTATAAGACTATCGACCGAGTCTACAAAATAATACACATACGGAGTTTTTTTTTGATCGATCCGTTAAAAATGAAAAATAATATGTTTTTTTTTATATACGTTTTATTTGTAACGTGTCTTGTGAATTCGGGACGCTGTGCAGACTTAAGGGAACTCGATGAAGGTAAGAATATTGTAAATTGTATTATAATTTCCGATTACGTTAATTTTTTTTTTTTTTTTTGTTCTCAACTCACGCCAAGTACCGCTAAATTACCGTTTGCTTCTAATAACGCGAGGAAATCGTGAGTTGTAGTAATAGTATGGTAAATATACGCAGTTCATTCAATACACCCGTCGACAATTTTGAATTAACGAATTTTGCAGACCACGATATGCACTCTAACATTTTTTTGTTGCTCGTGTATAAAAAATAAATAAATAATTTTAATAAACAAAAATAGCAGTGACGTGACGAAAAGAGTGAGTTTTGAGACTCCAGTGGTCTCACGTCTACGGGGGGTTTTCTTTCGCAAACGTCCAGGGCGATTGGGTAGAACCCGCAGTGGCGGAACCAGGCGATTGTCCGAAATCGTCTGAGAATTAGACATTCCAGGATCCGTATTCGATAGGATTGGCCGTGCATAGTGAATATCGGGGGGGGGGGGTGGGTAACGGTCGTTTCCGACAATTCTTTTTCTAGTTCGCTGAATACGTCGAATTCGATCTTTTCAAATGTATAGATCGATCGTAAAACGTAGAATTCTCAGACCTCGGTTTAAGTTCTGTAAAATCAAAATTCAAAACGAGTAGTCTCGGAATACAGGAGAGAGAAAATGTGCGATACAAAAACTATAAATGCGATACAATTATTAAAATACAATTTGTTTTCTACCAACAGATAGTAGTAGTGATAATAATAATAATATTACGTTAACCGTTACATCAACGACGAAACCCAATAACGCGTACGACAAAGATGTGAACGAAACGTCCGTGGCCAATAAAAGTATAACATATTTTTATATTAAAAACAATATTTCAATGTTAATAAATATTATTAACATGAAAGTTTATGGCGTAATATAGAGTGCCGCGAGTATGCGGAGATGATATACGGCCATCAAATAAATCCTAGCTACAAGATCTATCAGTCCACCAAAAACACGTATTGCAACGTTACGAATTTAATTGTCGGCGGTAAAAAGGCCGCACCGAAAGAATTTCCACACATGGTAATCGTATATATTGTATAAACGACAGAAAACGTGTACCGACCGTTCGTTTTTTTTATTTTATTTTATAGGCTTTGCTGGGCACCCAGGCCCTGAGCAGAGGAAAAGAAATGTATTGGTTTTGTGGCGGATCGCTGATCAGTGAGAGATGGATATTGACTGCCGCGCATTGTGCAAATAATATTCAACTTTTACCCACGGAACCGTTACTGTATGTATATTGAAATTATAACATTCGTCTTATGATTCTCGTTGTTCTGTTAGAACAGCGATCGGGCACATTTAAAAGTACACTATAATAATAACAATATTTGCTTACGACTTTTACGTGACGTCGGTCGCCGCCCTCCCCCCCACACATTTCATTCCAAATCTATTCCGTTGTTAATTGTTCAATTTTATTTTTATTGGTATTTCAGTTAAACGCGCGTTTATATTGACGTATAATTACAATGTTTACGTTTGATCAAAACATAAAAACAATTCGAACGAAATACTGTCGGGAAAAAAAAAACTCAAAATATACATACACAGGTGGTACGGGTCAATCGGAAGAGTATGAAAATTGTGTTCGACAAACGTCGAATCGTGATTTTTTCCAAAATATTTCAATCAATTTGACGACGCGCACAATAAAAATTATGGAAAATAATTATTATTAATGCGTTTGAATTCAGAGCTGAACTGCGATTCGTTTTTCCGTACCTGGTACATAATGTATTTCATAACATGCGTATACGCGTGTAATTTTATAACGTGTCGAAGCATTTATTGTGAAACATTTCTTTTTTTTCCGATGAGACAAAGAAAAAAAATAAACGACGACGGGAAAAACTCTCGTTTAATCTAAATTAAAAATTTCCGTTCGCCGCGTTATTGCGGTTATCGTAAATATTTTTTAAATTTAATTTTTTTCAACGATGAATTATTAATATTATTATTATTATAATTTAACCGAGTAAGATTTGCATAAGAAATTTAAAATAAAATTCCGAATTTATTAAATAGTATAATATATATATATATTTATTTTTTTTTCGAAGAGGACGGCATTTTCTCTCGGGCCCTTGATTCACTTACGCCCTGTAAGTCATTTGATGTGTAATGGGTTTTCACTTTCGGCCGGGGCCACTTTACCAGTTAACGCGTTCGGGCCTGACAAACGTACGCAAAACTGTGTACCCACTGAGAAAGCGTTTTACCGCCGTTAAATAACATAACATTGTGTATATGCATGTATATATAGGCACGTTCCGTCGTACGCTCGTCTAGGCGCAGTCAATTATCTGTCAACGAACACCACAGACAGCGGACCCATTGACTATGAAATAGTACAAGTCAAGATACATCCGAATTACACTGTGGGTGCCACGTTCAACGACATAGCGTTGCTTCGTCTGAGCAAAGACGTTGACTTCTCTGCGCACGTACGGCCGATTTGTCTCAACACGGATCGATCGCTGAACATAAAACACGCGTTGGCCACCGGCTGGGGACAGACCAGTTACAGTCAGTCGCGCGGCGCGCGTATAAATAACATTTTATCGTCGTACGACGACCAATTTCTAACGGAAACTGTAACGCGTGATGTTTATTGTAGACGGGCCGACCAGTGCGGATTTGTTGAAAGTCGGTTTGAACATTATTCCGGCGGAACAATGCGGTCAGATGCTCTCGGCCGTATCGTCCAATCGTTTTCATAATGTGGACGATGCCAGTCAGTTGTGCGCGGGCAATGTGAAGGGCGGTGAAGACACTTGTGCGGTAAGACGCGATCCGTCATTATTTTACACCGCGCGTGATGATGTTTGCGCGTTTCGACGACGAGAATCTATTGATTTGCATTGTCGCAGGGCGATTCCGGCGGACCGCTTCAAATCGATCATCCGAAGTACGCGTGTATGCACACGCAAATCGGAGCAACGTCGTACGGATACCGGTGTGCCGTAAAAAACACGTCCGGCGTTTATACCAGAATATCGAATTACATTCCGTGGATCGAGCACATCGTTTGGCCGAAAAATCAATAACACTAATAACATTGTATATACTTGTACTTGTACGTAATATGACTCGTCGGGGCTCGGGGACACGTTGTTGTGGTAAAAGAAAAAGAAAAAAAAAATGTTTTTTTTTTGAAACTCGTATCGCGTTCGTTAATATAAAATGAAATTTCGACGGATCCACGTCGCCCCGGTGTGAATTTACCGAAACGTCTATTCGAAAACGAATGAGATGCAGGTGGGTGCGATCATTTTATTATCTTCGTCGTTTATCAAATTTTTTTTTTTTTTATTTAAATTAATTTTCGACGAACTGTTCCGTAAAAATAACAACGCGTAACACGATGCAGGACACTGAATATTGAAAATCGGCGGCGAAAATTTCATTTATAATTGTGCGGCAATATCGACGGAATTGTAATGTTATTTTAAAAATCGCGAAAAGTTTCACCAAAAACTGTATTTATATTATCGAATTGCGCGAATTCAACACTTAATTAGTAGTAATAATAATTTCGACAAGTAGAACGAAAAAAAAAAATTGGCAACAACGTCCCGAGACCCGAGTATTTCATATGAGATCTAATTTATTATTGTTCTTTGTCATTCAAACGGGATTATAAATATCTCATTAAAATATATTCACAGCAAAATTAAACGAGAAAATAAAAATAAATTCTTCATTTATTCGGCAAAACCGAACATCTACACGAATCACCAATACAATACGAGTATATATTATAATAATAATAATAAAAAAACAGTTTTTATTTTTTTGTGCGTATACCTGTGTATGTAACTTCAAAACTCCCTGATCGAATTTTAAAATTTTTACCTTAAGAAAACCTGCAGCAATAAATATTTTTGTACAACAGTGAAATGTTGATTTATATCCGTTCAGTATTGATTTTTGAAAAAAAAAAAAAACGATTGTACACTTCAAGCCCCTATACAATAATTATTGTATTATATCAATTAAAATATTACATTAGATGTCAGCCGATGAATAGTTCACCTGACCAAGACTTAAATTTTACGAAAAAGTTTTAAAAAAAAACCTATTATATAATAATAAATTATTGTTATTATTATTTATTACTATTGTTGTTTAAAAAAAAAAAAAAATACAACATTTTTATACACCGGTGACGAATTGAAAAGTGCAAGTCGGACGAATTCATACACTTGTTTTGAGAATTGACGATATTATAGTGTCCAGAGAATGTTTCATTTAAATAACCTTGAAGGTTCTTTTCACGTATATACGCATTCAAATGAAACAATTATGTGTGTTCCGTAGCGAAAAAAAACCAGTAAAACGAGATATGTACTACAGAGCGCACTGTAATGGTGGGATGCTATTATAAATAATAATTAGTGGAAAATAAACGCAGTAATAATAATAATATACTGCCTAGTGTACGTACCTGTGTATACATAAATATCACGACGAACCACTAAGTCTTTGTTTTAGCAAACCAATACAGAAAAAAAAAGAACGTAATTAATACACTGGGACTGAATGTAATAATATTAAATATTATTTCAATAAGGTCTGAAATGAGAAGTTACAATAGTCTATGTTGTGCGTTCGTATTCTTTGTGTTGTGTTACGTTAATAATTATTCCACGTGTTATGCCCAGACTTTAAAACTGAATGAGGGTAAGCAAAATTGCATGTTATATTTAAAATAGTCTAGTAAATTCATAGAATATATACGTATACTTGCTCGGCCAAAGATAAGGCGAGAAATCGTTCAATTTTTACTACAGTTAAAAAAAAATGCCAATAAATAACGGTTTTCGATAAAATATTACGTTCTGTTTGTGGTCGAAGATTCATTAAAAAAAAATTTGAAAAAAAAAAAACGATAATTAACAACTGTTTATGTTTTATATGAATAAAACGATTGTTTGTGTAAAAGTATCGTACATTTTTGTAAAAGAAAATCGTTTGATAATTAGAATATACACACATATATTTCGACTCTGATTTGTACAAGACCTATGACGTAATCCCGATTCCCTCTTCCCACCGATTCACATAAATGAATTCGTTCGATGTCGAATATGCGATTTATAAATTCTATAAATAAATAAAAACAAATACTCTGGTCTTGTACAGTGTCTTTCTCGTTACTAATTGAACGGCCCTCGTGCAAAAACGGTAAAATTAAGAATATTTGGATTGCGTTTATAAACCACAACAATTCGTTAATTTAACAAATAAATAATAATAATAATAATAATTTGTCGTCTCGTTCGCGTACAGATGACGAGACTTTCACAACTACTACCACCGCATCAACAGAAGAAATCGGTAACTCGTCGACGATTTCGGGAAAACATTTCACCGCAACTGAAAGTACGTATTGAATTGTGTATTACCTTCTTCCTCGAATCCGTCGCTGATCAAATTCTTAACTTTATTCGCATATTTTCCTCGATTTTCATAATATTTATTTATACTCATATACGTATATAAATATAGTGTGTCTCCAGTATTCGGATTTAATTTACACTTATGAAATAAATCCGGTATTGTTCTCGAGCAATAAGTATATCAAAATAATGGATTGCAAAGATATAAAAACATTGATTATTGGCGGCACAGTGACCCAGCCGAAAGAATTTCCACACATGGTAATAATACTGAATTATAATAATAATAATAATAATAGCGTAATACGTGTTCACTCATCTGTTTGCATTGGCGGTAAACTTGCAGGCCTTGTTGGGTTACCACGAAAAAATCGAAAGGAACGCGTGGGGTTGTGGCGGATCGTTGGTCAGCAACAGATGGATATTGACGGCAGCACATTGTGAAAAAATAGGCACTTCGTGAGTTTTAAAATGTGCACGCAACTAACGATGGTAGAGAAGACTTTGAATGGTTTTAGCGCTCCCGGTTTCTAAGCTAAATTCACTTGCGTGAAATAATTCATTCTCTCGAACGTGTCGAGAGCAAAAATATCATAAACGTAGAAAAAATATCGTCTAAAAATCGTTAGTATATTTCGCTCTATACGATAGTTTACGAATTTCAATGTGATAATCGGACATCGGAAATTCAATTGGTGGCGCGCGAAAACAAAAAATTGTCAGAATTCTAAAACAGCCACTGGTCTAGATGATCGTAGTCATTGGTCATTTGGTTGCACTCAAAACGTGACGATATTATGTACTGTTTTTGAAAGAATAAATAAACCACCGTGTCTATTTACTAACAGGCATTATGCGCTGTGGGCTCGTCTAGGCGATTTGAACTATCTGTCGACGGACGACGACGCCCGGCCTGAAGACTACAGAATAATCCAACGCGTAATACATCCGGATTACGAATTTCCATCGGTGTACCACGACATCGCGTTGTTCCGTTTGGAAAGAGACGTGCAATTCTCGGCGTACGTGCGACCCGTCTGTCTCAATACGGATCGACCGTTGACGACTTCGACGGCCGTAGCCACCGGTTGGGGACAACTCGGATACGGTTAGTCGAGAATACTCTTCTCTTTGAATTCCTATTAAATTCTTCTGATTTTCTTTACAAAAAAAAAAAAAAAAAAATCGTCCCTATTTCATAAGCTTTTCAAAAACACGCGTTAAACGTTTTCCCCGCTAGTGTAAATCACAAACGTGTAAACCGGATAATTATAGACGATTCGTGCGATGCCCAAATTCAAAAATTGTTCCCGAGATTTCGGGTACAAGAAAACGTTGTCTCTGAATTGAAAATTAAATTTTCGCGAATTAACTTCCGTACACGAATTAACGCTATTTATTATTGGCAAATAAGCAAATAAGTATTTAACACTTAACGCTGTGGATTTATTTTGCGACGTTTGCGAAAATCAATCGTACGAAACATGAAAAAAAAAAAAAACGTCATTGATATCCACCTTATTTTCGTTTTTTTTTTTTTGAAAAAGTTGGAGCACTCCATCCGACCGTTTTTCTACATATTACACACGTGCGATGTAACAATAACTGTATAACATTACATAATATATCAAATGTGTTCAGTGAAGACGACCAGTTCGACGTTGCTCAAAGTACAGTTGAACGTCGTGCCGGTGGATCGATGCAACGGCAGTTACACATCGAGCATTGGAAGTAATCTGACACGCGGAATCGAGGACGACAGTCAGATATGCGCAGGACATTCGGAAGGCGGCAAAGACACGTGTGGAGTAAATCGTTTTTTGCTTTATTTAGATTCCGAACGAAAATATTCGATTTTCACCAAATCGAATTCTGTTTTTGATAAATTTGTTTCGAAAACAAACATTCTGAACACTCGACATTTTTTTGTTCTTTTCGTATATAATGGCGAGAAAACAAACAAAAAAATACGCGTCGAAAAAAATTAATTAATTGTTATATTCTAATACAAAACAATGTGTTATTGTTTATTATATTTTTACGATTTCCTGCATACAGGGCGATTCCGGCGGTCCGCTTCAAATAGCGCATCCGAATTACACGTGTATGTACACGCAAATCGGAATAACGTCTTTCGGCAAGTTTTGTGGTAAAAGCAATACGCCCGGCGTTTACACGAGAGTGTCGAACTACATCTCATGGATAGAACAGATCGTTTGGCCTAAGGGTGAATAATCACACGACGTGTTTTTGCGATTGTCTATATTGTGTACGCGATTCAGTTCAAGTCGAATTAAATCGATAAAATTGTAAATCGTTCTACATATATTGTAATATAAAAAAGCGATGTCCATATGATTTGTTTAATTTATTAAAAATTCTGCGAAAAAACGAACGCGCAAACCGTGTAACTCCGTATAAAAGAAATGTATTATTATTTATAACGCGTGTTTTGAAATGTGGTGTTACCGTAGGATTTTTTTTTAATACATATATATATATCGCCGTGGGTAGATATACTCGTAAAGTCAAAAATCTGTAAAAAGTTGCGATTTAATGTGGGATTTCGAGGCGACTGTTCGATATGTGGTAAAAAAAGAGAAATAAGAAGGCCCGAGACAAGCTGATCGTAAAACCTGACACAGTGTGGTTCGAGTGTAGTAGTGTCCCAGACACACTTATTCAAAGCTGCTTTTGAACCGACATCGCATGATGATTTCCAACCGTCGATAGAAAAGCAACACCGAGTAGAAGAAGTGTATTTTATATAAAATGTCTTCACGTTTTGTCTACATCGATTAGCAGCTACAAATAATCGTATAATCTTATGAGATGTATAATAATGTGTCGTCTCATTCGTCTTATAATAATTTTCGTTAGAAATAATCACAATATAATTTCATTAAAACACGTTGAGAAAAAAAAAGAAAAGTAAAACAATCGAACCGACAAAAAAATAAACAGTGATTTTAATACGTACTCACAATATTGTAAGTATATTATCACCGAGTTCGTAGAATATACTTATAATGTTTTTTTTTTGTAAAGATGCGACGTTTTTTCTGTTATAGGCGCTTGAAACGTATACGCGTTATTTCTTTTTAACTACGCGATAACATAAATTTCGTTCTATTCACTGTAGAACGTTAAATTGTAAAAAAAAAAAAAAAACTCATAATAATTTTTATAAACAAACGTATTTATTTAACTGCGTATTTCAATTTTTAATAATGTCGTCAAAATTATTAGTACATTTCAACATCGTTAAACTGTAAAAATTAATATATACGTAAGTCGTTTGCGTTTACCTAAGTCATTAAAAACCAAGCGCGCGACTTAAAAAAGAAGTCGATTATTTCTGTAATAAAAATGCGATGTCTAATTATTATTATTTTTTTTTTTCACTCATTCGATGCCGAACGATACGAGTAATAAAATTTGTCTAACCAATTTACGCGTGTATATAAATAATGGCTTTATTTAAAACGCTAGTCGTTTAAATTCTCGTAAACAGCATCAATCGGTTCTTCTTCTAAACACCCCCAAAAAAAAAAACGCGCGAAATATATTTTCCACGGATTCGTTTAAAATGAATTGCGCCACGTCACGTTTTTCGCGCATTTTATTAATTGTGTCGTGTAGTTGCGTGCTGCGCTTGGGACGCTGCGCGTACACGTCGCGTCATCTGAACGACGAAGGTAAGACTAATAAATTAGTTTTCTTCGCGTGAATCGAAGAAGATTTCCGTTTCGAAAGTATAAAAACGTGCGCGATCGGTCGAATTATTTCAAAACTCTGTTTATACACGCAACACTCGCAGCGTAAATAGTATATAAAAATTAAATTTCAACGACGCGGCCGTGACGGACTGAATCCCGCCGTATAATATAATTGGTTTTTCTGTTTGTTTTTTTTATTCCCCCTTTGTTTTATCGGATTGTATAATAATAATATGACTAGGTGCGTCCACTGTTGCAACGACGAGATTACACGACGTGAACGGAGTGACGATGGCGGCTGATCAATCGACGTCGGTCGCGGACGAAAGTACGTTAATTTTCTGACGAGTTTTCTTTTTCCGTACGGATTTCTTTTTTTTTTTTTTCTGTCTTATTTCCATCGCGCGCGTGTTATATAGAGTGCCAGGAGTATTCGAACATAATCTACAGGGATAAGGACAACAAATCGGCGTCGGATTCGAACGCTGCGTATCGGTCCATCGACAAAATGTACTGTAACATCACGACATTCATCGTCGGCGGTAAAAAGGCCGTGTCCAAAGAGTTTCCGCACATGGTAAAAACGGCCGGGGAAACGAAAAAGCATTTTTCGCATAACGCGCTCCTCGCTGTTGGTTGGTACAGGTCTCGTGGTGTTGCAGGTGTTGTTGGGTTACGTTAGAGACGAAGGGAAAAACGAATGGCATTGCGGCGGATCGCTGATCAGTGAACGATGGGTGCTGACCGCAGCGCACTGTCTAGACGATGACACGAGCAATGACGATTTGTACGTATTGCAAAAAAAAAAAAAAAAAAAACGTAACAAAACAAAAAACGGGAAATAGAATTTCAATCGTTTCAAGTGATTCGTCGTCGTCATCGCTCTTGGCTCGTCTGGGCGAACTCAACTATCTGTCGTACACCGAAGACACCCGGCCAAAAAACTACGAAATAGTAGAACGAGTAGTGCACCCGAATTACAAACCGCCGTCCTTGTACAACGACATAGCGTTGCTGCGTTTAGAGAACGACGTGGAATTCTCCGAATACGTTCGACCCATTTGCCTGAACACGGATCGATCATTGACAGTTTCCAGGGCCGTGGCTACCGGTTGGGGACGAACTGACGTGAGTGAGTTTTCACTTTCGTGGTTGATAATATGTAAATCGTGTGTGTGTGTGTGTGGCAGTGGCGAAAATTTAAATGAAAAAAAATTAACTTATAAGGGCCCCCCCGGGAGGGAGGAAATTTTCGTTTTTAATCGAAATATCATGAGCACGAGAGCGTGTGTGTTAAGATTTAACGGAATAATATTGCGGAAGAGTGAAAAAGCGAATAACGCGTAAAGTCATCGGTCACGGTTGTTAAGGTCGTCGATAAAAATGTTGTTTAAAATAAACGCGTTTCTATTTGATCGAGTAAATAAATCTTAATATACTCGCGTTTAACACAGCTCGATAACATTGTATTATGAAATCACGCCGCGGGAGAGATTGATTTCTAGCGAAATAGTCGCGTATTTCGAATAACACGAGGACGTTGTTATATCCACCACATCACACAGTTAGTATTATATAATATATGCATAAATAAAATACCCCACTCGTATATATTATAATGTAATTCTAAAATGACAACAATGAATATTATTCGATTCAAACCGCGGAATCGTATACTTAGTACACGAACATTTGACAAACTGTTAAATCCGCCGCTGCTATAATATACGAGTGTACTAACTAAAGTAGTAGATATATATAACGCCCAATTCGAATTGAACGTGACGTATTGTTTAGACGCTCCGATAAATTCGGATTTATTAAAAGCGGTGTTGGAGATTTTTCCGCTCGACAAATGCATGGACATTTACCCCGTTAACGTACATCTGCCGCACGGGATAGACGACGAGAGTATGATATGCACAGGCTCCGACGGCAAAAACGTTTGCAAAGTAAGATAACGGGGATTTTATATATATATATACATTATACATTATACATTATATTATATTGTATATATTTTGCGTAGTGTATAAAAAAATTTCAAATGAAATTATTCTTGTAGGGCGATTCCGGTAGTGCGCTTCACGTGGAACACTCGAATTATATGTGCATGCACACGCAAATCGGCATCACATCATTCGGTTATAAATGCGGCAAGTACGACGAGCCTTCCGTGTTCACGAAAGTGTCGAAGTACGTCCCGTGGATAGAAAAAATCGTGTGGCCCGCAACGGGCTGACGACCGCGATTTGCTGCTATTGCTGCAATGGAGCGTCCCGCGACAATTCGGATTCCGCGGTTCGTCGTCAATCATCGATTTCCGCTTATAATTTAAAATATATTTAAATAAATATTAATTAAAATATATTTTAGACAATATTATAATATCATTCCATAGGTCTTTTCATCATATGCATAATTTCTCTGCTATTTAGCATATAATATTTTATTATTATATAATTTTTTATTTTAATCCCCTTGTCTTTTTATTGTAATGTTCATTGTTTTCTCTATGTATTTTATTTCTGTCTCAATCAATTTCACTTATTATAATTTTCTGTTGTTGTATTTTTTAATATTTTATCTGATGATGACTTTTTGTCGAAACCGGTAGTAATAAAGTAGCACATACAACAACCTTCTCATTTCATTTTATTTTATATAATACTTATTGGCTTTTTTGGATATTTAAATATACATTTTAATATATATATATATATATTTATATACATATGTATATATGTGTATTCATTTATTTTATATATTTTTTTAAGTAGCTCAGAATATTAAAAAAAATTGAGCAGGGGTTCTCCGGCGCCCACAGGCAATACTATTTTACAAAAGCTAAAAATAATTTAAAAATTACGAAAATATTGTGTGTTAAACATTAAAAGTAACTCGCTAATATGTGTATATGTGTGTGTGTCTTGTGTTGATGCGAGTTTACTTACATTTGAAAAATAAAATGGAAATGTTTAGAAAAATAATTTCTATAGTTAGCATAGAATATTAAAAAAAAATGAGTAGGGGTTCCCCGGCGCCCGTTGGCTGTACTATTTTACAAATGCTAATATATATATAAAATTTTACAAAAATGATGTGCTAAGTATTAAAAATTAATAAGGTGGTAGCAAAGACAAAGAGGAATTTAGAAAATTAGAAATAAAAATTAAAAGGATATGTAAAAATAAATATTCAAAAAGATAGAAAAAAAAAATTATAAGTTAATACTGGTAATCATAAATAAAAAATATATATAAAATAAATAAATATACACATGTATATTAAAATATATATTTAAATATAAAAAAAGAATGAAGGCAATGAGTATTAATTAAGAATGTTGTTGTATATATTATATATTACTACCGTTTCGACAAAAAGTCATCATCAGGTAAAATTAAAATTAAATTTACCCGATGATGAGTTTTTGTCGAAAGCGGTAGTAATATATAATATAGACAACAACATTCTTAACTAATACTCATTGGCTTTATTCGTTTTTTATATTTAAATATACATTTTAATAGACATGTGTATATTTATTTATTTTATATATATTTTTTATTTATTAAAAATTATTCGATAAAATGTGTTTATGTGTTTGTGGATATTATATTGTTGGGAGTATATTTACATTTGCAAAATAATATCGGAATTCTAAGAAAAATAGTTTCACAAGTTAGCTTAGGATATTAAAAAAAATTGGAACGACGAATACACGGCGTATATCGCGTGCGGCCGATTAGCGCTGTATAATACCAGTGGGGCGGTGGAAACTTCGCGAATGTTCTCGAAAAATAACTCGAAAACACGCCGAGCTCGAACACAATAATATAATACGCGGGAATACACACGCTTCTTACGTTTCGTAACAGAAAGAATTTACCGGTCAAAGAACGATTTTTTAGATATCGAAACAGAAAATGTTCGTTATAAACGTTAAAAATTTAAAAATGTATAATACAATAAAATGATTGCTATTAAATCATATTGGCACTGATATTGTTTTCCATACATGACGCTGAGTTTACTCTAAATAATTGTAAGTAATTGCATTATAAAGAACTTAGAAAATACCTTTACTTAATATTATATATATATATATACCTATAATTACTTAATATTTATTATTATTTTTCAAAATCTAATTACGATTAGATTACTTCTGTCAAATTATATGTGTATTACTTACTATCAAATGATGGCTGAGATGCGTTGAAAGACATTCGATCAGTTTTTTTAAATTTATATAAATGTCATTCGAGTATTCGTGTTACGCCTCACCCAACGTTAATTATTATTTGTATCGAAAACATAAATAATTTTTTTTTATAATATATATTTTATTTTTATAAGACTCACAATTTTTAATTTAAATATTATAATTTATTATGTGACAAAAAAAAAAAAATGATTACATTTCTGTAATTACGTTATTGAATTTATTCTGTTACATTGTACTATGTACGAGTGTGTAATTTTTACAATAAAATGTTTTATAATATAAAAATGTGAACTGAAAACGACACGATTTTAGATGTCTAAAATATGGTATACACACAGTGAATTGCACAGGAAAATCATAATACATCTCATTGGATCCATTGAGACATTATTATATCATGCATTTACTTTTCATATACGTATCGGGAAAGTGATTTTGGGGATTTTACATAATCAGAGCGGGATTATATTAATGAGAACTGCTTAAGTTTGTGGAAAACAATCGACCAACTTTGTTGATGGAAACAACACGCCAGTAACAACTAATATTTATAATGAAATGACCTATTCGATTAGTTGTTGTACCCATATGTAGGTATATATATATATATATATAGGATATATGCATATAATTATTACGTACGTATTTAAACTACAGTGAGGAGCCGATTGACGTAGTACGTAATATGCGTCAGAAGTCGAGAAATTTTACTCAACCACTGTCCGATATTTGTACGGGTTTTTTATCAATAAGTACCCTCTCTTACCTCTCCTCCGCCCAAAAAAAAAAAAATCCCCGCAAATACTTTCGTCGGAATACGTTTACATTCTGTACGGTTTTTGTGTGTGAATATATATATATATTTAAATAATACAATCAATTATTAGACTAATACATATTATATAATAATAATATAAATTATAATCACGAAGTATTGATAATTTTATTTATTCGTTTTGCACTTGAAAGGCATTTTACACGATTCTACCAAGTATTTTCAACTGTCACGATTTCATACGTATTTCTATCGTTATTCTACAAATTGTCCACTTTCTTTGCATCATTCACCACTCTATCATCCATCTACCGTTGACAGGGGTTCTTTCCCATGACCGTTTTTTCTCTTTCCCCCTCCCCCCCCCGTTACACGGCGGATTTTCGAATGAATAATGTCCGACTTTCAATGATATTTTAACGGTACACTGCACCAGGGGGGGCGTATTTACTTCATCCCTTAGGGGGGGGGCGAATAGAAAAACGGCCCGTCGAATCTGTTGCCAACTTTGAATTATCGAAAAATTATATAAAAATAATAAGTTTTAATTAAAAAAATGTTTTATGACATTTTAGTTTTAGTTGTCAGTAGATATAGGTACATACACATCGCCCCCCCGCCATTGTATACGCCCCTGCACTGCACTTCGCGGTGTGTACGCGTTTCAATTAATGCAGGTTTTTCGCATATATCCCGTAGAGTCTCGCGCACGCGTTTTAACTTCGTACAATGATATCACGCTCGGACATCATCGCGTACATTTTATTGGTTATTATTCGAATCACTCGCAAAACCTTATCAATTTTTTGATAATTCTGATTGGCGGACACCGTTAATATACACACATATAAAAAAAGTTTATCGGAAAAAGCTCTATGAAAATAGAAATCCGTCAAAATTAAAAATAAAAATTAAACTTCTTTTTATATATATATATATATGTATCGATTTATTACTACTGTTGCGAGTAAAAAAGGAAAAGAAAAAAGATTAACGTAAATATACGTTATTGAAATATAAAAAGAAAAAAACTACAAACAATGTACGACTTTTCATGGTTTTCTCCCCTTCTCATTATAAAATGTAGTTTATGACATTAAATTACTAAAAAAAAAACCAACACAAATGTTAAATTTACGAGAATATTAATATACAGTAGCCGAGAAAAAACTACTCGCAGAGTAGTTGAAGACCACAAATTTAAAAAATCAGTGAATTCTTTTTTTTTGCCAAGCATAAGAAAAACAACAGATTTTATAGAAAACACATTTTTTTTTTTTTTATAAATATATGAAAAATTAAATATTATTTATTATACACAAATGCATTGTGATTAATGCAAATTTTGTTAAGTTTTTCAAATTCCACGTCCAGAAACAACAATTTTTCTTTTACAAGTCCGTAGGTAATGCTGTGATATTTTCAAATTGTATATGTAATGTGGTATCCGGTACTTATTGGTTCTTCGACACGTTTTACGACATACACACAAAGCTACACAAGACTGCAAAAGCAATATCGATTAACAAAATTAACAAAATAGTTATAAATAATAAATTTATTAATATTCAACCCTGAACATTATTATTATACAATTTTTTCAAAATACATTATACAATATTGTATTGTTTGTATAAAAAAAAAATCGAAGGACAGCAGTGGAAAAAAAATAACATAAGTAAATACACAATAATACAGGCGATTGTTATATATCAATATATTATGTGTGTATATATATATATATATATAACCGGCAATACACGTCAGATAAAGAAAAATCAAAATTTTTAATATAACAATTTAATTTGTTTATATAGGTTATGGGTATACTTGAGAGAAAATTAGCTTAAAATAAAATATGTTACTGTATTTGATTAAAATGTACGTTAAACAAATAAAATAATAATCGTAATACGTTTATGGTTCGAAATAAAACACGAAAATAATAATATAACCTAGAAAAAAAAAACTAAAACAAATTTGGTTAAGTCGATTTTGTTTAACATTATATTTTCTCATACATATTTGTTAAATCGTTTATGTTTACATACATACACGTGTAAATAAAATTAACCAAACAATTTGTCAAAAAAATTTTTTTTTAAAATTATCGTATATATAATATATATATATATTATTGTCTATGCAATTCTATATATGTAACTGGTAACTGGATGATAGCGAGAATAAATTATAAATTGATTATTAGAATATTGGAATTAGTTTTAAAAAAGTGTTGAGGTTTTTTTGGAGAGTATTTTATAAATGCATCAATTAAAATAATAGAAAAAAAAAATGTAATTTGACTTAATAAATAAATCGATAATTATTTTAGTTGTACTTAAAATTTAATGTGCAACACTATTCAAAGGAGAGCGCGAATGCAAAATAGATCCAAGAAATAATATTTTTTTGAAACATAAGGATAATTAAAATAACATCAAAAGTAACATCGAAAAACATGTTAATGTAAATTAAATAGGTTAAATAAAAATGTTATTCCTTTATTATATATATTTTTTTTTAATAAAACAAATATAAAATTAATAGACAAATCTGATTTATATGATTTTCACCTCTCACAGGTTTTATATATATATATATATATATATATATATATATGTATATATTGAAATATAAATTTATAGATGTTAATTCATATTATTTATTACAAATCCCCCCTCCCCCTTTGTATTTGGGCCTCTTTCAAATGTTAACAAATACCGTGTCACTATATCTGTTAAAACAGATGCTGAAAAAAAATATACATATATAATAATTTTAATATACAATTACGGAATATTTTTCAATTTTTTTTTAAAAAAAAAATCCTGAAGAACAAAATATTTAAAAATAATAAAAAAAAAAAAAAATGGAAAAAATAAAATGCTAAAGGTACAACAAAATATTTTCAACAGTTTTTTAGACTTAATATTATGATATACAAAACATTTTTAGTATAATCTGTTTAAATAAACATGGCTGACACAAGAAGAAAAAAAATGAGACCCAAAAAAATGGTTACAATCTATAATTTTATACAGCATTTTTTTTTCTTCACAGCCTGGAAAATATTACATTTTTTTCCACCTAATGTTACGCAAAAAAAAAATATATATATATATATTTATATATGTAATTTTTTTTTTGTTTTTTTTTTCTTTTCTATTAAATAACACATTTCTTTCTCTAAACATAATCTATTCTTAAAATATAATAAAAATATTATAATTTAATTTAATTAGTTGGGGGAAATTCAGTTTAGTGACGGCCAGAGGCTATACGCTTATACAAATGTATATAATATATATATATATATAATGTGTATATACACATATATATATATAATATATATTTATATAAGTATCAATAATAATAATTGTATTCGCAAGAAATAAAATAAAAAATAATTGGAAATAACGATTATATTGAAAATAACTAACGGCGCCCGTTTCCCCAACTCGGCGGGTTGGTGGTCTTGTCAGAACTGCCATTATTGGCAGCAGTCGCAATACCAGCGAAAGACGGGAAGTCTCTGGTACTGTTTGTGTCAGGATGTACTTTTTCCCACGGAGCTCCGTTACCCATCACGAACCCAGCACTGCCCTGCGAGTTATTATGATTGGTACCACCATTAGGAACAGACTGGCTGTCAGATTTAGGTTTTAAGTTTGCGCGTGCTTCATTCTCCAACAAATCGGCCAACTAAATATGAAAACAAAACACATTATTTGATTATAATACAGAAGAGAGTAAATCATCGATCGACACACAAGAGATACTACTACATAATAAAAATACAATTACATAATCTTGCTGAATCATTTCTAGATAATCTATACAGTCTAATACATCGTCCTGTGTGGCGTCCTGGCGCGCATACACAGTAACTAAATCTGGATTACTGCTGTCAGATTTCGAAAATCTTATATCCACGTGATATTTGTCCATAATCTGTGATATATTACGTCCACGGAAACCAATTAAACGTGAATGAATCCTACTGTCAATATAAATCTCCTCCTTGTACACGTTTTTCTATATCAAAATGTAAAATGCTATTAATAATAATCAACGACAATTAAAATTTATACTGAAAATCGTATTGTCGTGTATACAGAAAAATTAAAAAAAACTTACGAGTTTGTCCACCATCTCCTGAATTTCGTCTCTAGCAGACTCTGCACTTTTTTGGTAACCAACCACAGTCACGATATTTTCCTTGTTTCCTTCACCTCTTCTAGGCAGATTCACTTGAACACCATATTTATTACGTAAATTACGAACAGTTTCTCCTTTTTTACCAATAATCATAGGATGGAATTCTGGTTCAATAACCATCTGGAAATAAAACATTAGTCATCAAAAAAATGAATAACAATAATAATAATAATAATAATAATAAAAGCCAATTAATATAATATATGTATTGGACAAAACATAAATAACAAACGGATTTCTTATTTTAATTATCAGATACTGTTTAAACACTATTCAATCGCTAAATTCAGATTGCACTAAATTTGTATTCTAAGTAAAATTTTAGTATAGACAACAAAATTAACTAATAATGTTTTAGACTAAGATTGTAGGAAAAACCAAAATTAATTAATTTAATGGTGAACGAAAAAAATACTTGTATTTCATATGAACGAAGTTGTCGATCTTCTTTATCTGCATCATACTGTCGCATTTCTTCTTTAATGGCAGCAACTACTTCATCAATATCTTTTTGTATCCCAGTAATCTAAATATGAACACAAGTAGTATAAAAATCAAAACAAGTTTATAATCATTAACACATATTAAGTTATACGCTTTTGTTTACATTATATTGATCGAATAATTATAAATTATTAAATGGCTTATTAAAATCGTTGGTTAGAGTTAAAGCAAAAATAAATAGTAAGTACACTATGTTACCTTTATAATATCAGCATTTTGCTCTTGATTTGGAACTTTAATTTGTACATTATAATCGTCGCTGAGTTTACGGATTGTGGCACCTTTGGTGCCGATTAATGACCTGTGATACTCAGACGGTACGTTTAACTAAAAATAATATTTAGACAAAAATGACATTGAACAAAAATTTATTATGTTCAAACGTTTAAGAAACTCACATCAATGGTTTTGGGTACATTGTTTATCAAAATTTTTTTAGCACTTTCACAGTTTTCAGGTTTACCGAATATCGTAACTATATCATTAACATTGAGCGAACGATTTTCATCAGCATCTTCGCCAATGATATCTTCACCTTCACGATTGAACTGGTCATCTACAAATTAAATAATAATAGTTAATAATCGAAACTTGTTTTTAGAATGCAATATTTTTAATAACAATGGCCAACATTTTGTCTACAACATAACAAGGTCAAAATGCTGGTATGTCATAAATGAACGTTTAAGAGACAGCTTTAAGTAGACTTTGTATTAGAATAGCATTAATTATATACCTGAAGGTCTTTCAGGAAACTTAATCCAAACATCTAAATCCTTCCTCATGCCTTCTAATAGATCACGATTTCTCATAAGGACTCTATGCATCCTTTGAGGTATGACAACTTCAATAGTAATACGTTGTTCCTGAAAATAAAAATAAACATTTAAAATCCACTTAAAATAAAAAAAAAATTAAATTACCAAATCTGTAACGATGCTATTGATTTTATTTTTGACTTTTTCTACATAATTTTTGTGTCCTTTAATCAGAACATCACTAGAATTTGAATTGACTTGAGGGAATGTTATGGTGACACCATTATATTCTGCACTGATCTGGTTTATAACTTCAGCGCGCCGGGCAACAAAATGTCTGTGATGTTTAGGAGGAACACTCATAGTAATTTCAATAATGTTTTCCTGTAAAATCAATTTTTATAATAAAACGCACAAACCAAAAATTTTATAAGCTTTTTTGCACTTTAACTTCTCAATTCAGAAAACCACCAATAAAAATGAATACTTACCAAATCTTTAACCATTTCTACAATTCTATGTTTTGCCTCTTCAGCATTCCTTTTATCACCCTTTATGATGACAACACTATCATTCGTCGCTACTTTAGGGAATGTTATTGATACACCATTACAGTCATCAATAATTCGATTAATGATTTCACCACGCCTTGCAACAAAGTGACGGTGATATTTGGGATCAACATTAACTTCAACTTGAATAGTATTTTCCTAAAATAAAATAAGAAAAAGAATTAAAACAAATAAAAATATAGGAAAATGTAAGAAATAGGACAATACAATGATTATTTTCAAATAATTCTGTTTTTGGTATATACATACCAAAATTTTCACATGATCTAAAAGTTTCTGTTTGGCAAGAGCAACATTTGATTTGCTACCTTTGAGTATAACTTTATCACCAGTACCAGGCTTTGGGAACGAAATTTTTATACCACCACATTCGTCTTCCAATTTGTGTAGAAATTCTCCTCGTTTAGCCACAAAGCTTTTATGATACTTTTCATTTATTTCCACACGTTCTTCAATGACATTACTAATATCAACTATCATAACTTCAAATTCTGCTTTTGCCTTATCTACATTCTCTTTTCTACCAACAATAGTTATATTTTCATTAGTGGTATCAGTTTCAGGTGGGAATATTATTCTCGTATTAGTTAATTCTCGAATCTGTAATCAAATACGAATACATGAATAAACGTTATTGTAGAAATAATTAAAATAACATACTCTCTTAATGTTAGCGCGTTTTTTTCCAATCAAATATTTATGGAATTCTGGCTTCACTTTAAGATCAATGACCGAACTATGAACTTCATTCACCATTGTCTGGATTAGTGATTTAGCACTGTCTACATCATCTTCAGGTCCTTTTATAACTATCGTCTATAAAATAAATAATGTTTATAAAAAAATTTTAAAATCCATAATATTTTAACATATCGAGTTTAGACATAAATATATATTACAACACATGAAGTACTGAGTACTGCTTATTGATGAGTTTAAAACAGTCATTATTAAAAATCAAATTGGAAATTAAAATATTAGACTTGAAAAGCAAAAGAAGTAGTAAATCACATTCCACTATATCACGTTTACTACTGACAATAACAATTAGAAGAACAATTTTTTCATTTGCACCAACATAATATTGAATTTCAACTAATACATTAACACTATTAAAAAAGTGTAACTGTTATTAAAAAAAAAAATAGTATTAAAAATTGGTTACATTTTTTGAATTTATAAGCAACCATTGTGTATTCTCTCACCTACCCACTACATTCATTGTTATATATGTTTAATACACTATGGAATATAACAATAAAATAAAATGGACTTTAAAATAAAATTCCTACTAAGTTAATTTTAAATAATAATTATATTTAAATTTGCCTATTATTTTTACAATTTTTTATTTTTATTTTATTGGCCAAGTGATGAATTAATCTATGCCTTGAATAAAATATACTTACATTATCACCCTTGACAGCTGGTAATTTCAATGAGATATTACCACCACAATCTTCTTTAATAGATTGAATAAACTTATTCCCAAGATTTACAATGACATTGCGTACTTTAACATTTCCTAGCAGTATTTCTTTTGTTACAATATCTCCCTAAGAAAATAATTAATAACAAAGTAGTGAAAACAAAGAGGAATTTACAAAATTAAAAATAAAAATCAAAAGGATATGTAAAAATAAATAATCAAAAAGATAAAAATAAAAAATTATAAGTTAATACTCGTGATAATAAATAAAAAAAATATATATAACCGGTAGTAATAAATAACTTATACAAGGTCCGGTGAAACAGACAATGCAGTTTTGAAAGGCTATTAAGAAAAAACTACACAAATTACAGAAATTAGATTTATTTAATTTTCTTCATTACATCATGCCGTTTTATGTATCAAGTTTCAAAAATGACATAAGAAAGATAATGACCACCAGCAGCGATACATTGATGAAAGCGATTTCTGAAATTTTCGGCCGCACTTTGACCGGTATAACGCCAATTTCCTCCCTAATTCGCTCTTTGAGTTCTTCCAAGGTGTGAGGCCGATGTTTAAAAATCTTTTCCTTCAGATAGTCCCACAAAAAAAAAAATCACAAATGCTCAAATCCGGTAAGCACGCGGGCCACTTCACATCACCCCTCAGAGAGACGAGGTGTGTAGGGAACATCTGTCGCAGCTTCGTCATTGAAACTAGAGCAGTATGAGCTGTAGCCCCGTCCTGTTGGAACCAGATGTCCCCCATATCTGTTTCTCCCATTAGCTCTTCCAACCAATTGAGGTTCAAAGAAATTGTCCAACATGGAAACGTAACGTTGAGCGTTGACAGTTACGGTTTGTCCATTTTCCTCAAAAAAATATGGCCCAATCACCCCAAATTTCGAAATTGCACACCACACGGTTACTTTTGGGGAATGAAGAGGTCTCTCATGAATTTGCTGTGGATTATTTTCTGCCCAGTATCAAAAATGTTGTTTATTTACTGTTCCATTGAGATGAAAGTGAGCCTCGTCACTACTGAAAAATGTTGACCTCACATGGATCCGGTTCAACATTTCTTGTGAGCAATTCATGCGATTTTCATAGTCGGGTGGACTCAACTCTTAGACAATCATAATCTTGTAGGGGTGGAAGAATAAGTCTTGATGCAAAATCCTTCTTACTGAGCGGTTAGAAATACCCAATGCAATTGAATGCTTCCGGGCAGAACGCGTGGGCGACTGCACAATAACTTCTCTCACTCACGTCAAATTTTCGGGTGTTCTTGCCGTTTTGGGTCTTCCTGAACCCCTAGGTTTTAGTGTAGAACCAGTTTTTCAAATGTATGCACCCAATTCACGATTACATTACGGTGAGGGACGGTATCATGACGCACAAGGTTAAAGTGCAGCCAGAAAGCTCGTTGAGTTGCAACGAAAGTACGACCATTTTCAAAAAACGTACGGACGGCAAAACCCCGTTGTTCACCAGACCAAACCCCATCATAATGACTAATAATGGCATGGCCCGCCCGACGAAATGAGACCATCACAATCGCACTATCCCCACCATACAGGAAATACTAACCTTTCAAAACTGCACTGTTTGATTTGCCGCACCTTGTACAACAACATTCTTTTATTTTATTTAATACTCATTGAATTTTTTTTTTATATTTAAATATACATTTTGATATATGTGTATATTTATTTTATATATATATTTTTAAATAATTAAATTATAATTGCATTTGAATCAAAATCAATTTATTATACAACTTAACTAACCATTTCATTTTGTATTTTCTTAATCATATCGCAAGCGATCAAAACTTTTTCTTTGTTTCCCATAACTTTTATAGTATCACTGTCTTCACCTTCACGAGGTAAATCAATTCTAGTGTCGGTTTCTTCTCTAATCTAAAAAAAATTATTTAATGGTAATATATAAACAAATTAAACAAGAATAATAAAACGAACCTTTTTGATATTAGCTCCTCCTTTTCCCACAACAAGCTTATGGAACTGTTTAAAAACTGGAATTTCTAGTACATAGTTAGCTTCATCTAATTCTTTTGCCAATTTAGCCAACGATTTGAGCGCTTTATTTACGTCGTCGTTTAAACCACGTATTTTAACTAAATTACTTCTGGCCTCAACTAAAATACAATAATTAGTGTTATGAGCACATTTAAATGTTTTATTAATTTATTATAACAGAATAATAATAATACCTGAGCTAGGGAATGTAATTTGAACATTATACGCTTCTTGCAATTCTCTTACTTTTTCACCCTTGACACCAATTATGGCCCGATGATGACGTTGATCAATTGATATTTCTTTCTCCACTTCATTTTCTAACTTATATATCATTTCTTCTAATTCCTACAATTAAAAACAATTTTTATACATAAATTAATCATGTATAATTTTATATTGAAGATATTCAAATTTATCTTACACTTTTAGCTAATTCAACTCCGTCTTTTCGTCCTTCAATACGAATAATGTTAGAGTTATTCTCAGATTCGGAAATATTGATTATAACACCAGTATCATTTTTAACACGATTTACTAAAAAAAAAAAAAAATTAATTTACAATTAACCCAACTAGTAACACACCCACACAAGGTTAACTTACTATTGGATCCATTCTTTCCAATTATATGTTTGAAAAATTTTGGGTCAACAACAAGTTCAGTTGAAACATAGCATTCAATACCTTTTTTCAATGAATCAATGACTTTAGGAATCATATTAGTTGGACCTTCAACAATTATCTTGTTATCGTCAGAAAATTCAACATGAACCTTTTTAAAAAATTAAATTAAATAAATTCATTAGAATATAACTATCATTAATATAAAAAATAATTATTGTTCTGTGAGCATATAAAATATACAAAACAATTTAAAACAAGCACCTTTTCATTATCTTCAATAAGTTCTCGTAAATTCGAACCATTCTTCCCAATCAAAAACCTATGCATCCATCCTGGGCACTCAATTGTTTCAGCAGTCATGCTGTTAGCTTTTTCATATAACTTGGTCAATCCTAAAATTAAATCATTCAACAAAATGTATTTAATATAAAAATATATTTAATAAGTGTATTTATCAACAAGTAAATTATCAATATAAAAAAAACTTACCAGTGCCTAAATCCTTATACAGTCCTCTTAATGTTACAGTTTCTTTGTCTGAATCTTGTTGAGGCATTTCAACACTGACATTAGTTTCTGACAATATATCTTGAATACCATTTCCTTTTTGTGCCATTAAATACTTATGTTTTTGTTTTGGTATCTCCACAAATACAGTTGCAGATTCTTTTTCCTACAATCAAAATATACAAACCACATTATTGAATCAATAATAAATAAAGCATATATTAATATATACACACATACCATTTTTGTATAAATCTGCTTAATCGTTTCGATAGCCGATTGAACTCCTTCTTTGTCTCCAGCAATTGTAATCTCGTCTCTATTAACAGAAGGTGGGGGAACATGGATCTTAACACCAGTTTCTTTCATTAAAGCATTTAGTTTTTCATTATGGCCACCAGTAATAAAAGGATGAAAAATTTTTGGGATTTCAATCCTTTCAAACGCCTTTTTGGACTGTTGCAAATTATATTTCATTATTAGTATATATTCAATAAATAAATAAATATATATAAATTACTTACCAACTCGTCAGAAATCATACGAATTTCCTGTACTGCCTTTTCTACTGCATCCCTTGTTCCGGTAACATTGATAATATCCGATGTATCTTGAATACTCGGCATTTGAATACGTGCTCCTGTACGTTGTTCAATTTCCTTACGACGTGTTCCTTGTTTACCCATTACTTGACAATGATGTTCTTTTGGAATAGAAATAGCACTAGTAGCCTAAATTATTAAGATAAATCAAAATCATTAAAAAGTAAAAACTACATTATACATATATAGTATAAACTCGATTAAACGTCACTCTCTGTTATATCTGTCATCGGTCACCACCGAAAAAAAAAGTTAATTAGGCAATAAGACGATCGCGATAAACTCGTTGCAGTGCCTAACACGACAACTATCAAGTGTATAAAAACAGATTGTAATACATATCCAAAGTATGCAATAAACGCGACAATTAACTTATGTGTATACTGTAATTTAATCAGTGACTGACGAGCAGCTTGTGTGTGTGTGTGTGTGCCATGTAGATTAGTGTTTTTGTAGTTTATGTGTCTTGTTTCGAAGATGGCAGAAAAGCAGAAACATGTTGCATTAGGATTCAATCGAAAACCCGAAATTATTAAATGTTTGAAAGTGAAACTGCTACAAATATTGCTCAAATTTACGGTGTAGAGAGAACAATACTGAATGACATAAAACGGGATGCTAAAAAAATTGAGCAACATGTGCCTCAAATGCATAGCAAACGATGGAGATGTTAAGTCGTAAAACCATGAAACCGACAAAATATGAACAACTTGACGTTATTTATCGGTGGTTTATTCAAGCCCAAAGTCAAGAAAATCCACTTTCAGGTTCTATTACAATGACCAAGGTAAGCGAAATGAATAAAAAACTAGACGGCGATCCAAACTTCAAAGCAAGCATGGGATGGCTTGATAAGTTTAAATTTCGTCACGGAATTCGACAATTAGATATTAGTGGTGAGAAACTTAGTGCGAATAACATAGTCATTGCTAAATTCACGGAACAATTTAAATTGAAAATACAAAATGATCTTAAACTCGTTAAAGAGAACAAATTTATAACTATGATGAAACTGAACTCAATTAGAAAGCTTTACCACAGAAAGCACTGACATCATTTTCAGAAAAAACAGCCCAAAGTTTTAAAATCCAAAAAAAATCGGATAACTGCAATAGTTTGTGCAAATGCAATCGGCAATCATAAACTACCATTGGTGTTGATTGGAAAATCCAAAAAACCACGTGCATTTAAAAATTTAAATTTGAATGCACTGCTTGTAAACTATTATGCACAAAAAAGAGCTTGGATGGATCAAATAATATTTTCGGATTGGTTTCAATAAAGTGTTTGCACCACAAGTAAAAGTTCATCTTGCTGAAAAACAGTTGCCACAGAAAGCACTGCTGCTTATGGATAACGCTCCAACACATCCCTCTGGAAAACTGAAAAGTGACGATGTCAATATAACATGTCTCTTTCACCCAGCAAATACAACCCCTCTTATCTAAGCTATGGACCAGGGCATAATTAGTAATATGAAGCGTCAGTACAGAAAATATTTTATCGAAAGTGTGCTGTCAACTTACGATGCTATTGGTATTAAAGAATTTTGAATAAACTACAACATAAAGGATGCTATTTTCAATGTTGCCAGTGCATGAGCTGATTTGAGTGTATCGAACTTGAAGAATGAGTGGAATAAACTATGGCCTGAAATAATAACATACGAATCTGAAGAAACTGAGTCTGTTAGTGTAGAAGAAATTGTACAACTTTGTAATAATGGACTGAACAGTGAAATATTATCAAAGTAAGAAGTAACGGATTGGTTAGAAAATGATAAACAAGGATGGAAGATTTTAAATGATGAACAAATTATTTTGAATGTCACTGCCATTGAAGAAGTTGATGACAATGACAAAGATTCACAGGGGCTTGACCTAAAATCGCCAACTAGCCATTCAGAAGCAGAAGCAATGTTATCAAAGTGTATTGATTGGTTTGAAATACAAGAAGAGGCAAATGCGACGCAAGTCTTACTTCTACGTCATATACGGAATATTGCATTTAGAGCATTTTTACATTATTCTGTATTATATAGTTTAATATTGTTTAGTGTAATATGTATATAATATGTTATAAGTATGAATTTTTTTTTGAATGTATGAAACACGTAAAAAAAAAATATATGTATACGGTTTTTTTGTAAAATTTCCGTTAACCGTTTATTCGATTAACCGTCATAGTCCCAGTCCCAACAGTGACGGTTAATCGAGTTTCTACTGTATATGCTATCTCCATACTAAAAGTTAATTGAACAAAAGTTAATGGTAAATATTAATTATCAATTTACTTGAGTTTGGAAGCTTGCAATAATCCTGCGTTTAGCTTCAACAACATCAGCTTCTTTACCTCTTACAAGGAAAGTCAAGTTCATGTTCTTCGATGTTGCAATCTCAATCTCGGCTCCAGTTTCTCTTGTAATTTGGCTACAAATACGTTTAGATTCGCCTTCTCCGAATTTTTCACTATTGTCTGACTTACGGTCTTGAACAGAAATAGTGAATACCTAAAAACGACATATATATATTTAATGGGTGTAAAAGAATTTTCCAAATACAGATTACAATAAACTCGCCGATTTCTACAGAATACTAATTACCAACATATGTAGGTATAAATCAAAAGAAATATAATGAATTACTTGATTCACAGTTGAAACACGAACTTTACTCCATCCTTTAGGGGCTACATTTGCAGTCACGCATTGACCATTAATTCCAAGACTCTTGGGCCCCAATGTTTTTGAATCTGGTAAAGCTGGAAACACTAGATCATAGCTGTTACCAACATTACCTCCGTTTTCTTGTACAGTGTTATTAGACACTGTACGTTCACTCTTCAACTTTGGGATATCCTGTTGTTGTAACTCCAACATAATGGCTATAGCTTCCTTACCAAACGTTTAGTCCAAATAAAACGAGTACCAAAGGTCTCTCCTTATTGAAACACTGAAATATTTAAATACAATTATAAAATATTTCAATAATATAATTAATACGCCAAATTTAAATCTAAACTATATCAAAAAACAATTTCTTTATAATAATGATTTATCTATCGAATGCATTTCAGTTGCACCTATTACTTATCAATATAATTCTGAATTTGACAAAAATATTCACAATGATTTGTTAAAAATAAATGTTTAAACGTATTACAATATGTTATTTTCACAAACACATTTGTACTATTACACTAATAAAAATGCCTTGTGAAGATACAGCTAGAACAACATCAGTATCCCATAAAAGTAAACGACAGAACAGAATATTTAAGTCATATTTGTACGCATACAAACAATATTTGCATTGCTGCAAACACAAAATAAGTAATCGATTATGATAAATGTATGATGAACGATGTTACAAAAAAAAGTTTGTAATGTTACCAATTTAATTAAAACACACGAATAATATTGATTTTAAACATACCTAGAACAATAGTGGTCCAAAACACAGAAATGTTATATCGTTTTTTTCCAATTGAATTCACTTTATTTCAAATTCAAAAGAAATCACAGAAATCAAAGTATCCATAACACTGTTACAAAAAAACTATCAGCAAAAATACACGGTTACAGTACACCTCCTATTGATTAAATATTGTAACCACAATATTAAATAAACATTATAGTAAAGAATATTTCAAAACTCGCATAGCCACTGTCAAATTACAGAGTATTGTCAAAAAACCACAAGTATAGAATTCAGAAAAAAAAAAAAAGAAAAAAGAACACGAATGAAAACCAATATTTATTTGCAGTTTTATATATTGCAAATAATTTTTTTATTTTGCAAATTTGACACACGGTAATCGGTAATAGTAGTGTAAGAGGAAATACCGAAAATTAAAAACACATTATTCTGGTTCGTTTGGAACATTTATAACATTCCGTTTTGTACCATTATAATGAAAAATGAATTCCTACTAGCAAAATATTCCTCTGCAAATCTCGATACGGATTAAAAAAAAAGGGTAGATACACTGATCACCAAAGCAAAAAAAAAAAAAAAAGAACGGTTAAACACTGACCAAAACACAAAGTGATAAAGTAACTTAAATCGGCCAATGGAATTTTTCAACGGCTAATGATTTAAAATGTATATCAAGTAAGTAGATAGGTACGATCGTCGGTCAATAATTTCAAATAATTCGAGTACAAAAAAAAGATTCGTTTCTCGAGTATACATTTTACAGTCGACTATAAAACAAGAAAAACTATGCGTCTCCCAGTAATAATCTAAAAACTGAAATCTTTCACGTGACCGGGGAGGGGAGGGGTTCACCGCAAGTCCTACAAACTACAGACGAGAGAACTGAAACAAGGGGGTTTTTTTTTCTATTCATCCGGCGTCCGGAACAAATTCTCAACGACGACGACGACCATACGCCTTTAGGTCGCCGCCGCCTCCTCCTCCGAAGTGCAGAGGTCTGCGCGAACGGCGAGCAAACGACAAAAAGGCCGTCGTCGAAACGATAGGGGATACAAGAGAAAAAAATCGAAAAAAGAAAATTTCGGGGGAGAAAAAAAAAAAGGAAGGAAAAAAAACAAAAAGAAACCGGAAAAAAAGGCCTAAACGAGAGTCGACGTGTCAAACGCGCTGGCGGCGGCGGCGGCACACGCACCGCGCGCGGCACATAACCCCAGACCGATCGCCATGAGGTTTCGCGTCAGCGGCACGCGCGTCCGACGACTTTCCGCCTCGGATTTTCCCGTCGTCGGCAAACACTTACTGAAACACGTAGTGGGTCTTCTGCGGGTGACTAGAGAACGAGAGACGTCGGTCGGCACGGCGTGCACACGAGCAAGAGAACGACAAGGTCTGACGACGTACGGACGATCGGACGCGAAACCGAAACGATTTTGACTGTAAACGTACAATAATAACACGGTCGTCGTCGGGTACATGCGAGACGAAGAAAGAGTGAGAGAGACGGAGCGAGTGGAACAACGGTCGGTGTTGCGGAGTGCGCGAGGAGAGACCAGCAGCGCCTGCTGCCGCCGCCGTCGTCGCCACTATCACCACCACATGGTAACAAAATATTATACGCGTTTCGTTTCGTTTTTCACCCGCAGCACCACAGTGCGACCGCGCCACGATCACTCCCGCGGGTTTTTCGTTTGTACCGCCGGACCACACTGTCCGGAACGTTTCCCCTAACCCCTCTCCTACTCGCCGGCCGCTGATGAATACCGACAATAATTATTATTGGTATCCCCCTCGCCGCCGCCACGCGACGAATACGTGTGTGTTCGTACGCCGCGGCGACACACTCGTCGTCGTAATCCACGTAATTGTTATTTTCTAACGCTATATAATCGATTGCGAAACGTTATTAATTTTTGTTTTTCACAGGGACCACCTGTCGCGTCCCCTATAAAACAAAAATTGTCGACGATACCCGTTGTAATACACGCGCAGAAAAAAAAGTACGAATATTTTATCGAACTCGGGGGGTGGGGGGGAGACACATTAGAGTAAATACTCCCCGAGGTGACGGGGTAAAATTGCTTGGACAGGAGCGATCGATCACCGAGCGGAATTCCGCCAATTATCGATTCGACTTTATAAGGACGGTAAAATTTTATATCGCGCCTTACGCCGTAAATAATTCGTATGTTAAAATATTGTATATATATACGAAGGATTATGAAAATATATTCTGCAGGAGAAAACAAAACTGGGCCGATTATATCAAACTTTAGCCGCGATGTGTGTGTGTGTGTGTGTTCGCGCGCGGAATCGCGTATTTGATTATTATTTTAAGTGCACAATAAATGAATCGCTGAAAATGCCTGAAATGTTTGCGGCGATTGTGCGAGATCCGAGACCGATTTGCGCGCAATCGTTTTTAGGCCGTTCGATCATTTCTTCGAGATCCATTACCTTCTTCTCTTCTTTACCAATTAAATCTTTCCTCTCGTTCCACTATAGGTCCAATTCTCTTTTTGCTGTTCCGTCTCGTATTACAAATTACGATAGAAAATCCGTCCTATTCACCGTATGATGGATTCGACGAATGACCTAACCTGAGCGTCATTTAAATTGCTTATTATTTTCTTTCTTATTGTTATTATTATTATTATTACTATTATTAATAGCCATTTGTTACGTGATTTTTTTTTTTCTTGTACTTGTCGCTAATTATAATTTACTTCAATAGTTTTTTAGATATTTGTCATCGTTGTCGTATTGAGCTAACGCCCGTTAGATAAATAAATAACGCATGACCTACCACCACCTTCCCCCTAGTCGTATTATAATTTTCTCTTCTCATATTATTTTAAATATAAATAATAATAATAAACGTACGAAACATTTCGTCGTAATAATTCAATCGAACCCGCGACACTTTTGTATAACCCATTTTATTTTCTACAGAAATATCAAAATGAATACGAATTAAAAGCGCCTTGACTTTAAGTAATTTTGAAAACTTTTTTTTTTTCTTTTCTTTATAAACTCGTAGTCTATAACATATAGTCCTAGAATTTATAAGTTCCGACGGCGACGTTACTACATCGTTTTAAATATTGATTTTTATGTGGAAATATTATATTAGGACGACTTAAAAGGCTGTCTATAATAATGACTAGAATACGGAGAATTATTATCTTTTGCATATATATATATATATTTTTTTTTTTTGAGCCTATGCAGTCAGACGGGGGTTAGAAATCTTTACAAATCGTAAAACGTGTGAAAAGTTTTTTTTTTTTTGTCTATTTGAGAATATTGGGAGACAAACGAATATTTCGTATAATTAAGAATATTAGCGAGGACATGATATCGATTAATTTTTATTGATTTTCCATAATTTGTGTTGCAGTAGAGAGTAGAGGCAATATAATTAAATAACAATAAATTATCGTCGACAGCAACGTCCGCCGACAAAAAATTAATTGAAATTATATTTTAAAAATAACTCCCCAACCGTTCGTCTATGATTATGAATTTATGTCTTGTTGACATACCCAGTGTATTTTATTTCAATTAGTTCTTCGTTTTTTCTCGTCTCGTTGTAATTTTATCAAAAAATGTTTTTTTTTTTTATTTTGTATTTTATTCTTTTGCATATAAAAGCATATTTTTAATCTAAGAGAGTTTATTGATATAAAAGCAATTTTTTTTTTTTTTAATATTTCATAACGATTTTTAAAAAATATTTTGAATTTTTTAATAAAATATCAGCATCTTATTTTAGCTATTTTAAGAGAATATTATTCCGGTCCCTAATAATCGTAATGGCACGCGGATCTCGATTTGGAGGCCTTTGAGTATTAGAAGCCAAATGATGCACACCATCGGTAACTGCGGCACTAGGAAACACAAGGAGCCATTCGCACGAGTTGTAAGTAACAAAAATATGAGTCTGTTGCGTCATCTCCTCTACAAACAAAACACTCTACAGCAGTTACTATAATAATTTTCATACCTATATGTAGTATATAGAGGTTTTTTTTATCTGCATTTAAATGAACGTATATAAAATTACTGTGGAGTCTGAAAAAAAAGATCTTCGACACTGTTAAGTATTCGACTACAAATTTCATGTTAAAAAAATAAAAATCAACTCTCACAATACGTAGCAATAAAAGTCATCTCGTATACGAATACGCATTTATCTTACTACGATTTAAAAGAGATAAACACTTGGATTTTGGCAAAAAAAAAAAAAAACTTAGGCGGTTTCTTTTTTTTTTTGCAACTGCCTACCGGGCTCCACGTTAAGATCAGACCGAAATAAATCATTTTCGCAATATTTATAGATAGACCATTATAATGATATTTTCTGAGGATTTTTCTTGAAGACACGATATTTCACTACCACTACCAATTAGTAATGTAGACTGACATTTCCAATAGTGGCGTTGATTACTGGGCATTTTAATTTTTCTAAATTATTGTTTAGATGTTCTTGATAAATATCTTCATTAAATAAATTACATAGGTTGATTACTTCAGCTTCTTGAATATTAACTCTTTCTGTGTCGGTATCATCTTTATTTATTGTAGTTTGCTGTATATTTTGAATGTTATAGAGAAATCTAGTAGTACCTGCTTATAACTGTCATTGATTTTCATTGTATTGTCTATTATTATTTTGAAAGCCATCATTGTTATAATTGTTATTTGATCCCCTTGGCCCGTACCCGTTGTTGTAATTACCATTATTACTTTTTCTTTGGTTTGTTCTGTTATCTATATTATTTCCCATCTGAATGTTATTTTGTTGACTTTGTTGAACCTCACCAACATCTTCTTCTCTTATACTAACCACTCCAAATCTTTCTATTAACTCATATAGAAACAATCTGCTGATCGGTTTGGTTGAGCAATCCAAGCATCTTCAAATTTTCTTCCAAAATGTCTTGCAATGTAATCACAGATCTCTTCTTCCATTAACGGTTGTATTAACATGCCCGTGCTCTCCTCGATAACATACTAAAATATGCAACTTTGGGTGTAATTTTGTTTGAAAATATTTTATAATAATATACTTACTTATGTATTTTATGTTACCAACTCGTATAACAATTGAAAATTAATAATATTGAAAAACGTAAATACAAAATAAAATATCGATTTATGTGTTTAATTCACTTTTATGACCTTTTCTGGCTTTTTTTTCTTCTGAAAATAATGTCGATGAGAATTATCAGTTTTGGTATTTTTTTAGCTCACTGCTACAATATTATTATATTATATAACTTATAATAATATGGTGTGTTGTAGCTAGGGTGGCCAGACGTCCCGTATGATACGGGAATGTACCGTATTTCAAAAGTCTGTCCCGTTGTCTCGACATATGCTCGCGGGACATTTGCTCTTTTTTTCTTCTCTCTGTTGACAAATTCGCTACCAAAAGAAGTTCTCCGATCTGTACGGTTTCCGGTAACAAATTTTATCTAGTTAGTGCTTTAGAAAGGTAATTTTTCCATTTTCTTAGTAGTTCCTTGGAGTTTCTCGAAAATCCCTTGAATCCCTCAGCTGTATCTACACCACTGACCAAGGAGTATCTTCTCCAATAAGCAAAGTGTTTCCTCCACTCCTACTGACGTCCGACCAGCGAATTGTTCCCATTTTATTTACGATAAAAGAATTTCATCCTTTACATATATATATATATATATATATTTGTCCCGTATTTTTATATTCATAATCTGACCACTCTCGTCGCGGCACAACTATTTTTATATTTATTTATTTATTAAATCTAGTGTCAGCCTTATTATTTTCGCCCGAGGCCCGGTCAGACGTCCAGGTTACCCGTGTGTTAGATCCGCCACTGACTGTACACTTAATCGATCTATAGTATAAGATCATAACGTTTTATAAGCAATCGTCACTGATCATTCGATGCTATAATAACGCAGTATTATCATTTATCAGTTTTTATCTATTGCATCTGTGATAAACGATAAGGGGAAAAGTACAAACAACACATATGGCATCACAGCGGACGGTTTTCAATTTTTCGCATATTTTACTTCATACTCGTGAGTAGATACTTGTTGTTATTATTTTTTTTTTTCGAAATCTGGTAAGTTTTATACACGTATAATTTATATTGTAGATTTATTAATCGATCGAGTCAACTGAATCAAAATGCGTTTATCCAATACGTTGTGCTTCCGTGACATGCGTCGATATACGAAGAATCCTCAGAAAGTCATATTCGAAGAACTACTGCCGTTGAAATTGAAGGATAAAGTGTCCGGTAAAGGGGATCGATCCAAAGAACGAATGTGTGTACACGAAATGTCCATCATGTTTGCTTGTTTCAAGAAAAATGAATTCGACCAATCGCGTTGTTCGACCGAAATTGACAAATTCCAAGCGTGTGCGACTAAACATTACGCAGATAAGTTCAAAAGAAAAAAAGACATACGAGAAGGTAACATTTCTATGGGTAAAGATAATCTTACACCAAGGGAAGTCAATTATCTACTGAAAAAGTTTCCAAATCCATAAAACTACTTTTAGAATGTATTTTTTTTCCTAGCATATGATAATTTTTAAATTTATATATATATATATATATATATATATATAAAATGTATTAGTTATATTTAAAAAAAAATATGTCATTTGTTTACACATTTAATAGAACATTGAAATATAAACAATACAAATGTTTATGCGTTGTTAATTCAATTTAATTATGGTAACACATTATCAAAGTGAAAATGTTGTGTGAATAATCCAAGTATTTTTGTTATTAGAAATTAATCAGTTTTAAATTGGATGTTTATTTTTTCGGGGTAAATGTAAATTATTACACAAATTTGCTATACTATCAAAGTGAATGTGGATGTGTAATGTTTAAAATAAGTATGTGTTGTAATTAGAAAAAATAAATTTTTTTTTTTGTATTTTATTCAATCGTTATAAAACATGTTTGCTCTTGTTTAAATATAATTCAAATCGAGTTATATAATGTATTGTATATATTATTATATTGAATGGAAAAACGGAAAGTCAAAGTATATATAAGGATATGAGTATGATCTACAGAACTCTCGGTTTATTTATTACATTTATGGTTAAATTACGAATGGAACAGAAGAAATATCACCGGTAGAAATTTGTAAAAAAAAATCTCTCGTTTCTTTCTCAATATAAAGTATTGTATATCTCTTTTTTTTTTTACAATTATTTAACTACATTTGTATTTTATTTTTCCTATTGCAATTGTCGAGGTGAAATATTTACCAAAAAAAAAAATAATAATAATAAAACCTTTATAAAATAAAAACCGTGTGATGAAAATGGTTAAAGCCGTATTCGCATGATGACAGTTTTTAACTGTTTAAAATATATTTCGTGTCCACTCACATTAATGGCATAAATTTTATGATATTTTCCGTCACGACATAAAAATATCCGTATCTGAACAAAAATGTGCGGAACTGTATTCAGGGCCGGATTTAGGAATGTGGGGGCCCTGGGCCTACCTTAAAAGTATATATTATATTTCGATAACATATATTTAATATATTATTATAAGTGAATTTAATTCAATAATATATGAACATTTACCGCAAAACAATATTTTACTAGAAATTTTTGTTTAAAAATATTTTTATTAAAATACCAAAATAATAATAATAAAAAAATGTGGTACAATAAAAGTAGGTAGTAAATTATGTTTATTAGATATATACTGTCATTATATCGTATATATATACATAGTCAATAATAATAATAATAATATTAATATAATACTATACTTAATAATAATTTTTATTATATTACAACTTTGCGAGATTTCGTCGCCGCGAATTTTTCAACTACTTGAGAAAAATCCAATGTACCAAGTATACCACTTTTTATATTTAACGGTGCAAGTCCTAGATAGATCGCTTATCCTACCCTACAAGTCATAATAATCGATTTTAAATTACTTTAATTTTACTATAATATAAATGATTGAACAATTTTATTCGATTTGTGATTTAAATTTATTTTGCAAACATTATATTGTGTTTTATACTTGGATGCAAAAAAAAATCCCATTAAGTGGAGGCCCGTAGCCCCCCCCCCCTCTAAATCCGGTCCTCACACGATGCGTGTGAAAATATCTCTGTGAATGTAACATGCACATTGGAACAATAGTCTATTTGAACTAGAGGTGGGTCGTTACTGCTGTATTCGGTACAATGGAACGATTACATAGGTGGAACGAGTACATTGATCGTTCCACGTTCGTTCCATCGGTACAAAGATTCTAACTACAAAATGGTCCCCATCAGGCGATACCGAGTACCGACTGGCGACTATACTAACAGTAGGACATGAAATACAAATATTTTGTTCGTTCCACTGCGTTTCTAATTTATTTCTTAATTTTATTGTGTTCTTTTAAAAATAAACAAGTATTTTACTTATTACTACTATTTTTATTTAGTGTTTGTATTTAACAATAGTAGGTGATAAACTAATATTAATATTGTATATTTCAACACTCTTATGTCATTATATTTTATAATAATATATTAAACATTGTTTTTTTATGAATCATACATTTATTTAATTGTAACTGCATTATATAATTATTAAAACGGTGATAATTTCCGAATACAGTAAAATAGTAGGTATTGTATAATGGGCGTACGAAGCATATTCGTTCATAAATATCCATTATCCATTATATTTCAAGAACGAGTACACACTTGAAATTTGAATACCTGATCGTTCAGCGTGAAACAATACGAATCTGAGTACAATAGTAACTAAAAAAAAATGTACCGATGTAACGAGTATTTTGTAATCGGTACTTTATTGTAACTGTACCGATTGGAACGATTCCATAAATGGAACGATAATTCCCACCACTAATTTGAACAATTGATCAATGGGAGACAAACCATTTAAGGTACAAAAGTTATTTGGATTATAATAATATGTGATTTGAACATACGTTTTTGTGGAACAACGGTTGATTGGAATACATTCCGATACTTTGGAATAACAATTTTTTTTTTTTTTTGGAACCAATGGTAAAGTGGTCCCGATGGCTATACGTCTGATCTATGGTATAACCCTAAAAACACAAATCATTACCGCGGGTCTGGACGGTAACCTATATACCCAGAATCGTTTGAACACGACTGATAATAAATGTAACCTAAAAACTATTTGTTTTGTTGTGCCTCATACATGTTTTTTGTGTATAGTCGTTTAAACATGCTTAGTAATTTTACAATATTTTGTTGGCGGCGCTTCCATTACGTGCACGTTGTACGAGCATAACGCGATGCCTCTCGTTGTGGCGGCTTCACAGTTTTCAACCATTTTGGGTGAAGTGACTCCATTTTTTTTGTTATCTTTGCGTGTGTGTATGCGTCTTTTTTGTGACGACTTTTACGCGATTGTACGCGAATTTTTTTCATGTTTTTCCTCGTAGTATTATTTCTTTTTTATATAAAGGACTCGTCTCGTCTCGGGTGCATGAACATTTTTCATTCGTTTTCAAGTAAGTCGTTTTGCTTTTGTTGAATTAGCTGTACACGGCGGCCGGAGAATTATGTTTTTGTTCGTCGTTCCGTGACAAGCGCTAAACGAAAATACCAAAGAAATCTCGTTCGTTTGGCGGTAACGAAACGATCGCGGTTCAACAGTCGTTAAATGTTGTACGTTTTGAAACGGTCGCAATAGTTTTGTACGAATACTTTACATCTGATAGTCTAACGGTACGTTTGCTGTATGTATATAATGTATGCATGTTCGTAGGTTCGCAAATATGTGTTGTTAAGTGCCCTGTGCACGGTCAAATTTTTGTTTGACAAACGTGTTTGTTAAATTTTTTGAAAGTGTGCAAGCTTGTTTGACGTGTTTGTCAAACAATTAAGTGTTTGATGGAAATTTCGATTGACGGTGTGTTTGACAAACCTCTTTGATAGTGTGCAACGGTATTTGTCAAATAAGATCTCAGTTATCGCCTTGAAACCATGAAGAGCACGTGTGCGATGAATGACTATATTTTTGAAAAAGAATTTCTTTTACGATTCAAAATCGGCGCCACTAGCCAGCTACCTCAAGGTTATGGACAATCTTTGAGATGCTGGTATAGATTTACGCATAACGCTATCCCTGTTTTATTATGCGAGGACTTAACAATGTTAATAAATATTTAAATGTTTTATGGTTCATGCGCAGAAAGTTTGCGTAGTCATTTGGTTCTGTGAGCAGTATTTCCCGTAATAAATTTTCATAAGTATATTTATCCCGTAATTTCAACCATTCTCTAGACCATCGACGACCTATTTTCTTTTTCTTCATACATAGTGCTAGCGTCAATGCTAAAAACGCCTTATCTGTATTATTCATTATTATTAGTATTATTATTATTATAACGACACGAAGATGATAACCATGATAACCACTTCACGACAAGGAGAAAACCGAAACTATGGCCAAGTTTAACATATTTATTTGATCTATTGGTTTGATCGTAAGCGCTTTTGTTTGATGAAAACATGAAGTTTGACAAACAAATTTGACCGTGTACAGGCCCCTTTAGAAAACGTTGTTCGTTCCGACTGTTTGTAATATTCTTTTTTATCGCACACACTATGCTATCCATAATTGTCTGGTGAATTGTGTTCGCAACGTGTTTTACACTATTTGTTTTGTGTCCATGTTACTAATTCGTCTCCGAGTAGGTTGATCGTTTAGGTAGTCTTCCAAAAGAAAACGAAATGGCTCTTAGGCATTCAGATCTAATCGCCCTTTTTTTTTATTCGCCAAATCGGATAATTTTTTCGCTGGCTAAATGTTCCGTTTTTAATATATTTTTTTGATATTGCTTTTAACCTAAGAAACTTTTTGTACTTGTGTTTTTTGGTACAGTCACTATTGTTATTGATAACTATTTCATATTTGTTTTCAATCATTTTTTTTTTTTTCTATAGTTCATGTTATCTTGACAATTATAAATTGTCATTCGACGACAGTATCAAATAAAGAAACAAAATGGTATGAATTTAAAAATTTATTGTTTTTAATATGTTATAGTAATACGTGTTTAATAAAATGAAGTAAATTAAAATGTATAATACCTATACCTATTGAGCAACACCGACTAGTTCAGCGCACAATTTCTGCATTTTGTTTATTCAGTTTTTAATATTTTTTTTACGTTTTAGTTTCTTGTGTTTAATGCTTACTTTTCAAATTTGTATTTCAATTAGTTGTATCAATTACTTAATTGATTGTAATTAGTTATTTACATTTTTTTTGCTTTTTAAACCATTACAAATTTATCTAATTTTGGGGGAATAAATTATATATAGGTTGTATACAGTTTGTTTTAATTGGACAACCTAATAAATATTCATATTTTGAGTCTTTATTGATTAACATGAGTTTACATATATTGAAAAATGAAAATAATAACATTGGAAAGAAGATTTTATTTCAATTTATACTTTTAAAAAAAGTACAAAACAATTAATTACTTATTAATTTATAATTTTTACAGGATATTTTTTGTCCAAAACATTCAAATTGTGAGGAATCAATTGAAGTTATTACAAAAATACTGTCAAAGAATGACCCTTTAAAGTATATAATTTTTAATATTTATTTGAAACTATATTTATAATTTAAAATATATATATATATATTTGATTCATGAAGGTTTAATCAATTTACAGTAAAGCTTTATTTATACGTGATTTTGAAAAATAATCATGTTTGATGTAGAATCGTATAATAAGTAAAATTACATATATTATACGTATTTAAGAGTTTATGATATTAGAATTAAAGTTATTAGACGTACTTTTTCCCATGGATATGTCTTCTTTCTTTAACTTAAATAAAAACGTTTGAGAGTTTTTTTTAAATTTAATAAATATCGGGGTTTTAATAATAACGAATTAAATGTTATCGTATCATGTTTAGTAGTTGTAATGTTTGGTTTATTACTTATTAACATTTTTTTTTCTTTTTATAACCAAATTATTATGTTTGGATTTCTACAAATATGTATTTTTTTTTAGACCTGAAAGTATACAACTATTACAAAGTATTAGAAATTGAAATAAATATATATATATATATATGTTGTTGCCGTTTTATACTACAGTTATATATGTATATTGACTAACGTTAATTGTATAATTGTATTTATTTGTATATAAATATGTAATAATTATAAAACAATTGTATATTGATTAAAAAATGAATTGTTAATAATTTTTACGATATTTGAAAAATACTTCAATTTTTTGTCAACCGTAGTGCTAATAATAATAATAATAATAATAATCACCCGAGTCTTAACATAATGAAGTATTTTCATTACTTGACAAAATTCTAAAAACCATCTTTACAGTGCTTCGTTTAATCTGTGGATATATTAGTATCATTTTATTTTCAATATTGTTCTGTACTTGTTTTTTCGGAGATTTCATGTATTACATCAAGGTTTTTTTAACCCTTTATACTAAGTTGTTCAGTATACTTTAAACAACATAAAGTCTTTTTCAAAATATAGTTTTCATTTAAATCTGTTACTATTACAGTGGCGTATTTAAGGGGGGGCAATAGGGGCAATCCTCCCCCCCTAAGAGATTTAAAAATATGTGTTTTATTCAATTATATTCCTATATACATATTTTTTTATGGGTGGGAAGGGGGGTGGAGGTTCTCTTACCATCGCCCTCCCCCCCCTGAGGTGAAGTCTTAAATACGCCACTGTACTATTACATGGTATTATATAGACGTTTTATTATTATTACCTTGTAACATAAATGCTTATTTTTTTTTTTTAATTCTTTGTTTATTTTTCATGTAATTATTAACATGTTGTGTTATAAGTAATATATGTTTATAAATTCAAATATGCAATTTTATTTTTGAAATAATTATCTGAATTATATATTTATGATTCAATTATAATATGGTTTTTTAATATTAATTGTCCAGATTTAAACAAATATCTGAAGAATTCAATTCTAAAGGATTTTTTAAAGTGAAGGATTTAGCAAAAACAACGCTTGGAAAAGCCAGTTTAATGGCTTTAGATGGGGACCCATTAGCTAAACTCTATAATGCTATACAAGTAATCACTATAATAATTACCTTAAAAAAATAATTTGTTTATAATAAAAAAATTTTTTTTTTGTTTTAGACTTATGATGTGCAGTATGGTAAGTTGAAAGATTTTAAAAATTTAATTAGAAATATTAAATTAACAAACAGTTATTTATAAATTATAATTATTGTTTTTTAAAACATCATTTAGTTTTCTTTCTCTATTATTGTTAACCATAGAATTTACCTAAATTATCAATTTATATTATTAAAGCTCCAAAAGAAATATTTGTAACAGGTTATTATCATTGGACTATTAATTTCTCTATGTTTGTAAATTTGTAATTAATGAATGAAATTTTAAAAATTAATTCTAGAAAAATGTTAACAAATTGTTTTTCAATCATTTAATATGATCTTAACAAAATTCTTGTTGTCTAAATTACTCGGGTTCATTATATCTAACTCGAGGGTATTATTAACCTTTATTCGATCATTGACTCCTTCAAGTTATAAAATATAGCTAAGGCCGAATAAAAATATTTGTAGTTTTTTATTACATTATATTTCAGAGAAATTATTGTCAATATATATATATATATATATATATATATATATATATATTGTTACTATCAATCCTAATGGAAATTATATTCTAATTTTTTGAAAACATACTACAGTTAGCAAATTATAAAGAAGTACTGTTTTATATTATTGATTATAATAATTTAAAACTGAAATCATTGAATAGTTTGTTATTTTTAATTAAAGTTAGAGAGACCCCAGAGTACACATCTAAGGGACCACCGGTTTTATATTTGATAATTTTTCTATTTATTCTTTCATGAAATTTAAAACAAAATTATATTACATTTCGGTATCATAATATGACATGTTATCCAACTTCTCAAGAATTAAAACCCTTTGAATTTGATTGTTACTATAATTATGTCTAATATTATATATATATATTTTTATATTTAGCTAATCAACTATCAAATGCCAAATTAGAATATCTCAAAGGTCATTATGACCAAGCTAAAGAAATATGCAAGAAAATGTTTACAAACCAATCTGATTTCAATGTATTATTGGTATTGGCTGCATCATATTATCAATGCGAGGAATATGAAAAAGCTAAAGAATGTTATGAAAATGCTTGCGATTTGTGTCCAAATAGTTCTGAAGTAATATCTGGTCTTGGATTATATTACTGGAAAAATTCCCAATACAAAGAAGCTAATGAATGTTTTTACAAATCTGTATGTGCAACATATTATTCACCTAATATGTGGATCAATTTATTGAATGCATTGTTGAAATGTGATAAGATGGGTATTCTCGACGATATGTGTTTTAACATGTATACAATTAATATGATATTTGATCAATTTTTAAGTATGTTTCCCAATTCGTGTCTAGAACGTAATATATTTGGACAATATCTTTTACGTAGAAATAAAATAAATGAAGCTAAATATCAATTTAAATTTGCTAAGTGTAACGCGCCAAATCATGCAGAAACATGGAAGAATTTGGGTGATATATATTTGACACTTGACAAGAATACAAAAGCAATTCATTATTATGAAACGGCATTAACATTGAATCATAATCCAACAACTATATTCAAAAATTTAGGATTAGTTTATTATAATTTATCACAGTATGAAAAAGCAATTGACGTACTTGAAAAATTGATTAAAATACTGCCATCAGATTTCACAGGTTTATATCTTTTAGCAGATACATATTTTGAACAGAAAAATATACCATTGGCTATTACAACATACGAAATGTGTGTAAAATTAAAACCTGATGATTTCCGTATAAATGCCTTCTTGGGGATAATTAACTATTTTATAGACAATAAGCAAGAAGCCAAAAAATATTTTAAAAAAGCAATCAAAATTAAACCGGATGATCAAATTTATAGTTTTCTTATGAAAATTTACATATTTGAAAATAATTACAAAAAAGTTGCAGGGATATTTATATTGTGGGGTGATTCATGTTTTGAACAAAACGATTTCAAAAACGCTTCTTCTTATTACAATTACGCTATTAAAATAGATTTAGATTTCGACATAGCAGAAATGCATTGGAAATTAGGAATTATATGTTATCAATTGAATCTGTTCGATGAAGCTTTATTGAGGTAAATATTCTAATAAATACTTTACTTTAAAATAATCTTAAAATGAAGGAAATATTTTAAAATTAAGCAAATATATGTACATATATATTTGTCATTTTTTGATTCATGTATAGTTATAAACATTTTTATTTTAATTTATTAATTGTACATTTTTATAAAAGAATAAAAATATAAAATTCTTTGATTTTTAATTCTAATTTTTCTATTCATTAGCGTATGTATTTTTATATTATATATTTTGACTTCATATTATAAAAGAACATTTTTCTTCCAAAATTTTGATGCTTAAATGTCGAATATTGAACCAATAAGTTATTATTTTCATAATTAAATGTCAAAATAGAAAAATAATGATTTTTTTGTTTTAAATTTTAATATTATGAATTAATAATCATAAATTCATAAATATGTGAATATACAACTAAGCCAAAGAGTTATGTAAAAAAAGAAATATATAAGAGTTGTTGTATTTGTATTTTTCATTTAATACCTGATGACTTTTTGTTGAAACCGTTAATAAATAAATAAATTTAATATGGTTACCAGTATTTCTTTATTTTACATTATATAATATAAATAACTTATTAATTTGTTTGATTTACAGATATAAACAGTGTATAGACTTGAAACCCAACTTTCCAAATGTTTACTGTGACTGTGCGCTATTATTTGAAAAACAACAACTATTTACTAAAGCAATAGAATATTATAAAATGGCTGTACAACTTGATCCAAACCAAGAAAACGCTTTGTATAACATGACAATACTTGAAGAAAGATTGGGCCATTTTGAGAATGTTGTTTCACTTTTGAAAAAACAGCTTGAATTCAATGCTGATGATGCAGATGTGGTGGAAACATGTTGTGAATTGGGGAATCATCTCTACAAAGCATTGGGAAACCCTATTGAAGCTCTTATTTACTATAATAGAGCATTAGTGATTGACAGTTCATGTGTTAATATTTATTTGGCTATGGGGAATATATTTATCGAGTTGGAAAATTACAATGATGCATTAAAATGTTTTTACACTGCAGCCGAATTAGAACCCATGTGTGTAGTAGCTCACACTAATATAGGTTCTATACATATGGATAAACATAATTTTAATGATGCAATACAATTTTTTAAAACGGCATTACACATTAGTCCAGATTTTCCAAAGCCATATTGTAATTTAGTGCAGTGTTTACAACATGTGTGTGATTGGTCAAACTATAATGGAAACGTAGAAAAACTAAAAGAAATATTGCTTGAACAACTTGACAATGATGAAATGCCGTCTTTATCCCCATATCATTGTTTATTGTATCCAATATCGCCTGAAATAATTAAACGGATCGCTTTGAAATATGGAGAACAACATATCGAGAAACCGTACATTGCTAAAAAACTGACAGAAAAGTACACGTACCCACCATCTGTATCATCTAATGAATGTATTCGTGTGGGTTATGTATGCTCAGATTTTGCAAATCATCCATTAACACAACTGATACAGTCTCATGAAAAAAACAAATTTGAAATATTTTATTATACCGTATTAGATGATTCTTCTTCATTTTGGTAAATATTCAACTTAAATATAAATTTGTGTGTGTGTGTATAAATATACAGTCAAGCCAAAAAGTATTATGAAAAATAAAAAAATGTATGATAATTATATATTATGAAATTAATTAATTATATATGTAAAATGTGTTGCTACAAATTTTTTAAAGATTTAATCTACAAGTTTTCTGATATATTTATTATACATATTACGTATATTTGGCTGAATAATTAAATATAAAAATAATATATATTTTAGTAAAATCCAAATGAATCACTATTCAAACTTTAAATGTTTATAAAAAATATTGTTGATTTCGGCTTTTAAATTGCAATTAAGTAAACATTCATTGTCAATATCTTATAAAGTGTTTAAAAAGCACATAATGCATATATTAAATACTATTCTGGTCTAATAAAAATATTGTGTTAAATTATTAAACAAAAAAAAATTATATTAATATTTTTTTTCTGCGTTCTGACCATTACTATAATTTATATATTATTATTATTATTATTATTATTATTATTATTATTATTAATAAATAATAATAATATTTGGTCTCCACTTTTAATTTTATGTTGTTAATTATACTATTTTAAATACTTATATACATATTATATGTTTTCATTTTCAGTTCTGAAATCTCTATAGAAGATAATCATTTAAGAAATATTTTTAAATTGAATGCTGTGGCCATTGCCAATAAAATTAATAGTGACGGAATCCATATTTTGGTCAACTTGAATGGTTATACAAAGGGTGGCATATGGAACGAGATATTTACTTTAAGACCAGCTCCAATTCAAGTTTCATGGCTTGGGTACCCTTGTACTTCCGGTAGTTCATTCATAGATTATTTTATTACCGATGCTATATGTTCTCCGTTAGAATTTGAACATATGTATACAGAGAAATTGGCTTACATGAATCGAACTGTTTTAATCGGAAATCATAAACAATTATTTAGTAGTATGTGTCCACGCATAATGGGAAGTACAAATAATATGAATTCCACTTCTACTGTGTCGACAATGAACAATGGAGAAGATATGAGTTTGCTAGAAAAAAGTCCTGACGAATGGATTACAAATAATACATCCATGTACAGTATTAAAATACATCAAGACAAGTTTATGAAATGTTACACTAGACAAATGTACAACCTTCCAGAAGATGTTATTGTCTACTGTAATTTTAGTCGCCTGTATAAAATAGACCCAGCTACTTTTGTCATGTGGATGACTATTTTAAAAAAGGTTCCTAAGTCTGTACTGTGGCTGTTACGTTTCCCGGAAGAGGGTGAAAATAATTTGCGTAAATATGCCGCTGCACATGAAATTGATGAATCGCGCATTATTTTCAGCGATCTGGAACCTCAAGAGGATCACATGAGACGTATCCAGTTGGCCGATATATTTTTGGATACACCATTGTGGAATGGGCACAAAACGTGTTTGGATGCAGTTTGGGCGGGAGTGCCAATTGTGACTTTACCGAGGACAATGTTCGCCTCTCGTGTAGCCGCTTCACTAATGACCACAGTGAAATGTGAGGATATGATTGCTAAAGACGAAAACGATTATGTACTGATTGCAATGCGATTGGGATTGGACAGTGTCTATTTGAAAACTACAAAGTCATTGATTTGGGAAATGAAGTCTGATAGTAAATTGTTCGATTACGAGTCCTACATAAAAGAAATAGAATGTGTTTACCAGAGGATGTGTGTTAACTATAATGAGAGAGAAAATTTAATACAATTAAATTAATTAATTAATTTTGTACTTTTTGTAATTTTGGAAAACCATGTTCAAATGATAATTGTATTTAGTAAATAACATGTTTAAAAAAAAACTTTATCCTATCTTTTTTTATTTATTTATCTTATTTTTAATATCATATTTATATTTTTCCTTAATTAATACGATTAATTAAATTTGACGAAATTGTTCAAATTTAAATATATTGGCTACTATTTTATGTTTACAAAACTATATACATATATGATTATGTGCCGTAAAACTGATTTATAATATAATTGTTTTAAGTATATATATATATGTGTATATATATATATATATATATATATATATATATATATATATATATATATATATATATATAAGTTAATATACTGATAGACAATTAAATATTTGAAAAGTGAGACTAAATAACAATAATAAATTGTAATTATTAAAATGAAATTACGTGTTTTTTTGTTTTTGTTTATTGTAAAGCAGTAGTAATGTAGTCCTAAAATAATTCATGGGTATGTGCGAAATCCTGAAAATATATATATATATATATAAAGTGAGGGCTTCGTCCCTCTGCATTGTCTTCAACATATCAGTGTTATAAACAATAGTCACGTGTTATGTTCGATATTTAAGAATAAAATTATATACAGGGTAAGTTTTTAAATAATTTACGATTTTAATTAAAGGCGTATAAAATTGTATTTTTCGATATTTTTTTTAAATAAACGCACAAGGATGAACTGTCATCAATAAATGGTATAACAGAGTATGTATTTTACTATTGTACGTAAATCATACGTATAATAGTACGTAGTATTTTTCAAAATCTTTTTATCGAATAAATCTATATATAGGTATATATAATTATTGCTTTTATATTTGTATATATGGTACGTGTATTTCGTATTTATAAAAATAATATTTATTTTAACTGGATGTGCACGCACATTTTTCCTAACGTGTACCCACGTGATCTAAATCGGTGTTTTGCTATGTTAGGTGTATTCCGGGATACTTTTTTTACGTTTATCCACACAATAAATTGTAGGACATAATAAATCGATGTGATTTGTGTACCACTGTTTTTCCTACGATTATCAATTATTAACTGACGTTAATTTTTTAATAAACACGTAGAGTTGATTGGAATTTGTTATTATTTTGATTTATATTCTAAACTTTTGAAAAAAGTGAGGGGGGTTTAAATACAGAGCTGCTTAATTGAATTTTTTTCAATTAAAACATTCGTATTGTCCGTAATTAATTTAAGCCGTAAACACCGATAGTGGGAAGGTGATTGAACGCCATGATCGAAAGGGGAAAGATCATTGAGGCTTACCATTGAATTTGAGTTCGACCTCCCCTCCGTCCTTCAAGACTTTTATTTTCAATACAACTTTTAATTTTAATTATTCAAGCAACCCACCGTGTTCTTAGTCCAGATAATAATCCATTCGTTTCCACCATTTTTTTTCATACGGTAATTTTCCATAGAGTTCTCGGATATATTCGTTTAAACACTTTTCGTCGTTGAGTAAGTCACCGTATCCGTCCTCCAACTACCCGCGAGCATTCTCCTGTAGCGCATCACATCTCAAAAGCTTCTATTTCACATTGACGAATAACGTTTTTTTCTTTCTGAAAGCGAAAGTACCACAATGAAAATTAAATTTCGGCGAAATTTTCACCTGTTTATAATATATTATATAATAAGTACACGAGTTTTATGGAAATGCGATGGAGAACGTGCGTGTGAAATGACCGCGTAGTTTATTGCCGTTGGAAATAAATTACGTTTTTTTTTTTTTTTTTGCGATAATTATATTAAATAATGACGCGGTTTAATGACTATTTCGAAGAAGGAACAGGGAATTCATCGTATTAGTAAATTCTCGTTACACAATAACCGTTTAAAATGTTTATACTACACATTTCGGCGGTTTCGCGCGCGTTTCCTTTAAAATCATTAAAATCGTTTCTCCCCCCCCCCACCAACTCGTGTTTTCTGTACGCGAAAGAAAAACGATTTGAAATATTTCTCGCGCGCGCATATTATAAACGTGGAATTTATCGTTTTCGAAACCGACGACCGTGAATTTTCGCACATGTTTATATTGTATCTATACACCGTTTATTTCCACGTCCATATATTATTATGTACACACGGATATTCGGGTAAACGTTATGTAATTTTCAAAATTGCTCGTAAAAAAATTGTACCGCAAAATCGTGCGCAAATCTGTGTGTACTCGTATAACGGGCGTATTAACAAAAGGAAAACGCGACTGACCGATTCTATCCTGCAACGTTGCACAGATCAAACCGTTGGACGGAACCGGATGAATACACTACGTATGAGAGCATCCGCTAAGAATTGTTTTTTGAATAATTCTATCCCTAAAGGAGTATGAAATTGATAACGTCTCGTGCACATGGTCGTAGTGTTTTGAATATAAGGGTTTGTATAATAATAATAAATAAATAAATAAAATTAATATAATAATTGAAATTTGTAAGAAATTGGAAATATATATATTTAAAACAAAACGTCTAACCCGGACAAAACTGTTCGCGGGCGAAATCGGGTCAATTCAACGCGTTTAGTACGATTTGTAGCTGTGTACACTGCGCACGCGTATTCAATAATTTCAATAAAAATGTGTTGTTCGTGCGGTTCGTTTTTATATTGTTTCTCTAACGAAATATAAATTTTCTACTCGAATTATAATAATGTAATTCTCAATAATACGGCGTGTTGTGCGACGATATATTTTTTCTTATTATAGGTACGTACATAAGGTTTTGTACGGTTTTATTTATTTTTTTTTTAATGGTACGTATATAAAATATTCTGTGTTCAACCGCGGCGTTTCGGAATATTCATAATGTTTCGTATTCGAAATTTAGAAGACGATAAAAAAAAATTATTATTATTATATTTTCATTTCGATATTTGTTGTATAGTAGATATAGAATTTAGAGAATCAATTCGTATATGATATAAATTTCATTATAATATATCACAACAGGTTAATTTTATTTCAAATAGTATATGTCTTCTTACATAAATAATGTTGGAAAAAACCAAAAATAATAATATTTATTTTGTTTCTGATATAATATTATACTTTTTTTACGTTTTTAATATATTAATAATAGTTTATTTTTCATTTAGTTATACTGTTTAAAATACATAAATATTGATCATTAAAAATTATCCGGAATACTATTTAATTAAATACTTAAGGGGATCGGAAGTAAATATTTGCTCTCTCTTACGCGAATCGTCATAGTATAAAACATAGACCTAACCTAACCGATCGACCTAAAGATTCTGAAAACGGATTTTTACGAATACGTTATTACGATGAAATTTTCGTATTATTCGAATATCGACAATCAATTTTATTGTTATTATTATTATTATTATTATTTTTTTTTTTTTTACCGGGCACACGAGACGCGTGTATACGTACAATAATAAATCCGTCGCGTACAAATGTTTTTTAAGTACTCGTTTCCTACGTAATGTATATAATACATATATCAATTTATTATCTCTTAGACATATATGTGTATGAATAAGTGCGGGTATATAGGCAGAAGAGGAAAGGGAAACGCATATTATTGTGATTTATAATCGTTTTAAATACAGTGTAATTTAAAATGATCACATAGTGTTATATAAACGTGTATTTATATATATATATATAATAAATATGTAATGTCCGCGTGAGTCGTCGTACCTACACATTACTGCAGCGTACTATACACATTTATAAATATATAAGAAATAGAAAATCAATTGAATATATCATTTATGTTTTTTTTTTTTCTATAGTGTTGGACGTATTACGTATTAATATTCGTATACGCGAATATAAATAAATATATTAATTACATAAAAGTAATAATAGTAATAATAATAATCGATCGCGACGGCAATGAATGTCGTAACGATAATCGCGAAAAAATGCCGAAAAGAAGAGCTGACCGACGACGAGATGAAATATTTCGTGCAACGTACCGTGGACGGGTGTATAGACCAGTGTCAAATCGGTAAGAAGGTTTTTTTGAATAAATTATTATTGAATATTTAAATCATTTGGGGGGAGGCGGTAACTAGGCGATGATAGATAGAAAATTACGAACAGTGAAAACACGCGCTATTATAGAACACTGTAAATTTTAAAACTTTTTTTCTCTACATTTTTTTAATTCGCAAATTTGTCAATAATTTGATTTCTTTATATATATATATAGATACCATCGTAAATCCAGAGAACATTTCTTGAATTGATTGTATTTCGAAGAGAATTTATTTTTATGTATACCTACTCGTAAGTTTCAATAACTATTCTTTTTGGCACGCGGGGAACTACAGGTGTCTACGACCGCGGAATCGTTATACGAAGACTAGTACGCATTTGAAAATGACACTCGCTTTTGAGTGTTTCGAGAGTATTTATAAATTTTCGTCGACAAATTACGCAAAAAAAAAAAAAAATTAACTTTGCGTAAATAAATCCAGTGAACATAATCTTTTGATGGCCACCGCAACGATTTTGAAGATCGATATCTATTTTAAAAGGTCTTATTTGTCGTTCATTTCGTTTAGTTTTCCAAATCCGAAATAAAATTTTTTTTTCATGGGAAAAAAAGAGGGAATTTTTCTTTACAGTTTTAACGGTTATTTATTTATTCCCGAGCGTTTTACAATTTAAAAAAAATTTACGTCAAGATTTTTACCGTTACACGCATTGTTTAAAATCAGTGTACTTACGTTTTATCTAATTTTATTTTCTCTATAAATATACGTAATTTTAATATATATATATATATATATTTTTTTTTTTTTTTTTCGAAGCGGCTTTTTTTTTTCATGAATAATAACATCGCAAGTTCGATTTATTTAATAATTATTATTTACACTGTTTTGTCGCTGGTATGTAAAAAAAAAAAAAGAGTATCTATTACTACGTGTAATCTACGAGTATCTATTATAAAGAGTACGCTGCTACATTTAAATAATCACGCATCAACGTAATACTTAAACGACGATGGTTTTTCAATCGGCTTATATTTTTATATACCAATATTATAATTACTACAGGTATATGCGTAAATGAAAAAAGTAAAAAGAATGTACGTACACTTATTATTCACAAATACTTTACTTGTTCTGTGATAAAAAAAAAACACGAACTGAGATAATAATACATTGGTATTTGATATTTTTATACATTAATTCACACGCGAATAGAATAGTATAATAATAAATGCAGTGTTATGCAGACAGTCAAATATTCTATTTTCTATCCGTTATCTGTAAGTGATTTCGATTAGAATTTTTTTTTTTTTTTTTAATAGTTCATTCGTATTTTTTTTTACGCCATTTTTCGCAGTGTATTTCTGTACACGCGTTTATAAGAAATGAATAAAACGCCGTTTGAAATACGTCGAACTAATACACGAACGTTAAATATTATATCTAATGTTACTTAAAGTGGGCAAGGTAACGCGAGTAACTCTTATTATTATTATTATTTTTTTAAGATTCTATCGTCATTTTTGTAATTTCTCTAAATGGAACACCGCTGCGATAGAGATTTACGTATATTATGTTTATGTACCTAGGTATATATAAATAGTTTTATCGAACGAACAAAAATGTCGTTTTATAATATAAAAATTACTGTAACCGGTGGTGGAAAAACATATACGAGTAATCGCGTCTAAACTAAGTGCTCATTAGTGCTCATAAGTGACATTTGTTCACGTATAATATATTATATAGTCGTGCTGCAGGTTAAATATTCCGTTCAACTATTTACGCCGGGCCGATGTAATGTATGTTTTAGTGTTGGATAAAATGTAAACCGTCCAAAAACAACATGCAAGATCGGATCGTAATAAATATAAAATAATAATAGTAAATAATAGTGAAGAATTTGTTGTGGTGGAGGCTCCATTGGCGGAAATCGGAAAGTGGGCTTAAGAGAGGACTTAGTCCTCTCAGAAATTAATTATAGTAAACTTAGCCCCTCTAAACATAAAACACTATACTTCATAAGTAAAATTAATTAATTTTAAAAATTTTTAAATAAATTATTGCTATTATATATTATTTTATATATATATAAAAAAAAGTAAATAAGTGCTATTCAATATTATTTATATGTATCGTGTGAATTAATCAATTAATTTTAAATTATAATTAATTCGATAACGGCTAAAACAGTGTTTGATATCTTTAATAATAATAAAAAAAATTACTTGTTACTGATTCCTCGTCACTAGAATTCGAAAATGGACAATTAAATATTGGTGTAGAAATTGATATAACTGTACAAAAAAAGTATTGAAAATAATGTCATTTTCTGACTTAGGAACTTTAATAAGAGGCCCTGTTTTAACAATAGTACAAATGTAGCTGGTAAACAGAGTTTAAGTTATTATGTTATATTTAAATTATATATATTTATATATATATATATTGTTCGCGCCGTATGATCATACGCTCATTCAATAAAAATAAAAATGTAATATTTAAATATTAATAAATTTCTTAACAACACATATGGTCGTGTTATCTGTCCCGTCGTCGACCTGGCTTAATTGGGTTAAAGATAGGCACTAAATTATACTTTATTATTATTCTTATTATTATTATTGTTATTATTATTACTATTATTATTAATTATTATTGTTTCTGTCGTCGTGGTGTTCGCTCGTCGTCGTCGAGTCGTGGTCGTAATATTTTTTTTGTTTTAATATTAAATTCATCGCGAATTTGTTTTTTTTGTCGGTTAGAACTCCTTCGAGTTCTACAGAACCGTTATTGTTTTGCCGCCGTCATTTGGTCACCCAATTGTAATATTGATGTTCCACAGTAACGATATCAACTACAGGGCCGGGACGGTAAATATATAGTGTTTTCTTTTTTTTTTAATTATATTGTAAAGGTATCTCCGAAACCTATCTAATAGTAAATATTATATTATTTTGTACCTTGTTTGTTTTATTTTCGCTGGCCAGCAACCTACTAATTATATGATATTATTTTTTTTTTTTTTTTTATTATTTTTTTATCTCCTATGTGATATTTTTTTTGTTATGAAATAATAGTATTTACAATCGAACCACATCTTGTTATTTTATTTGAATTTAAGTTATCCTATACAGTCCATTTATTCATACAATTATTTATTACTTTATTCAACTGTTGTTTTAGTTTATATCAATAGCATTATTTTCGTTTTTTATGGTTTCTGTCATCTCGATCATTTTGGTCCATTCGAGCCGGATTAATTTAAATGAAATAGCGAACATTTTTTATTTTTTTTTATTAACTAACAATATTATAAGTACTGAGGTATCTCCCGTGTTCGTTTCCCGAGCATGTATTTATATATCCTAATCGTCGAACCTCAGTAATTATAGTAATCTACTTCGTAAATATTTTGTATACGCTGTTTGTTGTGTAATTTTAACTGATATTTAATTTCTACGTCGTTTGTTTGATACTGTCAGAATGAGTACGTTCACAGCAACTTCGTACGCTGATGCCAAAGCGAGAATTGAACGTGGAGTAAAAAGATTAGCAACGTTTTTATCGGCCATAGATGATTTTCAAGAAGATAAAACTAATACAATAAAACGTAATAAAGTTATGACTATGTTACGCGAATTAACAGATATACGATCTCACGTCGAATCTGATTTACAAATAATGGAGTCGTCGGTGAATTTAAAATTAGTTCCTGATATTTTTTCGCATGAGCTCAGTCAATCGCTTGCGGATACATTTGATACGTTATACTATGAATTGTTAAGTTCTGCAGATATTCTTGGTATGTCAACGTCACAACCCATGGATATGTCTTCGTCACTACTTAATGCTTCTATCAACCCAAATACAACAATTTCGTCGTTAACTAATTTTCATTTACCAAAGCGGAAATTTCCAATATTTTCCGGTAATATCTCGGAGTGGCAAGGATTTGAAAATTTATTCAATTCCATTTTATCTCATGTGCCAAATTTACCTGATGTTGAGCGTTTCGAAATATTAAAAACATCGCTTGAAGGAGAGGCACTAGCACTCATCAAACATTTGCCAATTACGGTGCCAAATTATCATAGTGCATGGAATATTTTAAGAACACAATATGGAAACAAAAGAGACTTAGCGCGCCATCATTTGGATGCATTGTTATCAACTGGTCCAGTTAGTTCGAATAATGTTACATCAATTAAAACCGTAATTAATTCTATAGTTGAACACCTCGCTGCATTAAATAATTTAGGTTTTACCACCAAACAGTGGAGTCCAATGTTAATTCATATATTTGAGAAAACTTTAGATAAAGATCTTCGATCACGCTGGGAACTTATAGTTGGAAATCGGCATCTTCCGTCTACTGATGAGTTCGTCGATTTCTTAAGAAGCCATTTGCGCTCTGCAGAAGCAATATCAACTCAATTTTTAAAAGTTGATAAGAAACCACAACCATATTTTAAGACTACTCGTTCGGCAGGCACGTCAAAGGTCTTGATGACCTCGATGACGTCTGCATCGGACAAATGTGATTGTTGTCACGATAATCATGAAATTAGAAAATGTCCTCTTTTCTTAATAAAAAAACCGAAAGAACGATTTAATTTTATAAAAGAACGACGTATGTGTATTAACTGTCTTCGAATTGGACACTCCGCTTCAAATTGTACTTCAAGGTTTTTCTGCAAAAATTGCAATAAACCACATCACTCACTTCTTCATTTTGAAACAGTACCAACATTCGCTTCTACAAAGTCGGTAAATAACACTACACCCACATTGTCTCAAGCTTCATCAGCTCCTTCATCAAATGTTCAATGTAATTCAGTGTTATTAAAGGGTAATGTTTCAACTGGAAACCAACTACCACTTTTATCGTTAACGGCTAATAATCAACTTAAACCAGTTGTTCTTTTGTCTACTATTCTCGTACAAGTTCGATCAATAACAAACGAATTATTTACGTTACGTGCATTACTTGATTCTGGAGCTCAAGCTAGTTTTATAACAGATGATTGGGCTTCACGGTTATCATTACGTCGACGTCGGTGTGATTTACAAGTCAGCGCTCTTTCAAATGTTCCATTGAAAGATTTAAAGGGTTTCGTGACTTTGGATTTGTGTGCTCTAAATAATGATACTTCGATTTCTGTTAATGCCATAGTCATGTCTACTATAACAGACCGTACACCCCAAGCTATTGTAACTGCGGGGAAATGGGATCACTTATCTAATATTCAATTAGCAGATCCTCAATATTGTATGCCAGGTCCAGTAGATTTACTACTAGGTGCTGAAGTGACTGCATCGTTGTTGACGGGTGGTGTCATACGAAGAAATTCTGATGAACCGATAGCAGTGAATACGAGTTTTGGCTGGGTTATAATGGGACCTACCGGGTCCAATGACCGTCAATCTGATATCAAATCATTTCATATTTCAATCACAGAGAATTTTGATAATGCACTTAAGAAATTTTGGGAAGTTGAAGAACCACCATCAGTACAATGTTCCACTTTAGACGATATTCAAGCGGAACAAATATACAAAACCACGGTGACACGGCTCGAAACTGGTAGATTTATGATATCGCTGCCTTTTCGAACCAGTCGTCCAATTTTAGGAGATTCATTCACCATTGCACTGCATCGCTTCAGGTCACTTGAACAACGATTAGCTCAACACCCACAGCTTCAAAAAGAGTATCACGAATTTATGAAAGATTATTTAGACTGTAACCATATGGAACGTATAGCAACTAATGATGAACAAAATCCATACTCGTATTATATTCCTCATCATTGTGTGTTAAAACCCGATAGTACAACTACCAAATTACGAGTAGTTTTTAACGCTTCGTCCAAAACAAAATCTGGACAATCACTAAATGAAGTGTTACTTAGCGGTCCTAAACTTCAACCAAATTTACAATTTATTCTCCTTGGTGCTCGTCTATCCAAATATATTTTCATGGCAGACATTAAACAAATGTATCGTCAAATTTTAATTCAACCTGAAGATCGTAATTATCTACGTATACTATGGCGTTTTAATTTATCAGAACCAATAACCACTTATCAGTTGTGTACAGTTACATATGGCACTTCTTGCGCACCTTATCAAGCTCTTCGTACACTGAGTGAATTAGCTAAAATTGGGAGAGAGAAATTTCCCCTAGCTTCCGACATTTTACTAACGGATACATATGTCGATGACATTTTGTCCGGTGCTGAAACAGATGAGGAAGTTCTACACAAACAAAATCAACTGATCGCCTTATGTGGACAGGGGAAATTTGAATTAAGAAAATGGGCAAGTAACAATTCAAAGATACTTCAAGCTGTCTCCGAAGAAAATCGACTTATATCTCCAGCTGTACTATTTGAAGAAGTTGATAATAAAGGAGTGAAAATTCTTGGAATGCAATGGAATCCAAAAGAAGACACTTTTTCATATAAATTATCATCTGTTTCAAATACGCCAACTAAAAGATTAATATTATCCGAAATAGCTAAAATATTTGACCCACTTGGATTGTTATCACCAGTTATTTTTTTGCTGAAACAATTCATGCAGCAATTGTGGACTGCTGGTATTGGATGGGATGACCCAATTCCCTCTGAACTGTCAAATATCTGGTTGCGATATCGAAATGAATTTACATCATTAAGCAATGTTAATGTACCACGTAGGATAACATGCGATAATCCGATAAGTTATCAACTCCATGTATTCACTGACAGTTCTGAAAAGGGTTACGCTGCCGCTGTTTATCTTCGAGGAATTTCTTCAGACAATGTTAACTGTCACTTAATTACAGCCAAATCTAAAGTAGCTCCTCTTAAATGTTTAAGTATTCCACGACTTGAACTTTGTGCTGCAGTTTTAGGTGCAAAATTATTGCATACAATTAGTGCCCAATTTAAGAAAAAATTAGTTATTGATACGTTACATGCATGGACTGATTCGACTACTGTTCTTGCTTGGATTAGGTCATCTCCTCATCGATGGGTTACCTTTGTTGCAAATAGAACGAGTCTAATTCAAGACTTAACCGCTCCTGCTATTTGGCGTCATGTACCAACTCATGAAAATCCAGTTGATTGTGCTTCGAGAGGGTTATTTCCAACTGAACTGATCACCCATCCTTTATGGTGGTCAGGTCCAACTTTTTTGTTTGATGATGAATCCACTTGGCCGACATATCAATTATCTAATCAGCAACCCAAACATGAAGTTGTGCCAGAACTTCGAAAAATTACAGTTCACATGGTAACAGAGGAATCTGAAATTCAAAGTCTTCTTACACGATGTTCATCATGGGAAAAATTAAACGAATTATTGCATATTGTCTCAAATGGAAATTACACCTTACCTCTTTAAATAAAATTGTCAACAAACTATCTCCTGCTGATCTCAACCTTGCGATTGCAGCAATTGTTCGGTCAGTTCAACACGTTGAATTTAAAATGAACTCTCTGCTATAAATCTTAATAAACCTCTCATGAAACCATTTCGGCGTTTAGATCTGTTTCTCGATTCGTCTGGAATATTGCGAGTAGGAGGTCGCATACGCAATGCTTCGATTCCATATTCACAAAAACATCCGATGTTATTACCCAAACAACATCGACTCACTGAGATAATAATCGATGCTTATCATAATCGATTATGTCACCCCGGAACCTTAGCATTACAGTCAAACCTTCAACGAGATTTTTGGATAATATCAGCTCGTCAAGCTATACGATCACGTGTCCGGAAATGTATTGCATGTTTCCGACATAAACCAAAAGAAATTGTGCCTAAAATGGCATCTCTTCCCACTTATAGACTTCAGCAAATAAAGCCGTTTTGCATCTCAGGAGTAGACTATGCGGGTCCGTTACTCATTAAACAATGTCGTGGCAGAAATATCGCACCCATTCATATGTATATTTGCCTATTTGTGTGTATGACCACCAAAGCCCTACATCTCGAACTCAGTTCTGATCTTTCAACCGAATCGTTTTTATTGGCTTTTTCACGTTTTGCCGCACGTCGTGGTCCAATTCAAGAAATACATAGTGACTGTGGTACTAACTTTGTGGGAGCCTCAAAATTATTAAGCAATTTCACGTCTAGTGCTAATTATCAAACCACGATCTCCAACAAGTTAGCTTCACAAAATATTCATTGGTCGTTCAATCCACCCTCTGCCCCACATTTTGGGGGTCTGTGGGAAGCAGGAGTTAAATCAACAAAATCTCTTTTACTTCGATCCATTGGAACACACAAATTAACATATGAAGAACTCTACACCGTACTAACGCGAATTGAAGCCACTCTTAATTCACGTCCTTTGTGCGCTCTGAGCAATGATTCAAATGATTTGGAAGCTTTAACACCAAGTCATTTTTTAACTTTGGAACCACCAACATCGTTACCAGATCCTACATTAACACAAGTACCTATGTCAAAATTACAACGGTGGCGACTTATTTCTGATATTCATCAATGTTTTTGGACACGTTGGCAAAATGAATACTTAGTAAGTCTCCAAATGCGAGCTAAATGGACTACCCAACAAGATTCTGTGAAAGTTGGTGATTTAATGTTGATCAAAGAACCCACTCCTCCATTAACGTGGCGTCTTGGTCGTGTTAAACAACTACATCCTGGATCAGATGGAATTGTTCGTGTTGCCACCCTACAAACTCAGCACGGAACGTTCACAAGACCAGTCATTAAACTATGTCCCCTTCCAATTTGTTGAAGGTGTAATCCTTCAACGCGGGCAGGATGTTCGCGCCGTATGATCATACGCTCATTCAATAAAAATAAAAATGTAATATTTAAATATTAATAAATTTCTTAACAACACATATGGTCGTGTTATCTGTCCCGTCGTCGACCTGGCTTAATTGGGTTAAAGATAGGCACTAAATTATACTTTATTATTATTCTTATTATTATTATTGTTATTATTATTACTATTATTATTAATTATTATTGTTTCTGTCGTCGTGGTGTTCGCTCGTCGTCGTCGAGTCGTGGTCGTAATATTTTTTTTGTTTTAATATTAAATTCATCGCGAATTTGTTTTTTTTGTCGGTTAGAACTCCTTCGAGTTCTACAGAACCGTTATTGTTTTGCCGCCGTCATTTGGTCACCCAATTGTAATATTGATGTTCCACAGTAACGATATCAACTACAGGGCCGGGACGGTAAATATATAGTGTTTTCTTTTTTTTTTAATTATATTGTAAAGGTATCTCCGAAACCTATCTAATAGTAAATATTATATTATTTTGTACCTTGTTTGTTTTATTTTCGCTGGCCAGCAACCTACTAATTATATGATATTATTTTTTTATTTTATTATTTTTTTATCTCCTATGTGATATTTTTTTTGTTATGAAATAATAGTATTTACAATCGAACCACATCTTGTTATTTTATTTGAATTTAAGTTATCCTATACAGTCCATTTATTCATACAATTATTTATTACTTTATTCAACTGTTGTTTTAGTTTATATCAATAGCATTATTTTCGTTTTTTATGGTTTCTGTCATCTCGATCATATATATTTCAGTCATATCAATGTAAAATAAACAAGTAAACACGTAAACGAGTATAGAACGGGGCCTTAAGTTCATTTCATTGAAACATGCGAAATAATAATAACAACAACAACAACAATAATAATAATAATAATAATAATAATAATAATAATAATAATAATAATAATAATAATAATAATAATAATAATAATAATAATAAATGTAGCATATGTGCATACGATTGATCGCTCAATCAGCGTCAAACTAAACACCCGCGTATACCGACAGAGCGCGCGCGCCCATCGAACGCAATAAAACCGGAAAAGAAAATAGTCATCAGATACGACACAATAAAAATGAGGTAGCCACGCAGACGTATAAACCGCAACCGACGGACCGCTCAGTTGTACCACAACGGACAAACGTAAACAATGTTGTTTGCTTCTGACCACGGCAAACACTGTGTGTGTATTTCACAGCCTATAGGCTATATACAGCCTTCTACGAGTTTACAAGACATTTCGGTCTTTTGAAACGTACACACACACACACACCATTTTTTTTTTTTTTTTTATACGTTTACGCATTCGTCCGTAGTTCTGGAGTATTGATTTATGGAAAATAAAATTATTTAATTAAAAATAAATAAAATCGTGTTGCAAGTACTGCTGGCGTAGCGCCTATATATAAATGCATATATAATGTGTAATTATTTGTGCGTGTATTTATGAATACGTTGTAGGGGCGATGTTGATGGCGTTTTACTTGAAAGGAATGACGAACGACGAAGTGCGTAGCATGACCGCGGCTATGGTGAATTCGGGCAAAAAGTTAGAGTTCCCTGCGTCCGCTGTCGTCGTGGACAAACACAGCACTGGTGGCGTCGGCGACAAGGTTTCTATTCCGCTCGTGCCAGCGTTGAGCGCCTCCTCCTCCTCCTCCTCCTCCGACGACGATGACAACGGAGGAGGGAATTTCGTCATACCGATGGTGTCGGGCAGAGGATTGGGATTCACCGGCGGCACATTGGACAAACTCGAAAGCATTCCAGGTCAGTATTACAATCAGTCACAACGCTATAATATTCATATGCGTTTCTTACGATCCCAACATGCGTACTTCATAATGACTGGAAGAAGACGAGACGCGTTTTGCACCGTTTTTCTCGAGGAAAACTCGATTTTTCTCGATTTATATTTTTTAAAACTTTTTTTTTTTTAAATTGTTAGTCGGTAAAATTTTTGGAACGCTGTACGTGGCCATTACACCAAATTTGAAATGCGATTTTAAATTCCAAACGTAATATTAAATCAGTAATACTTTGTAAATAATTATAAAGAATTAAACATAAGAGAAGAAATAGAAATGTCAAAAAATAAAAATAACTTGTTTAACCGGGATCTAAGTCCATTATGAAATTCATTATTAGGATTAATTTAACGTAAACACCAGGTGGCGGCAGCGTAGACTCGCGGTGGGTGTGGTCATTGATTTACGACCAACCGAAGCGATCGTTTTGTGGTGACGTCATCGGAGATATAAAATCTGTACGTGTACTGTCTAACGGTTTAGTAGTAATTGGTTAGCGCTGGAGGTGAGACAACGTAGTTGTGGAAGTACGCGATAAAAACGTATTATTTTTGTGATTTTGGGTGCATAATGTGTAAATATTATAAATCCAAAACCGAACGGTTAAAATCGAAGCGTTTATATTATGTACGTGCGTTTAAAAAGAAGAAGAAGAAGAAAAATAGATTATTTTATTATAGAAATCGATTATTTATATATATGAAGTATGACATGACGTGTCTTCATTTTCTGATGGGTTTCTCGACGAACTTTTGTTTCAGGACTTTCTGCGTTCAGCCTCGACGACAAACAATTGTTGGACATCGCAAACGATTTCGGTTGTTTCATCGTTGGCTCGGACGATCTGTCGCCCGCAGATTCCATACTGTACAAAGCCCGGGACGTCACTGCCACTGTCGACAATTCCGGATTGATTATCGGTAATATATTTTATATGAAAAATTAAAAAACAAAAATTTTTTTATACTAATAATAATACACGTTGCAGCGTCTATAATATCGAAAAAAGCTGCGGCCGGTATTAAATATCTGGTGCTCGATTTGAAAATCGGGTCGGCGAGTTTTTTCCATTGCGTTGACAAAGCACGAACGTTTGGAAAGCAATTCGTGAGTCACGTTTGAATTGATTACTCATAAATTACTTTTTTATTTTTTGCGCCTCTTTTTCATCTGCAGTGATGAGAAGAATAATGTCGGCCGTTTGTTATTTTTTCTTATAAAGCGAATATGGTATAGATTTAATAATCCACACTGGGTTTTTAAACGGTTTTGGGATATTTTTTTTGTACCTAACGCGCGTTCACATATTTACTTACAGATTTTGGTGGCCGAACTGATGGGCATTATGTGTAGGGTGTTAATGACTAGGATGACGGCTCCGATCGGCAATTCCGTTGGTAATTCGTTGGAAATAATAGAGTCTGTCAGTTGTCTGAAGGGAGAAGGTCCCAGCGACTTGCAGACGCTCGTTGAATCGTTCGGTACGCCGTGACGCGTATATGTTCACGTAGAGTATTACACAGGTTTTTTTTTTTTTTTTGGTTATTGCAATGTCACAGGCGGACATTTACTGGAAATGACGCGAAAAGTGAACTCGGTGGAAGAAGGCCGGCGACGTATAGCCAAGTCTTTAAACGACGGTACCGCTCTGGAGAAATTCAAACGGATGTTAATCAAGCAGAAAGTGGACGAACGAACAGCAAACGAACTGTGCTACGGTGACGCTGCTGCTGTTTTACCGATGGCCAAGTACCGAGTCAAACTCAGGTCACCGGCTTCGGGTATGTATACCGTGGAAAATACTGATCGGTGTTAGTTATTCTTTTTTTACTTTTTATCTCAACAGGAAAAATATTTTATCCGCATCGGAATAATATGTTTGATTAGAAATATCGATGTATTGGCAATAAAAACGAAAAATTCGGCTAAAAATCTATCTCGAATATCCGAACGATAACTGATAACTGTTCTAATCCTGATTTTAAGCGGCTATAGATCCGAATTCTTCTGTTCTTTCTCGTCGCCTTTTTATTATTTCATAAAAGTTCGGTCGGTTTTTTGCCTTTCACATCTCCTAACAATCTCTATATCTACTGAAATAACCTCCATATCGACATCTGACCGCTTTTTCTTAGGTTAACCCATCTGCATCGACATCCTTCTACGACTGACTACACTCGTTCAGTAATTTTTTTCATACGTTGTTTTTCCCGCAGGTTATGTGAAAAACATAAACGGGATGATTATCGCTAGAGTGTGTAACGAATTGGGTGCCGGACGGAAATTTTCCGATGAACAGATCGATCCGGCGGTCGGCGTGCGGCTAATGGTGAAAGTGGGCGATCGTGTCGAACGGGACGTTGTTTGCATGGTCTTGTATCACAACAGAGACGATAGCGACAAGTCGTTTTCCACGTCGTTACTCGGTTCGATAGAATTGACCGACGAAATCGTCGAACGGGAGAATATCGTAATCGGAGTCATAGACCGCTATAGTAGTTGATGAGATGATAACCGCTGATTTCGGACTCAACACATACTTACAATAAATCGTAATCAGTGGCGTCGAAACCTTATAAGTTCAAGGTATTACAGGGCGGACTTTTTTTTGTTTGACACCACTCTGTACCTATTGTCCTAGATATACGAATATATACGAATTCCATCTAGACTTTTCTTTTTCTACATTACTCTATAGTCTTTATTTCCTTAGAACTTATCATCCCTTTTGATTAGGAAACAGGGCTGCAATTGTCTTATCTACATATACCTAGATAGTAGTGATTCGGTGCCACTTAATATGTATATTTTATATAGTTTTTATTGACATTTTTCGAATGATTTTCTACGTTATATTATTATAATAATTATTATACATTTATATTTTTAATAACAATTATATTATTAATTCATTGAAATTCGAAATTATATAACTAACTATGCCTTTGCCTTGTATCGTTGTGAACTCGTTAAAAAAGGAAATACGGGACTAAAAAAAAAAAAAAAAAATCGTTTGGTAATTATCTGATTGAGAATATATAAGGCCGTGACGACGAGATTTATTTTATTTTTTCGAATTAAAAAAGGAAATCTCTAATTTTCAAACGGTTTTTAAAGATTTACAAAGTTTCTTTCTGTTTTTTTTTTTTTGGTATTCGTTCAAAAACCTGAAAAGTGGTCAGAAACTCGGCAAGGTTTTATAGGTTATAAGTTACTATATAATTATCGGCGCGCAGAGGAGAAAAAACAGGGCAAAATCCCTGTAAATATCCCTGTAGCACTCTTGGTTCAAAAAATCGCGTAAAAACAGGTTTTTTTTTGTAAAGATATGAAATATTTCTGGCTACTCAAAATTTCCCGGCTGAATTTATCAATTGTGTTTTAAACTGTCCACGACGTCGATCGCAGACTGTTGCCAGTTTCGCGGAGGCTGCGCGAACTTTGTAAAATCGATTCTGACATGAGCTACATAAATAATGGCAATACATTTTTATTTCGAGATCGCCAAACATCAGTACGAATTTAATACAAAAATATAGCGCGACTTCTCGCCGAAATTAATTTGCGAAATCGGAATTATTTTCCGTTTTTTCAATTTTATGGATCGACGCGAGTGTAGACTGTTAAATTTTTATGGATAAAAGTAAATGAAATCAAAGTGTCCCGTCTCGCCAGCGTGGTATAATCGTGTAGAATATATTAAAAAGACGTGGCGTAATCTCGTGTCTATTATACGTTTCGTAATTGTTTTAATAAAAAACGGTATAATATAAGTATTCGATTAAAATAGGTTTTTTTTTTTTGTTTTAAATCGTCCATTTATATAATATATTGTCGAAGCGAATCACAGTTTATTTATTGGAATAATACTTCTAATACGCGAAAGCTCCTAATCCGTTAAAGCTAATATAGGCTGACTATTCTTTTTTTTGCTCTTTCCATGTGACTTACATGTATAATGACATCGAACAAAGCGTAATATAGCCGTTATATGGTATAGATATATAATTCGTGCAGAACCAAAAAAATAATAATCTTTAATCTTACGAACCGAAGTCGTATTGCACGATCGAATCCGTCAACTGTGTATAATTTCATATATTGTATTATTATTCTACCGTGGTGGTATTAAACGATTAATTCACATATAAACACAAATAATACTTGCATATATTATATAGTCGATAGATTTATATATTTTTCAACGACAAAGACGTAAAATATTTATTTAAACATGTAATCAACAATTGTAATTATATACGTGTCTATATATAATATTTAAAAACAAAAAACAAAATTACATAATATTATTGCTAATTATTACATGATTTGCCCGTGGTGAGGACGTCTTATGAACTAAAAGAAAAAAAAATTATATAATCATATTTTATATATATATATATATATATTAACATAACGTATTATAATATCACATTTTTTTCTCTGCGCACGCGCGCTTTTAAATTTTCACGCGCTAAAAGGCAATACAATTATTTAAACGTATAACTATAAAAATTATACCGTTACACATAATATTTGTGTTTCCATAAGTTTACATTGTATTTTAATATAATATTAATATGAGCCGTTACTACACTAATATTATTCGTTAAAAATCGTATATTGATCCCAGATTTTACCGTTGTCGCCGCGGCACGTTTCTATTTATACCGGTCGTATATTATACGAGTGTTTGTCAAGTGTAAATATTGTAAGTAGTTTGAAATGGGGAAAGGGGGAGTCTTTTTAAATATATCAACGACCACCTCGTAATTTTTCCAAACGCGGAACGCCGGTCTCATTTTGACAGTTTCAGAACGACAATATTAAATTTATTTGACGTTTTGTACGCTGACAAAAGAAATTTACCACGTGTTCCGATTTCTGGTAATTAGGTACTATATCATAATCGAGTAGAACCTGTTCAATATACTTGTATATATACAATTTAACGCCAGGTCATAGAGCGTTTTGATTCAATGCGAAAATGAATCGTGTAAATTTTACGGCAAGATCGTTCATATAATATAGTAATCGTTGATGGACACAAATTAAAATACACACAACTGGTACATACGACGAAAAATATAGAAGCATTATCTTTTGATCGCGCGTCATGAAGAACACGAATCGATCGCGGAGGATTGGACGACGAAGCGTTATCCACGTGCAGTTTACAAGACGTATATCGGTGGAACGTTAATTTTTTTTTCTTTTTAATGTATTATACTTTTACGTCCCCCTGCTAAATTTTTTCCTGCCATTTCAAGCACTGAGTGACGCGTACAAAAGTGAAATTTTATAATATGTCGCGTTATACGACGGTGGTCGCTACAACCGCAGAGCCGGAAAATCGATTGCTTGACCTATTACAATCACCGTAACTATAATAGCGTGCAAAAATCAAATATTACTTGTACATTAAAAAAAAAAAAAAAACAATTTTCTAAGGATTTTATCTCGTCGGATCTAACTATAACAATTATTATTGGCGCCTATTGTGGTGGAAGAAGGTGGACACTTTTATCCATTGGAAAAATAATATGAATTTGTAATTTAATAATAGTTAATTTAATTAATTTGAATTTAAAGCTAATTTGTGAACACTATCAGATTGAAAATATTATAGAGAATCTGCTTTTTTTGGTATTATCAGTATTGTATTGATAAAACTTTGGTTGAATCTCAATGTGTGTGTGTGTGTGTGTAAGAATTGTCGATTGATTAGCTTAATGTGAATATTATCCCGCAATTGTTTCTAGTACTGAAAATTACTGTGTCACCAGCAATAAAAAGAATATTTCGGTACATTGAGAAAAGTGTAAAAACGTGGCTTTGTTATTGACTGTGGGTGAAGATCATTTGAATGGTTTGTGTATGATGAGCGTTCATCGTGAAAGGATGAAAATGCACAAGGATAATATTGTATTTTGGAAGTGATAAATATGTGTTTGGAAATTTACCGAATAATAAAATATTTGATTGCCTATATTTTATTTTCTCTGTTCTTGGATTACATAATTTCACGATATAACAACATTAAACTTTAATTTAGGTAATTTACATTTTGAAAATTTTTTCGCCTCACCCAAAAAAAACTTTTTCTACAGGCGCCCATGTACAAACCGAATAATATTTCATTGAGATTTATATATAATAATAATAATAATAATAATAATAATATAATAATAATAATAATCATACCCTATAACGGCTATAACCTAATTATATTATATCTATGATTATCTCTCGACCGCAATAAACGCAAATATACATAATACATAATAGTAAATCTATGTATATGTATATGCAATAAATAAATATTCTTATATAATTTAATAGGAAACTATATATATATATTGAAAAAAATATATATACTCGCGATTTTCAAAATTAAAAAATAACAATAATATAATAAATTAAAATTTTTAAACAACAGAGTGTACCACTTACATGTGAGGAGTACTACGTATATTATATAAGATCATAGGAATAGTGAAAAAACGAAGAAATGTACGTTACAATATTTTACGTCTAAATACATGCGTATACCCATTTACAGTTATGTAAATCCGAAATATCTGACTCGGAGAATGGCTGGCGGAGGGGTGTGAACGTGTTATAAAAAAAAAAAAAATGATTAAAATTGTTTTTTTATTTCAAAAACAAAAAAAAAATACCGTCGTTTTTATTGCTGTAATTCGGGGGGGTTTTTTTTTTTACTTGTATATAATCAATAGAATTATAATATACTTATATAACGAGAAAAATATATATATATTTATATATTTCACAAAAAAATTGTTTTACACGTTGTGTTGTGTGTGAACGATAATTTGACGGTTTTATTTTCAATAGGTTTATCGACCCGTGAACGTGTGTAAAATTTCACATCTCTGTACGCATTCCGAGCATTTGTACGAGGTATTATAATATTATAGCTGGTGCGGTGTGAATAGCGATTCGCGAGTTTTTAAAACGTTTTTTTAGTCTTGCGGAACGCAAAAATTTAAATTTGCTTAATCGAAACAGTCGAAAATATATTTTTTTGGCGCTTATTTATGACATAGGACTGACTTTTTTTTTCTCATTCCCAAAACAATTTATTCATTATTTCCATTTGAAAAAAAATCAATACGGGCGTATTTTTCTCACTGATAATTCCATTTTATTGCTATATATATATATATAAAATCGCGCTCGAAAAAATTAGCTTCTCGTATATTATGTCAAAAAAAAAAAAAAAAAAGTGCGTGTTCAGTGTATTATAATTTTCGTTTTTCCCCTATTCGTAATTCGAAAAGGAAATTTACGTTAAACGAGTTCTGTCCCACACTGAAAACACGAAAAAATTAACTTTTAACACGCATATAATGTACGAAAAAAATGTTACGTTTTCCTTTAGAATTTCAAACGTATATATAATAATACGGCCAACGATGTGCGTTTGTTGTTATTTAAAATTTTTTTTTTTTTTTAGTTCCAGGAAACATAAGTATGTGTATGGGATAAAAAAACTTTAATACAATTTCTTTTTATTTAAAAAAATAAACGTAATTAAAATGGAAAAGTCGAGCATAGACTATATTCATAGCCTATATTTATTATACTACGTAGACCGAATTCCGCACTATGGTTTTTTCACCCACCCGTCCAAAATTACATACTATTATAACTGCTTAAAAACAAAAGAAAAACTATATAAAGGTTGTCGAGAATTTATGGAAGAAAATTACTCGGTTTTTTTTGTTTTGCCGTAGCCATTGCTGCTCTTGCGAGTATACAATTAATAGTAGTCTAACGCGTTGTACGCATTACTAAACGTTTGTATTACAATAAAATGTAAACGTTTCAAATGGATTTAAAAAAAGAAAAAAAAAGATTGGTGTTCAAATACATAACAACATTATAACATACGAGTATATAAATATTCAATATCTGAGCATTGGTATTTTTTTTTGTTATTCCTAATATTTGGTCCTATAATACCTTATATACTATATTATTATACACGTGTACTGTACGTGGGTCTACAAATAATATTGCAGTGTCGGCCAATCGAATGGAAAATCGTCCTTATTATTTTTGTAAATATAATTAAAATACATATATATATATATATATATATATATATATATATGGAGAAAAATATCGAATTTAAATACAGAAAAAAATATATATATATACGATCGACAATATAGACGTGCTTACTACTATAATCGTATTAAACGAATCGAAATTGAAAAACTTAAAGAAATCACGTTAAATAATGCGTAATCGTCTGGGGTTTTTTTTTTATCAGAAACAACGCCGCTGTCCGTTCTATATTAGCGCATCTACAGAACGTTTTAATATTTATGTAGAGTTTTATTATTATTATTATTATTATTATGAACGTTGCAGCAGAGTTTTTTCTCTTCGACGCGGGTCAAAAGTTAATGGGTTAAAAAAAACAAATGAAAACTTCAACGCGTACAATATTAAAACAGTTCGAATTCGACGTTTACCGCGAGGAATCACGATTGTGGAATATAAATAATTTTCCGAAGACTTTTTTTTTTTTTACTATTAAAACGAAAAGTGTGATTTACGCGTAATGAACGACGATCTTTTTAAAAGTTAAATACCGAGGAAGACGAAAATTCGTCGTAGTTAATTTAAAATATTTTAACTAGATTTTATTTATTTTTTTTTTTGTTAGCGCGTCGAAGTTCAGTCTCGGAGATGTACGTGCGTGTGTATATATTATTAAAAGAACCGTACGCGTTTCTGAACGCGGCAGTAGATTTTCCAAAAAAAAAAAACGAAAAACGAAAAATGTAAAAAAAAACGCGAACAGCTTAAAAGAAAAGAAACAAACGCCCGTCGCGTACTATATACATTGGTGTGTTAGATCTGCGTGAGCAGTTGTTCCCTCGTTGGCAATCCTAAAAAATTGTCTTTGGCGTACACCGCCGCGGCGCTCCTGCAAATGTGCATCTTCGGACGGTAGTCCTGAACGGATTGTGCGACGAACACGTCGGCCGCGTCCTGCAATTTGATTATGGCAGACTGTTGTAACGATTCGACGGCGGAGGCGTCTTCTTTTCGACCACCGCTCAGCTACACGCGTTTTTTTTTTGAGGAGAAAAAGAAGAAGAAAATAACGTACACGTCAATTTGTCTCCGTAATACGTAGAAATGTTACAAAAAAAAAAAAAACTGCTCTCGTCGCCGGTGCTATTGCTGCAGCGAAAAAAAGAAAATAAATCGATCGCGCTGGAAAAATAACACGCTACGTTAATGGTCAAATAGAAGAAGAAAAAAAACGTGGAAATAGTCGCGCTGTTATTCGCTGAAAGTCTAAAAACGTAATTTATATACGTGTTACCTGAATTGTATACGAACAGAATGACTGATAAGGAGGTTCTTGAAAGAATGTCCGAAGGAGAGCTACTATGAAAAAGTATAGTAAAAAGACGGAACGAATGGATAGGATATATACATAATTCGGCACGAAAGAATACTAAAACCAATTGTACAAGAAAGAATCATAGAGGAAGGTCTGCGAGATCAGTATACATCCAAAAATCATTAAATGACCGTGCAAGTGAAAAGTGAAGCGGATAGTAGGGACGAGCGGAAATTATCTGAAAACCGCAATCTTCGTATTGAAACCATGGAAAGAGATAATAATAGAGTAGAGTTGTCAAAATCGTAATGAGATCTTAATTTTTAACTTATTGCCGCACTTTATATGACCGAGTTGTAATAATCTAGGTCAATAATGGTTTTTTTTTCTTAGTTAAAAACGAAATCGGTAATTGAAACATATATCGTCATTTGAACTAACGGTGCAGTTCGCTAACGCGAATTTCTACTATATTTTTAGACAAAATAACGCAAACGCAATAAGCACCGGGAAAATTAAACCGCGTGTACCGCGAGGATGCGGTGTAATACGCATGCGTACCTTTGATTTCAACGAATTGCCGTATTCCAAAATGTTGAATTTTTGTAAAATACGGTTCCTCTTGTTCTCCTGTTTTCTCTTGCGCAGTTCCCGGAGCAAAACCAAATATTTCCCTTTCAGCTGATTCACGTGCCTAATCCCGTCGTCGGTGTAAACGCCCAGTTCCTTGGTAGTCTGCAGTTGTAATTGAATGTCTTTCATTTTCCTTATGAGCTGAAACAAAATCGTTTTTTTTTTAACGAGTCCGCAATATGTAAAAACAAAAAAAAAAAATAATTAAAACGAAATTTTTAGTTTTTTTTTGTAACCTCTTTAACGTTTATCGACGACAAATCCTTGCTGCAGTGGTTGTTGGACGCGGCCGAGACGCCGGCGATTTTCAAGTCTTTCGGCACCCGACGATATCGCAACAGCTCGTACATCTGGTCGATTTGTCGTCTGATGTTCAACAACAGCGTCTCGCCGAACTCTTCGCCGATAGCGCTGTCCGCCGTCACGCTGACGAATATGTCGTCCGTGTACGTGAACACGGAAATGGACACGCCGATTGTCTTCTGCGACGGTAACACGGAGTAAACCGTTTTCAGCGGAGATCCTTTAATTATGATTCTGGACCTGGGGCCGGATATCCAGCTGAACTGTAAGTACGCCTGCGAAACGAAAAATTTTATAAATGTCATTTAACAATATCAAAAACATATTTCGCGATACACGCGCCACAATATATTATTGCTATTGATATTATTATTATTATTATTTTGGCTCACCAAATCGTCCGTCAGCCCGGACAACAGCGTCCTGGTGCCCGACGAGTGGAGCGGCATCAACAGCGAGACTATGGCCGGCAACAGAGCTTGGTCCGACCGACACACGTTTTGCATCGCCTTCTTAGTGAACCATAATCTGGGGATGGCGCCCTCGATGCCTATCGGTAGACGGATCAGGACCGGAGACGAGTGGTCGGCGTTCCCGGTCTGCACCGGATACACGATCTTGAACGAATGAAATCGATTTTCAAATATACGCTATGTACAGAACGTTGTGTATCCCCGGTTATTACCGGGTTAGGGAAGCCGACTTTTAACCGTACGGTCGAACAAAAAAAAACAAAAAAAAAAAAAAAAATAGAAAAAATTCATTACACGGTTAGAAATAGAATTTTTTTCTTGTTATCTTACTCGGACACCCTTTACAAATTGCTTAGAAAGTACTTTGAGCAAAGAAAAAAAAATTTAAGTAAATTCATTCGTTTCGAAACACCCTTGTTGGCCGAGACGGTTTTTCAGTTATTCCCCAAGCGAATCAAGGGAATTAGTACGAATTAATTTACACTGAATATCAGGTTTAATAAAATCATCGTTGAAACGCAGATATTTAAGAGGGTGTTTTTTTTTTTTTTTTTTTGGAAGAAAATTTAATTATTATACGTTCTCGCGTACACTCTTTGGGGCAGAAAATCGTCGGTTTCACTGCGCGGACTCGCGTAATTTAAATATTATATTTACGTTCATGTTATCCAATTGCTGCAGTCCGACCACCTTCATCATGACGTGTAACGATCCGGCGACGGCGGACAACATTACGTAGCTGTTCGGCGTCTTTGTCACCTGATTGATTCGGTTCACTTTGGACAGAGCGCCTTGAAAACACGACCAGCTCACGTTGTAGTTCAGCGACAACGGGTCCGGGGCCACTATGCTGTTTTCCTTGACCGGAGTGATCATTTTCCACAACAGTTCCGCGGGACCGGTCATCACCGTTCTCGCCACGCTCGTCCAATATCGCATTTTGGTCGGGTCCTGCAGGACACGTGCGCGCGCGGTGTTAGCAGTGTTCAATGTATGGACATTGTAAAACGCGAATTACAAAGGCAGAAAAGAAAATCGTTTGATCATCATTATTTACGTACAGAGAGATGTTTCCCGGTAATTTTTAAAATATAAATCATGGAAATCAATTGGAAAATTATCAGAAAAAGACGAAATTATTATTATCTCGGAATAATTGCTGTACGGCGTCGCTAGAATTGGCTCAGAAACATATTTTTCGCCCAATAACACGCGAATAACGTATAACGTCGAAATTTTATTAATTTCCGTTCGAAAGGACACGGTCGATTATATTTTACACCCGTTCGTGTCCACTCAAGAAGCTGTTTTAATTTTTTGCCGTCTATTTTTTGCTCGTGATAACGTTCCATCGCACGAACTGAGGGCGGGGTTTCTATAGTTTTCGGACGATGGTGAAGTGTTTTAAATCAAAAAACAAAAAAACTCCATCGAACGGATAGACGTTTTGCAGAGGTCACAGTATACGGATGTAGTTTTTACTTCTGAAGTGTGATAGTACGGTTTCGTGTCCGACAGACAAGTGCACAACAACTTGGCCAGTGATATCCAATCGGCTAAGCACCTGTGCGCTAGGAACACGACAACCGCGTCGCGTTTGCCGGGCATCAGCTCGTCGTGTTGAGACAACAAATGCAATTCCCACGGCGGTTTCTCGATGGACAAACCGCCGGATACTAATTGCCCGATGTACGTCTAGAAAATTAATAATAAACAACGGAATATCAAAGATAATCATCGCGGAATTCAAGAAATCAAATACAACAGGTCTTCAGGTATATACTGAATTTAAATTAAAATAAAATAAATCGGTAAAACTATGAATATATAATACCGTGCACATCAAATACTATGTGTGTGTGTGATAATCCGAGTACCGGCAAACTTATATAATTTATACAAATTTCAATATATCTAAAACGTATACAATATTATCCGGAACTTTGGCGATAAATTGATTGTACATAATATTACGTGTGTACGCGTATTGAAGTACGCATTTATATAGTGTCCGTTACAATACACGGAGAACAGACCGAATCTTGAAAAATTGAAATATAATATGTGCGCTTATACGACTATAACAATAAAAGCGGTTTTCATTATGGAACTCATGCGTGATTTTATTTCATGAGATCTGATCCTACGCGTTATTATCTTATAACGAATAAATAAATGTAACGCAATTTATTATTATTATTATATGTATATTACAATACGGTTTTCATACGAAATCGCAAATATATCGCGTCTGCCTAGGTAAATAGATACACCAACGTAATGCGTTTCATATAATACCCGCGCAGATGGAGCAAGTTCGAAACGTACTTGGAGCTCGTGTTTGTCCATCGGATGGTCGCGAGATCTGAACACGTGCCGGTTAATGTCGAACGAACTGCGATCGGACATCCAGCAGTGAGAGTTTCCAAACAGGTTGGTCAACACCACCGGTTTTTCGGTGAGTCGCGGACACTGCGGCAGTACTTTGTTGATGATCAGCTGCTGTAAGAATCGCAATTCGATCTCCGAGTCGAGAATGAAAATGGCGAACACGGTGGAATGACGCCAAGAATCGCCCAGCCAACGGATCTCGTTGTTGGTCATCACGTTGCCCAACACTGTAACAGAACACGCGAATGCCGACAACGTGGTGTATACACACCGTTATTACAGATTCGAATGAAACGGTCGAAATCAATAATAAAAAAAAAAAAATTACGAAAAATCGTTTTTTTTTTTTTTTCATTTCTCCGATATGTTTCGGAAACGATTGGATTTCTAATTTTCTCCCCCCTTCCCCTCTAAAGTATAAAGAGAAGCTGTACAACGGTCTTTGGAAATCGTAACGAATACGTTATGGTATTACGAAATCGCGATGACGCTATATTTGGAAGTATACCGGTTCCAATGACGATTTACTTTTACGATTTACTTACGATTTTTTCGCGAGTTTCAAACGTTTTCCCGTATACCGTTTATCGTGTCGTAATAATATTATAGCGATGGAATGCGATTTGGGTCGGGTTATTTATTATTATTATTATTATTATACATAAAGTGAATCGAAATTGTTTATTTTTTCAACCACTTATCGCTACGATTTCACCACTCAAAATATTCTGCGTTTGGTATACTGCAACGCGAAACGATAATTTTCAATAATATTATTATTATTTTTTCTAAAAAAAAAATGTAATTCTAACACAACGGCGCATGAAACGTGCAAATGCCTCCGGGAGAAGATAGTTGGATTATTTAAATAAAAAAAAAAAAAATGAAAACGTTTAAACGCGTTTATATAGCAGTCCAAAAAATGGCGTGCATACCTCCCAAACAAGCGATCCGATGAGCCGTGGACACGATCCATTTGAACGCGAGGGTGATCGGTATGATGAGGAACAGGAGCACGACAACCGGGAAGCTGATGGCGAAATTGACGGTTTTCACGAAAGTCGCCCAGACCAGTCTCCATATTTTCGAATATCTGCAGTGGAACGATATTCTCGACGGGCTCTGTTTCTGTCTGCTGCCCCGCCGCAATTTATAGTACATGGGTCACACCGATCGAACCGTTTTATATATCCTACACGGACAAAACAATAAATATACGCGTTTTTTCAATAAATTATAATTGTGTGTGTGTGTGTGTGTGTTTGTATATTATAAACGAATTTTTACACACCAATAACACGCGTTTTTCTTTTTGCTCTCTCAAAAAAAAAAAAAAAATCACTAAAATATAATAAATTGACTGCAGAACAAAACGTTTACAATTGCTACAGTATAGGCACGCGTGTTATTTGCGTGCCAATACGAGAACGACGACGACGGATAAAATATAATATGTATAATAATATTATTATTATTATTATTTGTTATTGTATATCTGCACACGCGTGTAAGTGTGTTTTTTTATACAAATAAATACATCGGTGTGTGTGTGTGTGTAAATAATAATAAAACCGAGATTTCTGGAGGGGCGAACGATCTGGTCCCGAGGCCATCTGCGGGTCAGCCTCTCTTCTCTAATATATAATAATATGTGCCTCTTGCGCGGTGTATTTCCGTTGAAATCAACGCGTAAACACAATATAACCGTTTTGGAAATGATAATGTAAACAGAAACTGCGTACATTACGCGACTATAAACTCCGAATTAGATTGATGAACAGAACTTTTTTTCGGGCTATTACAAGAAATATATTACAACCGTTTTATACAACGGAGTGTGTACAGAATAATCGAATTTTCACGAAACGCAGTACAATATGTATAGGTACACTTTTTTTTTTTTGAAAAAAAACTAAAAAAAATCGCAGAAAAAAAATATATATATATACGAATGCAGTGTACCGACAAAAAATCAAATCGTTTCTGTTTGGATTTGACGCGAACAAATCGCTCGATGAAATAAAAGGCCTCGGAAGTTTTACGCGCGTCTCTAAACCCTCCTGTGTGTGCCCAATACTGTACCAATGACACTGTACAATGCCTAAATTATATAACCGCAGGTTAGTTTATTACTCGGTTTCTTTTTTTCTTTTTGCATACTCAAACGGAAACAAACGTTTAAACGTGTATGAAATTCAAACTCACGTCTCTATTTCGCCACTTGCCCCACATTTATTATTACTTTCTTTCTATCTACGTAGTTGTATTAAACGAGGATTGGACTCGAAAATGTTCTCCTCTCGTCAAATCGCGCAGAAAAAGACTCTGTTCTGAAAACAGACTCGTCGTGAAGTCTGCTCATTAGAGATCGATTTTTTTTCACCTCGAGACCTTCAAAAATCGCTCGTAGTAGCTGCAGTTTTTTTTCTAATTTCGAATTTGTTCAATCGGTTTTTGAGGGATTCGTGGGGAAAACAAAATGCGAGAAATTCGGGAAAGTCGATTTCCCGTAGACATTACGACGAACTGAAATCTGTTTTCTTTATCGCACCACTAGATCGATCGGTATCCGAGCCAGGAGTCTGTTTTAGAACGTTTAGTGAATGCAAGACAAAATAGAAACAGATACTACCCATTTCCAGTCCCTTTAAATCGTATTTGTATGCGCCGATTCAATTTCTATGTATTTCTTGTTAATTTAGATCTTAATCTGCTATAGTAATCATATTCCTGTGGGTGGTGCTTGAACTACTGAGATATTGTAAAAAAAAAAAAAAAAATTCAATAATCGTTTTTCAGCCGAATAAACAAATGCGTTATTCATTTGAAAGAAAAATCGAATTTGTTTGAATTGTTCTTCAAATATGATCGCATACATTATTGCGTATATTTCGTAAAAATTCTTTATTAAGCGGAAAATAAATTCGGAAAACATTGAAATTACTAATTCGTTCGTGGTCGGTTAATTGCATGATTACATCGTGTTTTGTAAACTGAATTGAATAGGTTAGATCGGTCTTGTGGATCGGGTGGACAAGCAAACGATTATATTCGAAACAATCGATATGTAAAAGATTTATTCGAAAAAAAAAGTTTATAAATCGCGTCTGCGTTTTAAATTTAATTCGATTTTATATATAATATTGTGCATAATCATGTAAGTATATAAATAAATATATATATATATCTTAAAAACGCACCCCTTACTGAGGAGAAGGTGTTTCTCTATCTATACCAATGACCGGCCTCTCGATCATACCGATTTTTTTTTTTTGACGTACAAAACGAAATCGTTTTTTTTCTTTGTTTTTTGTGCAGTCACTCGAGACGAAAATTATATACGAGATACAGTTATTGACGTCATATAAATATAAAATATTATTATTATTGTGTTATACTCGAATTTTTTTTCTTATCAATTCCCAGTTTATTAGTTTATTGATACATTATTATTACGAGAATCCGTTTGCGTATATATCCGATTGCTGCAATAACGTCCAGAAACGTAATCTTTAAAATGTGTATACACGTTAACAATATCATATTATTGTTATTTACACGTGATAATATTATATTTATTTTACAGTTCGTTTATATGACGACCGAACGCGAATACTGCGGTAGGTATTATAAAAATATAAAAAAAAATATGGTTTTCTTTTTAACTAAATTATTTTATAGGTTGATATAGCGCGTGTATCAACGCATTTCACTTTATTCGTTTGTTGTAAACTACGCGTTAATTATTACAGTAGTTACGAGGTTTTTTTCTTTTGTTTCTCAACAAAAAATAGAAAATTATATTACGCATATACACTGTACGATATTTAATATTATGATAAAGCGATGTAAATAATATAATTATTTTCCGGTATACTTATACGACGTATACGTTTTGATTAACGAAAAATATAGTCAATATCTTGACAATAATCGATATGTTATACGCATATATGATTTATAAGAATTTTCGTAATAATTATAAAATAGACATCTGAATGCGTCTATTCTCTTAAACAAATGTATATATTTATATAACCAGAGAAAATAATCAATTTAAACGTTTTCCGTGACAGATAAAACAGGAAAATCATCGTTTGTAATATAATACATATTATACGAGACGAGTGTGCTGTATTATATTAATACGAGTTCGAGTATTATTTGGTTTTTTTTTTTTAAAAGGATATATTTAAGAGTTACGCGTGTTGATAAAGTACATATTCTCAAAATGATATTTAATAATTTAACGCAGTCGTCTACAGGATTGAAAATATGAAATTGACATATTTACGCGAAAACTCGATAAAATTTTTTAATAATATTACTAAACACGGATTTTGGAAAAAAAACAAGTATATTAAAGTATCGAAAAAATTAAAAAAAAAAATTTATTCGATTAATGGCTACGAATAACGTGTATATTTATTAATGTTTTCTATTCTTTTCATACGCCCTGTATATAATTTATAAATTTTTTTTTTTAATAGAAAAGTTTTATTAAGATAATTTAAATATAATACAAATTACAATACGTTTACATACGTCTCGTGAAAATATATAATATACGCGCGTAATGTTTTTGTTATTTTATTATTATTTTTTTGACGTTGATGATTATTATTTGAAATGTATTGACGACAGGTGTCAATAATATCGGCGGTATCGCGTTCCGACGGTGAATTTTTAATAATAATAATAATAATATATCGAAGCGGTGCGGTAAAAGCCAAAAATCGTATTCTAATACCGGCAGCTATTTTATATACGTGTATTGCAGCAGATACCTATACAAATTATTCTTTTACGTTCTACAAAAAATAAAAAAAAATGTAAAAAATTATCAACTTTATTTCGCGTGTAATATAATTTCAAATCTTGCAAAATAATCTTTTAAAATATCCAAATACGGAAACTATAATAACGAAACGCGTTCGATTGAAAAAGACAAAAAAAAAAAGCGTAAATTTTGTATTTATTTATTCGCGATGACGAGGCGATATAACGTTTATACGTGCACAGGAAAATACGAAAAACAAAACCGGTAATACGCGCGTATACATTATGTAGGCTTAAAAAACCGTTATGGAAATTTATTTAATAATAAAGTAAGAAAAAAAAAACTTTACTTTGCAGCGAATTATACGTATATATATATTTATATACCGCCCAAGAGGTTCTTTGATTTTGCAATATTCCACCGTACAAAAATATTATACACAAATTTCAATTATTTCGATTAAAAAAAGCAAAAAAAAATATATATATATATATAATATATTGCGTCCGTTGCGGCATATATAATAATAAACAATTTTAGTAAATTATTATTATTATTATTGTTATACTCGAGACATTAAAACTAATAAATATATTATAATTAATACGCGTGTATGTGAGAGTACGGTTTAAATATATGCACAGTGTTGTAATTATCACCTCCGACCTTATAGTGTTTGTTCTGCAGTGTAGTGTAGAACATAAAATATAATACGCGTGGCTACAAGCCAAAAAATCGAAAAGAAACCGAAGCCAAATCTTCACATACAATGACGAGGCGCGTCGAGTAATTATATTGATATATATATATATATATATATACACAATAAATAAATAAATATTTATTATTATTTGAATAAATGTTTATCGGAAAACAATTTATATAGCGATGTATTACTCAAACCGTTCGATTTTCGGACATCGGAAAACGAAATTCAAATTGAATTCGTTGAAGAGGGGGAGGGAACAATTAAATTAAGGTTTACATAAATAAAATATAGAGTTTGTTCTTTTCTTTTCTTTTTTTTTTGGACGGAAAGTAATTCTCCTCAATCCGTTGTAAAACGAGTTTATATAAAGATTTAATGTTATGTTAATTATAGTCTCTGACTTCGGTCTCGGAAAATTATCCTCGTATACCAATATTCGCGTAGCAGCATTAAGATCCAAAAATATATTGTTTCGTCGTTTTTTTATTGTTATTATTATTTTTAATGCCCTGCAGTGGTAAATTAGCTGTAGAATTCATAAAACTAACATGCAGTAATAAATCGATAATAATTACTAGATGTTATTCTGCTGCATGCAATACACACAAGTGGTTATATTTATTTTACGAATTAATTGTTATTAAATAATTCGATTTGACTTTAAAACCAGACTCTTAGTTATTTTTGTAGGAATTTAAAAATGAATTTCAAATGTGCTTTGAACTTTATTTGAAGAGTTCGGGTTCGACATATAAAAAATCCGGCTTGTTCGCGTAACACCCATTGATAAGAAATATTTACATTTAACAATCCGTATATTCGTTGTTGCGCGCATAACATATTGAGATTTCACGAACGTTAGCTGCAAATGATAATAATAATCGTTATTTTCCATATATTATACGTATCGCGCTCGGTTTATTACACATAAGAAATTTAAATTGAAATATTGAACTTTTAACATATTATATATATATCTCAATGGCGTGGTCAGGATTTTTTTTTGGACGTGTTTTGTTAGGTTCGTTGCTGAATGCTCATATTCTTAATGAATCAATCAAGGACTCACTTCAGTAAAAACGTGAAAAAAAAAGCAATGGGGAGGTTTAAACATCCAAAACCCCATCTTGGCTACGAAACTGATTTATTTATATATATATCGGTATAATTATTCGTTTATATAAACGAAACGGATTTCTATACTGCAATTAAATATGTTGCATTTTATATGTGGGGACAAAAAAAAAACGCTACGGATTATTTGAATTCAAAGATTTTTCTAATAAAAAAAAAACGTTCTACGAGTCGTTTTCAAGACACGCATAAACATAATATATCTCGTTTACAAATATACACGGGCACATGATATCATTATTCTTTTTTTTTTATACTCTCAAATTAATACCGTATAAAATGCAATAAACTGTCCATAAAACCTATACATTTTATACTGTACTTCTCTCAATTTATTATGGATATAGCATAGGAATATTATATACGTACACACGTATGAGTGCACTGGCGGTTAATTTTTTTTCATGGTGATAATTTATTATGATTTTTCGTAAAAAAAAAACCAATAAATTATAATTTTCAGAATTATAATTTTACAAAATCATAAACGCGTCATTCAAACGAAGACGTATCGCGTGTTTTTTTTTTTGAAAATTTAAATCCGCTCACTACTGCGGCATGTACACGGTTTCCCGATCCGTCATTATTATTATTATTATTATTATTATTATTATTATTATTATTCTTATTATTATTATTTATAATAATGTCGATACCATCAATCACGACGTATTTCGGATATACAAGATGGTATTTTTATAATAATGAAAACGGAAGAGAAAAAAAAGTGAAATAAATAATATAAACTATGTAAAGATTGTGTAAAAGAAATAGAAACAAAAAAAAAACTGTAAATCAACACTAATATAATTAATATGTAAATATAAAATCGAATCAAAGATAACTAGAAAACGCGTAAAAAAAAAGAAAAAAGTTTTTACCGTTAAACATATATGTAAATATATCGATTTCTACACAAATGAAAGCAAAAAATAAATAAATAAAAACTGCAAATAATTAATATTGTCTAAGTACGTGTAGTGAAATAAATTGTTCAAAACACAACTACTATGGCGCTACTACTACTACTATTACTATTACTATTTACTACTACTATTATTATTATTATTATTATTATTATATTTTTTTTAAATTTTTTTTCTATATCTTAAATTTATTACAATTAAACTGTGTTTATTACTTATATACGTACATCCGAAACTACACAAAATAATACGTTATTACGTATCAAAAAAAAAAAAAAAACAATTCCGAGTCATATTATCCACATTGAATATATTAAAAGTACGGAGTATGGGCGATTATATAATTTTCTAAAACATAATAATCCAGCAAAACAATTTGTATTTTAGCTTCTCTCCCTCAGATATTCGTTTTTTTACGTTGTCTGCAGCTTGTCATAAAAAAATTCCTATAATTCGTTAATGCATTTCCCATCGCATCATATTATTTCGTACTCTCGGAAACAAAAAAAAAAAATAATAATAATAATAATAATAATATCGAATCGTGTGGTATTATTGTACGTATATTTTCTTTAATGTATTTTTATATTCCGTGTTGCGGACGATTATTATTACTTGTATTATGTACAGTACGACAACGGGTGAAACTGCGTGACCTATATAATCTATATCGTTGTTCCTGCAGCAACAGCAGCAACAGCAGCAGCAGAAAGGGGTGGATTTTTCACGGAACAATATCGTTCAAGGCAACCGGGTCAACCGATCGTTCTTCTTCCGCTGCCGACGACACGGCCGCGAGCGAGCGCTTCGTACAAATACGCACCGTATTAATGATTAAGTACATAATAATTATTATACACTTGCGTATATAACGTTTTAACGTGCGAAAACAATTTGTTTTTCTTTTTCGAATCGAACAAACGTATGATGAAATAGCGGAAAAACGAAAAGAAAAAAAATGTTTTAAATTAAAAGGATACGCCGCGAAACGTTTGTGTTGAAAACGAAGAAAAAAATACATATGTAACGTCGAGACGAAAAGTGTATATGTATTATGTAAAACAAAAAGAAAATAATAATATTTTAATTGTAAAAGAAAAACGCATTCAACGTATTTTTCTTATATATATATTTTTTTTTACTGAAAACCGCGGTGTAATTTCAATGAACGAACAAATGTAACTCTTACACACGTTATTTCTGTTTTTTTTTTTTTTTTGTTTCATAACATTATTCTTTGATTTCCGGATATTTTTTTTCTATATTAATTCGTACACGCGAATCTGAAGAAATAAATATTACGTTTTTTCTTTTTTTTTTTCACTCTTTCTTTTCACGAGGCCGAGTCGGTGTAGAGCAGAGAAAAAGAAACTCCCGGGGATTTCTCTGTAAATATACATATTCACCCCGTGCGGTTTTCGCGTGCCACAGTGCGTACGCTCGCTATATGTACATCGATTATATTTATTTATAGCAGTTCACAATTCAATTTTCTTTTCGGCACATGCTTCTATATATAAATATATGTATATATTTATATGTAAATAATAAAAAAAAAAAATGATTTGTTTCGCTATTAGAATCCGCGTTATACATATTTACCTCATTTCTCGTTACACGTGACAATTAAATGATTTCATACCAATACTCTCGTACATTTCACACCTCGTCGTTAATACGAATGGCGACTGTAAATGTTTATCGCCGTAAATTTTTATATATTATATATCGTATATTTAATATATAATATATATATTAAAAATATTGGCGTTTCATTACAAAATGTTTATATAAAGAAAACGCATTTTTATTTCATTGTGTACGCATTCTCCGCGGGGCGGGGCGAGGGAATATAAAAACATTTTTCACAGTGTTCATTCGCGAATATAAAACTCGTCCGTTGAAAATTTGAAAAACGTATATTCGTACGTAACGAAAACGCTCGTTTATTATTCGAAATTTTCTCGTTATTTTATTTTATTTGCGGCGTACGACAAATTATTATTATTATTATTATTATTATTATTATGTACTGTATTCGAAAAACGTATACAGAAAAAAAATCGACGATATTCGCGTAAAATATTATGTTTATAAGGCCGTGTTTTAATAATATTAAAATCGATTTGACATTTTATAAATATAATTGGAATTTTGTTCATCTCGGCAGACGTTATTTTCTATAACGGGCCATTTATATTTTACAGTACGCGCTCTGATGGCTATTTATTTATTTTTGTTTATATATTTCTTAAGATTCGTTATAGTTTATTTTAGTATTTTTTTTTTTTGCTTGAGCATTATATATTTATTTCTTTTTTTTGTAAATATAGAAAACCGGCGCTCAAAAGAATTTTTAATTTTACAATATGTATATATATAATTATAAATATTCGCGGAAATTAAACATATTAAATATAATACAGTATAAGCGATATATTTTCAATGGCATTTTTTTTTTAAATTTTTACCGTGTAAATCGAAATTGTTATATTATACGTATATAAATGTATTGTATAGGCGCGGGTGACATTTCTTATGCGTTTAAAATATATTTTCAATATTTATTTTATTATTATTTTTATTTTAACTGCCGTTTTAATATTAAAAAAAAAACCATAACTGCCTTTTTTTTAACATTTTATTTTTACGCGATTACTACCTTAATTTAATTTTTGACGCGATCACCATCAATACCACCTACCCGGGTAGCATTTTCGCCGTTCAATGTCGACTTAAAAATAATCGTGACAGTTTAACGGTTTATGCACGGTTTATGAACGAACTGTTAATTGAGAACCGTTATAATTCAAATTGAATGTTTTGGTTCAAATTTTAACTCGATATTTAAAAAAATATATTTTATAGTTCTAAATCGGTGCTTCCGACACTGGACCGGGCTGAAAATGCGCGATCGCACCGACGGAAAATAAATGTTTGAGACAATATTTTTTTTTGAGCGCTATGCTCAGTTCAGAGCAGTGGCGATTATATGTGATGTTTAAGGGAGAAGGGCGAAAATGGAGACCACTTCCTCTGCCAATGAAATATCCATATCGAAGAATAATAACCAAGAAGAATTGTTTGAGAATCTATTAAGACGAAATGTGCAGACGTAGAAAAAGGAAAATAAAGCAGTTTCTTATATCACGATCGACGATCATATTATGTGCATACCATATGCGTTGATCATCGGTCAAGCACTTATTCCGGCCTGTGAATGACGTTCAAAGGGAACCATTGCGTTACTGTAATGACATCCTCAATAAGCAGAGTAAAGGTATTGTATATAGATGATAAATTACGAAACTCTTTTGTTTTTCGTGTCGACTTATTTAAATAACATTATAACTACAATAATAATTTTTTGAAAAAAATTAACCAAAATATTTTCTTATCGTTATAAGACTCACTAATTCTTTTATCACAAAAAAAAAATATAGCATATACGTATTTTGGCGCTCGTCAGCTCATACTCTCTTGAAAAAAAAAATAACTGATGGAAACTCCACTCTGTGTATACGTCATATTATATCCTTAATACTTATTGGTACACGTATATATTACACGTAATATAATGTAGCGAAGTGATATAATAATAATTTATCTGCAAAAAGAAAAATAATAATAAAAATTTGACTTGATACGTGTGTATGTATAAGTATACATAAATTTAACATACTTCGAGCAATCTTTATTGTCTTTTTTTTTTATTCCCGAAACGGATAGTTTGTTTTTTTCTTTTTTCTTTTAACACCTATAGTTTTGCGATAAAAGAAAAAGTTCGTCGTGCACACATATATGTAACACACACACACACACACACACAGTTTTATCGAGACAATTTTCAATTTATACGCTCCTATATCGTAAATAAATACACGCTTTTTATACGATTTGTATACCGCAACAAATATACTTGCACCGTGCGTGTAAATAAAATAACATTTCGATAATCGCAAATGCGCGTACTTATATATATATATATAAATACGGGTATTATAATACATTGTGCAGGCGTAGGTGAATTGAAAAGTTTTCTACATATATTTTTGTTTTATTTTACATTTTATTATGTTTTATTTTTTATCTATATATATATATATATATATATATATATATATATATATATATATATATATATATATATATGTTATAACATAAATCAATTTTATTTAATATATATATATATATATATACGAGTATATAGAGTTTTATCAGATATTTTACACGCGCGGTGGCGTATAAAATAAATAAAATTTGCGCTGTGTCGACAAAAAAAAAAAAAAAAAAAAAAAACGTGAATATCGCGAAATTCCGAGGAACTTGATAATAATTTATTAATCGCGCGGTATACTGTTATCATATAATTTCCATTAATTAACATATATATATATATAAATTTGTTTTAAAACGCGCGCGTTGGTGTATACGCGAACGGATTTAAAATTTTACGTCATTTTCATAACTCGAAGATATTATAATGTATAAAAGGGCGATTCGAAAATCGGTTTTCTGCACACTCGCGGTGTCGGTACCTATTTATTATGATTATATATTATATTATACAATGATCGTATATTTCCAGAAGAAAAAAAATGTCAAACGCATTTATCCCCCTATATATTATATTATTATTATTTGATGTAGAGGAGGAGGTAGGGTGGTATTAACTAATGTTGAAATAGAAGAAGTTAACAATATCAGTCTATGATAATAATAAAATTCAATCAATGTTAATTAGTAATTAGTAAGTACTAATTATATATTGAAATATTAAATTAACTCTAATGTATGTATTGCTTATCGAATAATATTTCTGTATTTGATAAAGCAGCATATGAAATATGACTGTAGATAAAAAAAATTAGTCGTTTTCCTGTATTTTTCAAGTAGGTACCTTTTTATTTAAAAAAATTTCATGAACATGATATAAATACATACTGTGGTTATTACCGCGGTTAACTGTGGTTATATATTTTCGCGCGGTTTTCAAATAGACCAATGACAACATCGTATTTTTGTACGGCGCTGGGGCTCTAGCCGATTTGGTAATACGCCGTGCGGGTCAGGTTAGCCAGTTGCCCCCCCCCCCCCCGTCCGTGTAAATAAAATATTTCGTCATTGTCTCGGACAGTACCGACGATTTTACAACGGCGGCGAAATACGAATATGTACCATCCGGAGACCATCTCGCACGTTTCCGGTCCGTTTCACACATCGTTTTCGGTCCGTTCCCCGGGAAAATGAATCGTCTCTACCCGGATTCGGGGATAGTTGGAATTGACCTTAAAAAAAGGATGTCCTCCGTGTTCGTTACACTGCGATAACGCGCGCGTGTGCGTATCACACCGCGCTCTGCAACAGTTTTAAGCGTTAAAACAATATTGTTCTAGATGGCTTCTTTGTCGTCGGTGACAGGTGTATAATGTTTGATGTCTAAAATCCCGCATAAAATACGACTTATATAAACAGCCGCTGTATGTACGTTATTTCGTTTATACACACACACACACACACACATTAACGTTTTATTAGCTGTATACGCATAAATAATAATTTAAGATTCCAGGACGTGTGAATTAATTATTGTATAATAATATTAATAGGGCGAAGTGGCGAAATGCGAAAAGTTCGTATAGCGAAAAATTAAAAAAATTATCGTATTTGAATTCCTTCCTCCGTTCACTGTATATAAAAAATTCATATTGAATACGAAACGTATTTATATAATATTAATCCTATCGTTGCACAGCAATTACGAACGTTTTACCGCGAGTGCTGCAGTATAATACTGTGTATATAAGTGCGGATATACGTAAATACGCTGTTATATTATAATATATCGTACATAATACAATAATAAGTCCCCGCCGTGTCCTGTAAATAATTAATTTCGATCGGTTTTATCCGTTCGAACAATTAATACGCGGCGTACGTAATATTATAATAGAGAGAACATAATGTTTTCCGTGCGTGAGATGAGGTATTTTTAAAATAATTATATATATATATATATATTTCCTCTTCCCCTCCCCCTACGTGAGAAAAATATGAAACGAAAATCAACGGATATTCTCGAAATCGTCATTATACTAATTCCCGACCACAAAATAATATTAAATATTTCGAAAAATCCAGAGTCGGAATAACATAGACGTATTATGAGGAATAGTTTTAAATGACGCGCATATATTTCGGGAAACGGACAGCAGCGCGGGCGCGGTGTAAATTCTTATTGAAACACGCGTTTTTTTTTTTTTTTTATTCTTCTATTCTTTTCTTCTTTTATCCTTCTTTCGGTAATTTTACGCGTCTATATTTATGTATAAAAAAAAAAAAAAATGTTTTTCGCGCTTATTATACTATAATGTTATCGGAGCACTGACGCGCATTTCATATTATAATAACATGTCGTAAAAAAAAAAAAAAAAAAATTTACAATATAATAACGAAATGCGTCGATTTTCGAGCATAATACTCTACTACTATTAATTACCATTACCAGTATATTATAATTATTATATAGTCGTGTAAATAATAATAAAAAAAAACTTTCTGTTCGATTATTCACGCCGTATGCGTTTATAGAATTGGATTTTCTTTTTCCTTCCCGGATTCAAGCGCAATATTTATACACAGCAGAGCAAAACAACACGCGAAAATTTTACAGAAAATCATCTGTCCGTTAATGTAACGCGCACGAAAATTGCCGTTTTGTTACAACAACGAACAATATACGAACGCGCATAATATAATAATAATAATAAAAACGTCAACGCTCGTGTAATGCCATCCGCGGCCGTTTATCACCGAAAACAAATCGTTTTTGATTTCATCGCGTGTATACCTACAATAATAATTTATTATTACACGCGTATTTATACCGTGGAAATGTCGTTCGCGCATATTATTTCGTATTATACGCACGCTATTATATTATTATTATTATTATTATTATTATTATTATTATTATATTACCATATACTTATATATGAGCGCAGACGACGAGGTGTATATATGCGTATAATAACCATACGCGCGTTTATATGGCCGCAGAATGCTGAAACGAGATCAATATTACTGGGCCACACTGCAGCGGCCGAGCGCGTACGGTTATTATATCGCGTATATATACACACGCGGAGAGCGCTAAAAATTATTGAAATTTACGTTTAAAATATATGATCGAAAAAGAGGGGCGGAGGAGAAAAAATCTCGAAACGTATCGTCGCAAAAAAAAAAAAAAACAACGAAAATAACGGAAAAAAAAAATTCTAGTTTTATTTATTCATTTATTGGTGTCATTCGCATAACCGCGTGCGCGATTTTAATATTAATATGTATACCTATAAAAATATCCGGCGTTTTTTTCTCTACCGTAATCGCGCGATTTCGCGCAGCGAAAAACGCGAAATTCATTTAAATTCGACGAGCGGTATTGCAATAAATAATAATAATAATAATAATAATAATAACAATAATAATAGTAAGCGTCAAAACTGCAGGGAAAATAACACTAAAACGCTTAAAGAAGATAAAAAAATGAAATACAGTTGTTATTTTTATCCTCGACGCGTAAAACGAATTTATAACTATTTTTTTGTTCCCGTGTTCAATGTAATTATAATATTAGCGATTAATCGCCTGTATCGAATCAGTATGCATATAACCGTTTATCCCTTACGGATTTACAAAGTTCGTCTTAATATGAATTTGTAATTCTCGCGGATATATATATTTTTCGTTTGATTTCGAATTTGAAAAAAAAAAACAAAAAGAAAACGTCCGTCTTCGTTTTTTTAAAGTCCTTATTGCGCAGATACTTACCGCCGATCCGTTTAGAAAAAAAACTATATTTTTATTACAATTATAAAAGAGACGATATTTATGTACTGTTACTCGTTCTTATTGATATTTTTTTTTCTTCTTCTTCTTCTTCTTAAAAATACGTACAATTTTATTTATTTTTACGAGTCGATTTCTGTACGTGTTCATCAGCCTGAGCCGATACGGAGGACGATTTTTTTTGCTTCCCCGACGCATATTCGCACATCTGTTCGTCTAACACGGTGATTTACGCAAAAACGTTTTTCATTTGCCCTCCAAAAACGTTAAACGTTTGATTTCTGTCACTTATAATATTTCAATTTTTTTTAAACATTATTCTTCGGGAAAATTCGCGTCAGTTTCTGTTGAACAAATTATATATTTTGCGCGTCTAATGGCCCACGATCATCCATATTTGTATACTCGTCGAATATTCGTTAAAACAAACCGCGTCCAAATTCAATTTTTCATCACAAACACCAGTCATATTTTTTTCTTTTGTTTCCATAAGCTATACATATATTTTTAACAAACCGCAATAGGTGTTTTCAATTGTTTATTTACTATTAACTAAATTATCAATTAAGTAGGTATACAATATGTCTATATAATAAATACACATATAATTAAAGTAAATACGCCTATTTACGATGTGCGTTTCAAAATTTTAAAATATTATTTCTAAAGGGCCGAAATTCCGTTTCAAAAATATCTATACAAAGGGCTTAGGAGAATGGCGGGTTATTGTGCGTGTTTAAAACATATAGTAAAAGTTGTTCGTTTATATACGATAGTAACACGTAGTTTAAACTACAGGTTCGTAATATTTATATATAGGTACTTTTCTATTCTACATACATTTTTGGAGGATTTTTTGTATGTTTTAATATTTCCTTATGTCCAAAAAAAAAATATATATATTGACAATTAGAATTTTACAACTAAAAATTAAAAAAAAATTGTTTTTTTTTTTATAGTTTTCAACTATTTCAATATATATATATATATATGAATTTTATTTTTTACAATAAATTTCGCTTTTTGTCATTTATCTCGCGTGACTTCTCAATATATAGTAATATATTACATTTATTATATTAACGGCGCGTAAGAAACAACGAGAGAGCTGTCAGAAACTTCTTTAATGAAAATCACTGCGCAATGTAGAAATACGAAATCATGTATTATGTATTATATTATAAAATATAATATTTGAAATACGCGAAACACAGTAACGTAAAATGAAACTAAAAGTCGATAAATTTTGAAATAACAGTTATTTTATATGTACGAACGTACGCCACACAATGCACGCCGCCGCTCGTATAAGCGTATATTTATATAAAATGTATACAACACACGCGCGTTCTAATACATATTACAATAATATGTACTACGTGTGTTTTTACAGCAGTGTAAATATCGTGTAAAATAAAATCCACTCATTCGAACGTGCGAACACAATAATAATTGTATTTTATATAATACATATATGTATGGTATACGATTAGATTGATCCGATGCGAATAAAATCGAAATCAATTATATATATATATATATATATATATATATATATATATATATATATATATATATATATAGTAAAATACGAGAGAGAGAAAGAGAGAAAAAGAAAAAAAATGGAGAAAAACGCGAGGAAATCGAACGAATTTATATATATATATGTATACAGTGGTTATTAATTAAATGTGATATAATTTACAATAGTATATACTATATATTAAACTCACAAAACGCGTTACTTTGACAAGACGGAAAAATAATGAATATATATGCTCTCGATTATTATATATATATATTTTTTTTTATATCATAAGCGTATTAAATATTCACCGAATTAATATGTCTATAATGTCTCTATTATCAGAACAAAATATAGAAAATTGTTCTATACAAAGAAGTGTTTAAAAAAAAAAAAAGAAACGAACATTTAAAATGCATATTATTTTACCAATTTTAGAAAAATATTTTTATATATTTCTTAATTTTTTATATATATATATACATATTTTTGTGCATATTTAATACTTATATATTTATTTTTTTTTTTGTGAAAAATAATATTTACTCTATACATGCGATAAAATTTTAAATAATATAAAGTTTTTGTACAAAGCGTTATACGTATATTTAGCCACTGGCGACGTTTTACCGCGCGTTTATATATAGTTATATTGTTTAGTCCAATAAAATAACTCGGCATTATTTAAATGTTTTTTTTTCTTCTCTCAATACGCCTTTTGTGAACTTTTTTTCCATTTAAAACGTTATTTATTTATTCTTTATTTTTACAACATTTAAAGAAATACGCGTTTGAGAACATTTTTGTCGAAACTATGGTTTTTTTTTTTTTATACGTCGTTATATATTTTATTTACATTTTATGTGATTAACGTTTTATGTTTCTTTTTTTTTTTTTTGTACTTAATCTAATAATAATAATAAAAATATGACGTGATAATATTATAAATGGGAAATTTTTCACAAAATACGTCTATATACATATAATATAGACGAAAAACTTCCATTAAAATGCGAGGATACATTTTATCGGACGAAACTTTAACTCTGTATTATAAAATACAAAAAATAAATGAATAACTTAATAAAAAATAAAAAGTATATATATATAAATTAATAATGGCGATGAATAATAAGTTTGTATAAAAAAAAAAGAATAAAATAGATTCGAGAGTATAATATACAATCGAGCCGTGCGAATATTATGAAAAAAATAAAGAAATTTGTATTTAAAATTTATGAAAAAAAAAATATATATATACATAAACGCGCATTAAATGTGACGTTTAACGCGAAAAACTCTTATATACGGATATTACTTTATTTTTCCTAATATATTATACTCCTCTTTATATGGATGGGATTTTGCAGTATTCACATAATATAATACACGCATGTATAGAAATTATTATTTAACTATATACGATTGTGGCTCACTGTAACAGTGCAACACGAGGGCTGCAGTATAGGATAATAAGAAAAATGTGAAATGGACTCCAGTTGTTGGTCTTCGTGAATTCGGAACATACAACAGTGCACGTATAACGTGTTTTTAATTATATATATATACATATATAATTTAGTTCTGTATTGTATTGTATTTATAAAATTATTGAAATTTACAATAAAATGAATACAATTTAATTTAATAAGATTTCTCTCTCGTATTGTTTTATGAATATTATAATTATTATGTAATTACGATTATACAGACTTTATTTTTCAGAAGTAAAAAAAAAAAAAAATGACACGTGGGTTTTATACATTTTTTTTTTTTTTTTTAAGATACGAGGGGGAATATTATAACGGATCCGAATAAATGTCGACAAAACGTATTTTTAGCTTTTTGGTGTCAAAATATACAGGGAAAAAATCTTTGGAATAAGTCCGCGCCGCAGTGTAATATTAAAAAAAAAAAAAAAAAACGCTTCGCGGACGCGCCGCGTTGACGGCGTAGCGAATCGCGTGTTTTTATAAAAATCAATTGCTCCTGGATTTTAGTTGGACGGGCACGCGGCTGTTGAAGCGGAGCTCGAGGAGCTGTTTTCGGAATTTCACGGAATTCGAAACGACGAAGTTAAAGGCTTTACTGTTACGAAATAATAGTCTTTTTGAATATAATATGAAACGTTTTATACCGCGTCGACAATACCTCGTAGTCATGTAATTTTAAGCTCCCTCGAAAAAATTCCTAACTATACGGGCCTGAGTTTAAAAAAAAAAACAAAAACAAAAAAATCCCGCCTCTATAAGAGTTCGTGGAGAAAAAAATAAATACACGCCAGCCAAACGAATTTCCTGATTTCGCCGCTTTTTCTCCGCAATACGTTTTCGACAAAATCGTATGTATTGTTTTTTTTTGGGGTTCTCTCAGAGTACTATATGTACTCGTAATATGTGCGCGGAACGTTTGTTACCGAAAAACAGGCGAATAACCGCCGCTTTTATCTTGCGAAATATAATTTGTATCACGAGTCATTGTATAGTATACATAGGCCGTGCGTAGTACTGTTTGTCGTTTTAGTTCGCGACGTCACTCTATCGCGCGTGACCGTATCTCGTGTACGTGGAAAAAAAAAAAAATTACGTTATTATTGTATCGGAATTTTCTTTTCATTTTCTTCCGATTCTATAGAATATATTATATTATAAATCCGACCGAGTGTACTCGCGTATGTAATAATATTGTATTATTACTCGCGCGCGGTGCCCGTCGATTTTTATGCGCGCGCGCGCGCGTATACGAGAGTACACTTATATTTATTGCGGTGACCTTTTGCGAATTACTCTCGCCGCGCGGATCGGGCGAAGAGAGCGGCGCTGGGGAACGATATATATAATATATATATTAAAAAAAATAAGAGCTCTCGGTATTACAAAAAAGAATACACACACACACACACACACACCGGAGACATAAGCCTAAACAGAGAAACATAAAACGATCGATCGCGATAAATACATAAAAAAAAAAAAAAAAAATCAGTCGCCGGTCTTCTCTTTCTCTCTCTCTATACATATATAATATAATACCTCCTATACACTGAAATGTTCACCTCGAATCGGTTCTCGTTAATTTTTTGTTGTCTTATTATCATCGCCCGGCGTAAAACGCTATAAAACGTAACCGGCGGCGGGGGGGGGGGGAAACGGAAAATCGTAATTAGATATCTACGGAAGGAGGAAAAAGAAGAAAACGACATTTTTTTTTTTATATATATATATATAATTTTTCGGGAGAGAAAAAAAAAATTTTTTTATATTTATATATATATATATATCAATTTTTTTTTATTATTATTATTAAAAATAAAATATTATTTTATAAATTATATAAATACGTACGTATTATTCGAGTGAGCCGCGTCGAAAACTCTCGGGTCCCCTCCCCCCGCGCGCTATACGACCGATTCCGAATGGTATAATGTGTATTGTACCGTGGTATATACCGCGCGCTGCACACGACCGCTGCTGCAGGTGCAGACGTCGACGGACGACTGTGCCCCGTGTAGTCGCGTCTGAACTTTGTGTGTATTTTGTAATACGCGCGAGACAGCAGAGAAACGTGTAATCGCGCGCGCGCGCGCGCGCCGCGGGAAAAACGTAAAACGTCGAGGACGGGGTGCGAAGGGAGGGAAATCCGCTCGTCCCCGCGACCCGGCGTCGACACTTACTCGCATCTTGCGCGCGCCTACCAGAAAAAAAAAAAAGGAAAAAAAAAAGGACTTACTCGAAAACAATTTTTCCGAACCACTCTTGTTTTTTTTTCTATTTAGCACAACAAAAAAAAAAGTCGATTTTTAATATTTTTTTTTTTTTTTTTTGTACGCTTTTATACACGCTCACGATTTATTATATCGGTACACAGAGTCCGTATGCCGAGAACGGCACTTTCAGGAAAAATTACAAAAAAAAAAAAACGATTCTTATTTTCGGTTGGCCGTTCCGCGCATATACGATCGCGTATCAGAACCACCGTATCGGCGGGAGTAGGAGAAAACAAAACAAATATGTTTTGAGAAAACAACACGTCATATCCCCGTCTCCGACGAAATAAATACATAAATGTATTTTAATTGTTCGTTATTGAATCTCTCGAAGATCCGTCGACATCAGTGGCGCAACCAGGGGGGGGGGTCCCCGGGTCCGGACCCCCCCCCCTTGACTAGTGCAATAGTATTACATTTATAGATGAAAATCCAAATTCTGATACAACTTTCATATTTTTCTGTTAAAATTTCGCATACGATATAGATAACACCAGGTGTTTAACAATTTATTGATTATATTATATTATTATAATATATAATCTATTTTTATTATCTATTAAAAGTTTTGTTTTTCATAATGTAGTTTTTTAGACCCCCCCTTGAAAAAATCCTAGACCCCCCCCTTGAAAAAATCCTGGGTGCGCTACTGGTCGACATCCCTCAGTTCGTTTTCACGGTGAACGCGTCGTCCGTGCGCGTTAACGTCTATTATAACGTATTATATAGTAGTAATTGCCGGTATACCCCGGAGTTCGTATTTATTCCCGTATAAAAAAAAACGTCGACGGTACATAAACGCCCTCCCCCCTCCTCTGTAAAATCACGCGTTTGTCTATAATACGACATTTTATAAAAGAAAACAAGGGGGGGCGGGGGCGCGGAATCCTTTTTTTCTTTCTTATTTTATCGGATTGTGATTTTTTTTTTTTTATTTGTAAGTCATTGTCGGAACTGGTTTTTCCCTCCCCCCCCCCCATACATCAGGCGCGCGTCTCGGAGTATAACGTCTCCCGCGCTCCTGCGAGCCAAAGAAATAAATTCGTTTTTCAAAAGTCAATAACACGGCTGTTGTACATATGGCGTAGGCTCGTAGCGTATTCATTCGATTCGTGGACGACATAATATAAAAGTCATTACGGTACATTACACGACTAACTCCTAGGAATTCATTAACGAACCGGTATCAGAGCCGAAATAAAGTTTGAATTCGAAGACGTATAAAAAAAAAAAAGGGGGAAAAATAGTAAATACAAATAGTAACGTGAATATAATATAGTGGCCGTTAAGAGCCGGGAAAAAAGAAAAAGACCCGTTTTTTTTTTGTGCGTACAACTCTATATATTTTATTGTAGAGCGTGAAACGACATAATATCACACTTTATTTCAACGAGTCAATCGATATTATGCGCGTAGTAGGATACACCGCGCGTGATTGAACGTGATACGCGCGAACGCAAGAACGTATAAATTAATTGAATTTCTCGAAAAAAAAATTAAAAAAACAAAAAAAAAGCCGTTTTGGAAAATTTAATTTCGCGAGTGTGTGTGTGATGATAAATTGCACGATCCGAGCCCTGCTGGATAATAAGCAGATTCGCAGGAAACCGAATCGTGCGTGATGGGCAACTGTATTTTGGTCTCGTAGCGTGCGTTCCTATACGAATCGATGTGTAACGACGCGATCAAATCATCCAATGTTTTATACAAATAACATTGCAAGACAATGCGTATACACAATAATAATTATCATTGATGCACTCGAGTCCAATTGAATATCACGATGTCGACGATTTCCTCAAAACGAAAAAAAAAATACAACATCGTAATTATGGGTAAAATTCAATCGCGCCTTAATTGTAATTTAAATTACTATTTACTTCGAAACATACCTCAGATTTCCTATTTTTTTTTTTTTTTATATATAATATATATAAAAATTCGTTCGAATTATTTATTTAGCGTATACATATATAAGACGGAGACGAGTTAACGATTTCGTTTGTAATTAAATGTTTTTTTTTTTTTTTAAACAAACGTCTACATAATATGCGTACGATAGTGTCAATCCCGGGGCCTGGATCGCAGGATTAAGGTATAGGAGGTATTAGTTATACGCTGCAATTATAACATTAATACATATCCTAACCAAACTCGATAGACCTGACCAATTGCAACCAGGATTAACCTGACCGAATAATACGCATGAATAGTAATTTTCTTGATTTTCTTTCCTTTTCTTTTTTTTGCATTTTATAACGTATAATACTTTAATCGACTCGATTCGCTGGACTCTTTTGCAAATTAAAACGCCTGTTTTTCAATAACCTCCCCCCTCCCTCTTTGTTTGCAACGTTTGTAATAAAAAAAAAACGAATCATATCGTAATATTTAATTAAACGACGTTATTATACATGATAATATGTTGTTATGCATCGTCGTATGTTATTATGACATATAAGTGTCAGGACTTTTTCCTTATTGCATTAAATCGTTTATTGAATGCAAAACGGATCGAATACATTTTTTCATTAAAAATAATCGCGAAATTTCGTTAAATCGTACGCGATGAAAATATTAAAAACAAAACGCTCGAAAACGTTTTGTTTTCTCTTTCCTATTGACGCGGGTGCCGGAATCACAGTAAAAATCTAGGTTTTTTTTTTTCTTCAATTATTCGCTTTCAACGCCTACACTCGTGTACGCGCGCGACCGTCGTATAGTAATAGCGATAGATTTTAAATTTTCGAATAAACGTCCCAACGATCGAATCGGTGTTGTCGTAAACGTATTAAAGGCGTGCAAATAGCAGATGGTATACAGAGACGAATTTTGATCATTTCAACGTCTGTTGGAAAAATTTCTATTATAATGCTCTATATTCATGTGCGTAGTATATCGCATGCGGACAAACGCGTTTTGAAGCCGAAAAAAAAAAAATGAAAGGACCTATAAGTAAGCCTATATTCAGTCCATATATTATGCGTATGTACAGGTCAATAATATCGGGGATGCTGTATTATACGTAAACCCCATCACATTCATTACATTTGAAAAATGAACAATAAAAGCGTTTTTATAAACTTTAAAATTACAAGCACGTGAAGTACGCGCGTTATGTAATACACTCGCGTACACCATAAACGTTTGCGTTTGTACACGATGTGGTGTTATTCATACAAAATGATGTGTGTGTATACACACACACACACACACACTAGTCATTATTATTATTATTATATTATTATTATTATTATTAATATTTTTTTTTCTATACTCATTCATATGAATCTTTAAAAATTGCGAATTACTATAATAACCGTTCGTTTAACGGACGAGAGAAGGAACAACGCGATTTTTGAACAATTCTCGGGGTTGTAAATATAACAAAAAAAATAAATAAATAAATATGTTCTCGAGGGCATTTTATAAACTTTTAGTAAAATCGCGGTCGTCGTTCACCCCTCGCACCGAGTAACTGCTGCGCGACGGACGGTCGGACCAGCGATTGGGCCAGCGATTCCGACCGGAGTGCAGTGAACCGCAGACAGCATTGGAAAACAAATCCAAACGCCTTTCGAATACGCGACAACGAACGCTTGGGAGAAAAACGTTATACACACACACATGTACGCGCGCAATTCCGTTTGCGATAATTTCGCATTTTTCGGTTTGTTTTATACAGATTACAAGCATATTAAGTACGAGAACGATATATTTTTATTTTTTTTCAAAAGCCAAAAAACAAACCCTTTTCAACATTTACAGCGTTTCCTCGAGCATACAATAATTTTATTACAGTGCTCGCCACGGATTTCAAACAACTACCGCGGCTTCGGCGGAGCACGCAACAACAATGCCGAATCCAAAATTATTGTTTCTCTTGAGCCGGGTCCCGCCGCTATTAAACATTTACGTCGTGCTCGTCGAATATTTGAACTCGACGCAAATATCTACGCCGAAAAATAGGTATATTATTAAATTAAATACATATATTCGTCGTGCGCCGTCGATTCACGGGATCGACACACCACGACGATTGATCGCGATTTTCCGCCATCGGTTTACACATCGTATTGTGTATATCGCAGTGGCGCACCCAAGGGGATGGACTCCGGGTCCGGACCCCCTCCTTGACTAGTGCAATAGTATTACATTTATAGATGAAAATCCAAATTCTGATACAACTTTCATATTTTTCTGTTAAAATTTCGCATACGATATAGATAACACCAGGTGTTAACAATTTATTGATTATATTATATTATTATAATATATAATCTATTTTTATTATCTATTAAAAGTTTTGTTTTTCATAATGTAGTTTTTTAGACCCCCCCCCTTGAAAAAATCCTGGGTGCGCTACTGGTATATCGTGTTTAGATCAAAACACGTTCACGCTACAACGATGTTGTAAAAAACCTACGGCCGACGGCCGCAGAGACGGATTTACACAATTGTCGCCCCTAGGCAAATTTTTTTTTTTTTGCCGCCCCATTAAACTTATCGACGAGAAAACATATTTTTAAATACTTATTTAACATAACTACTAAAAAAATAAAAATCATAAAGACTAAACAATAATTAATGGCGGTTATGTTAATAAACTAGAGTTAAAACTAGGTTAAAAAACCTAGAGCATTCTCAATAAAATATTGGCCTAAAATTGCCGCCCCTAAAAATTTGCCGCCCCAGGCAAATGCCTACTTTGCCTGACGCTAAATCCGCCACTGCCGACGGGGATAGTTTGTGCGTGTGGATTGCGCGCCGGAAACATTTATGGTGCGCTGTTATGCGGCGAACACGTCCACAATTTGTGAAAAAATGTATTCCTCGCGTTTTCGCTCGATTTTACGTGTGCGCAGTATACACTCTGGATTCCCCCACAGTGGCGTGCGCAGGAGGAATTTTCTATTTTGGGGGGTGATGAATATATTTTTTACAAAGTTAACTCCCAACCTCGAACCGTTATAATTTACCAACCAACACTTGTATAATAATATAAAGTAGAACATGTTATAAATTATTAAAACTTTGTTCGAATTTTACAGTAAAATATCTATTTTCGCCCGTTTGTCATCCGAGACATAATATATCCGAGTACTTCTTCTGCTATAACTGGAACTCCGTACGGTACGATAATGCGTCGACAGCACGGTTAATCCATTTAGTCCGGTCTAAAAAAATAATTGATTAGATCGTATGAAATAATAAAATATATTATTACAATTTACCCCCGACTTCAATCATGGTGTCCCTAAAGATTCGTTTTCAGTCTTTTCAAACGTGAAAATGTCCTTCCAGACGTTACTCGTATATATGTATTCGGGAAAATTGAGGGTTTGCAAAATTGTAGTGCTTCTAATTCTGATTTAGAATTTTTTTTCTTTTTTTGTTATTTTAAGTTTAGAAATGTTTGAAATATTTTCGTTACAAAAACACTATAAATGTAAAAAAATTCTAAAAATAAAAGGTCAAGGGAGGAGATCTATCCCCCTGTGTACGTCACTGAGTACCGAGTACATAATATATAACAGTTCTTATTTCATTATATACAGGGATACTATAAATACCTGAAGTAACGCGTGTCGAAATCGTTTTTTAGAGGGTTTTAGAAGACGTGCGGATTTTACACGAATTACCAATTCCGACACCTGACATCGCATATGATACCTCGCACATCGATTTGTACGTATAATTTTTTTCTTTTTCTAAATATTATGCGAGTTTCGTTACTAGTTATAACTTTTTATTTTCTTTTTTTTAGGAAAACCTACTGCTGCATCAGTCACCGATATTGTACACGCAATATCCGCGCACGCGGAGATCAGATCGTGCGCGAGTTCATCGACTCCATCGACGTTTTTTTTTTTTTTTTTTTTTTTTTTATGACGACGATGGCCAAAATAGCGATCGATTGTTTGATCGCAAATCACATTCACAGATGATATACGTGCTTTTTTCGATCGCCTTATTATTATTATTATTATTATTATTATTGTGCAATCATTCAAGATTGATTATCCCCCAAACCGAAATTCATATTAACATTGGAAAACTAAATGCTGAATTGCATATATTATATAATTGCGTTTTAATCCGTTTCAAGAATCCTATTTTTATTTTTTTTTTTTTGGCATATCAAGTGCGCCGTATATCGTTTTACACGACAACACCTGCATTTTGAATACCTTACTCATCTCGGTCTATTGCGAGAAAATGAATGGAAAAAAACTCTTTCAGAATTTCCCGAACACCGCCGCCCTCTAAAGCGTCGTACGAATGTCAACGATTTAATATATCTATTGTTCATACAGGGGAGTCAGGACTATCCAGCCCCAATAGACTTTGGGGGCCGTAATCTCAGAAACTTACCATCAATACTGAATTATACTGTATAACGTTTTAAAAAAATTTAAACGATCCAGTTTATGTTCAGAGAATATCGATCATATATATATGGTAGTTATTTGTATAACATATTTGGTCAATTTTCAAAAGTGCAGAGCGGGTAAAGTAAAAAAAAAAGTATTTATTATCATATTAAATAATATTGAGAAATGCGAGCAAGAAATAAATAAAAATAAAAATATAATAATTATAAATAAAAAAAAAAAGGAAAGAATAATATTGTTCTCGTATTTTCTAACAATTAGAAGAAAAAAAAACTATATATATATACATATATAGCACTCATATAGTTTTCTATTATTCAGACAATTCCCTCAAACGAAAATACACTTGTTATAACAAAATTTATCTATATAAAAGAACAAAAAAAAGACAAAAATAAACGATAAAAATATTATTTATTCTATTTAATATTTTTGACCTAATTTTCAAAAAGACTAAACACACTTTTACAGAAAGCATATAATATATTATTATTATTTATCGTTTAATTATAATTAAAAAAAAAAAAACAAAAAAAAAAAAAAGTAATTATAAAACTTACATTTTAATAGTTTATTAAATAGGGTAATAAGGATAATAAGAGGAAGTAGGTGGCAGGAGGGCAGGCAGGCAGGACAAGGGAGGGGAAAGAGTGGACAGCAAGCAGCGATTTTGTCGCTCATCCTTAATACAATAGTGGCAGTACTCTCGCAGTGTGTGTGTACATAATAACAATAATATATAACTTAAGTCGTAAGAATTTTTCGCAGCACATTTTTAACAGAGACAATTTAGTTAGCTGTTTTGCACATCATTTCCATGTAAACAATATAAATAGAGACGGCAAGTATATATATAAACATTAAACGACATGTATTTTATAAATAAAAAAAAAACTATAACAAACAACAATAAAATTTATTTAAAAAAAATAAATAAATGAACAATATTTTTTTAACTACTTATAGAATAACTTTTCCGAGTATACACACATGTATATTATTCTATTACGAGACTATATTTTGTCGATAATATTACAACAATCCAACAATCATGTAGAGAAGGCGGAGAGAGAAAGATGAAACAATCGATAGTTTAGATTTAACAACAAAATATGATACGATTTTTCTTTTTCATACACATATATTTTCTAATCGATAAAAAATATCATTCGTATCCATTCGTTGTGACTTACTTAGAGACAACATAGTTCGGCATACCATTTTCATCAACACCACATATACTAGAACAAACACACACACACACACACACACAAACCTCACAGTTTTTGTTTTATTTACTATTCCATTTGCTATAATTTGTATTAAATTCGTTTCAGAAGACGCACGAATTGAAAAATTAACTAACCCGATAGAGAAGGATAATCAATTTAATAAAAGTCAATTTCAATATCCTAAATAAACACAGTACTTAGCTATATAGAGGGAAGGAGGAGATGGGTATTAATTATATTCCCAGAACGGTTCTTCAGTCTTATCTGCATACATTGACTACGTCTGGTCATAAGGAGATTTTATTTTATCTTTTTCATTTTTTGCCACTAAAATATACATTATATATATACTAAATTTAGTTTAAAAATTATAATTTAATTCAATTATAACTTAAAATAATACAAATATAATTATTGATTATTTTTTAAAAAATGGATAATCGTTACGATTATTCGATATTTTTAATTACCCGATTACTGTAGTATAATTTCCTATAAATTCCAAAAACATATCCTTTGATTGTTAATTCTTCTCTTTTCTCTATTGCCTCTCTATACTGCAATATTTCACTAAATTTGCCTAAATTATGATTTGACTTTGTCTCTCTTTTCTAAATTATTTCATCTTTACTTCATTAGTGGTCTTTCTTCTCTCTATACACGACCATCCTGGCCTTTTCCAACATGTACCATAGTAATAACTTCACACTGATACACACGATACTGCAGTATCAAATCGGATATTTTAAACATCAAATTTAGAAAATTAATAATAATTTATTACACTTTTCAATCACGACAAAAATTAGTAATTTCAAAATTTTATAATTAAAAAGTTTGAATTATAGCGCAAGTTCATACTGATTTTATATATTGGTAACATATTCACTAAATATTAAAAGATATAAATTAAGATATTATATTTAAAAATGTTTTTCGAAAATTCTCCTCTGGAGTTAAAATATTCGTTTAGAAAAATTACCCCTGAATAATACAATTGATTACAATTTTTCTAAAAAAAAAAAAAAAAATGTTATACTTTTGATGCTAAACATATATTAATTATAAATTACAAGATATAACACTATATACTCTTACCTAAAAAATGTATTATTTATTAAATTAAAATAAAATAAAAAGAATAACACAGTAAAATTAAACATACAAATATTACATAACTTTTTTGTTTACCACAGAGATATAAAAATCTCTACCAGCGAATAAAAAATTTAATTTAAATTATATTATTTATTTTACATCACAAACTATAAACAAATTACCCGTCCAATGAAGAAACAGAATTTTCGGAGTATTGAGGGTGGTTCTGAGAATTGTACGACGGTGACGACGAGACAATGGGTTGATCCGAGAACACGAGATCGGCAAGACCGTCTCGAAGGGCGTCCAATACCGCATCGGAATGCTGGTCAATCTGTTGTTCTGTTTTCACTGGAACAGTGGGAACACCTGGCTTAATGGTCGTGTAATTGTCCGTTTCGTCCACTCCGTCATCGACCGTGGGCACGAGGGGTTGTTCTTGAGCAGGCGTCAAATTACGCTTTTTGTTTTTTTTCCAATTCAGTCCACCGATCATTTTCATTAATGGAAACGTATTACTTGCTGCTTCCCACACATTTACGTAATTTTTTTTACTCGATTCTTCCAACACCACATTCGTACTACAAAACATATGAATAACGTCATACGAAATGTTTAAGTGGAAACAATATAGTTTAATAAAAACAATAAATGATGCACATCTTGTTATTTCAAAATCATAGAAATGTTTTTGTATTAGTTAAAATTTGATAATCAATTCTCGAACAAGCTGAAATGATTCAGCTTGTTTAAGAACTGATAAAGGGAAAATGACGTCGATCGCAACAAAAATTAATAATTTTATAATTATCAATAACCTTGACCATGTCTGTAACATAACGTGTATAAAAACCTATATGAAAATAAGAATATTAATGAATTAAACGAGACTTTGAGATTTCTAGTGTTGACCAATGAAGATTTTAAATTTTGATTTATAATTAATTCAGAAAAAAAAAATATGTATGTTCTACTGTTCCCTGGTTTCAGTTAAGTTAAAATATTAATGGAATTTACTTGAATGTAACAGATTACCAATTTAATCATACCTAGGAACACTTTAATTTTTACATACGTTTCACAAGGAAGTAATCCTTGTCCAGGTTTCATTGCCATATAGCTGTCGGTGACTTCGACACCGGGTACTTCAGAAACCCTTTCTAACGTGGGTGACAAATACGTATGTGATGACGCTGGAGGTGATCTGGAAATGCCGTGTACAGCTCCGGATAGTGTCCTTTTAACATCCACAGAGGACACTATGGACTTTGGAGGGGAACGACCAGTTGACCTGTGAGTACACGACGATATATCGGGAGAAGAACAAAGCTTAGGAGATGATCTTGGTGACGAATCAGCTGGTGTCTGAACAGACAGAGTGCGACAAGTTGCTGAATAGTGACGGCGAGATTTTGAGTTACAACTAAAATCTATTTCCATACGGTCGCCACTGTCACTTTGTTCAGACATACTAGTTGAACCAGACTGATAACCACCATTACGAGCTAATCCAGTAGGGGGTAATCGACCTCGACTGCCAACTGAGAACGCACGTGTCCTCGTCCGATCAGCATTAATCCTACAAATAAATCATATTTTGATAAACATTTTTTATTTAAGATTATCAAACACACATACTTGTCGATTTTTTCTCTTAAGCCGTCAGGCCTAGAACCAACTGAATAAGCTCGAGTTGGCCTTTCAATAGGTCCTTCATCTTCAGATGGTGTTAGGTATGCACAAACTTTATCCAAGTGAATATCTGAAAAACGGGTGTCTGTTGATGGAGTTCCAGACTCGATGGATTGTTGTTTATAGTCCATCGACACATAGTCGGATATTCTACCCACAGGAGCCATAGGAACATAGCCTTCAGGTACCGTGAATTCCGTTTGAGACATATCAGTTGTGTCTGTTTTAATAATATAAAAATAATATATTAATATAATCGAAGCAAAACAAAAATTAACAGTTAATTATTTATTAAAAATACCAAATGTACATTGTGTATTTATCTAATATTCGAACAGTATTATAATTTTATATAGCAAGCTAAATTATTTAAATGTATAAAATTAAATTGACGCACAAATTAAAAAACAATTCAAGGCATACAGAATTGAATTCAAAGTAATAAAAATAATTTTTTAATAATTATTATTACAGTAAAGATGTCAATGAACTTTGCACTCTCCCTCCACAAAAAACCATTTAATAAAAATGTTATTCAAATTTCAAACGAAACACAATCAAATAATAAATAATAATGCTAAACTTATATTTTTATTTCAACACGCGAATATCATGTTTACTCTGTTAACATTTCATTGAAAACACAATATTGACATTGAAAATTATAAATTTGATTTTGATTAATATGCTAACAAAGATATACTGCAATTTTATTTTTATTTTACTACATGTTACACATTAATTCTTGTGGTACTCAATAAATGTAGTTTATTAAACAAATCCACTAGTGCATACAGATAATAAAAACTATTGGGGGATAGGGAGTTTAATTTATAATAAGTTCCTTGCACATAAAAATAGTTTTAACAAGATTAAATTTTAGTGCAAGACATCACATTTAAAAGAAGAAAAGGAGGCTGGCATAATATCTATAAAGAACAGATATAACTAAATTGAACAAAATAAAATTAAGTTAATATAAATTGAATTATTAAATGTCATTCACCAAATTCTAAAATGTATTATAAGTTTAATTTTAGTTTTAAAAAATTAAATAATAAAAAGGAAAAAAGTACAAATTGAGCTAAGCATGTTATAACAGAATTCCATTGTGCAAACAATTGTTATAATACTTTTAAAGCAATTTAAAAAAAAAAATTGAGAAGCAATGATTTCATAATGTATAATATAATTTTGTAATAAATATAAAAGTTGAAAAAATATATGCATGTATACTAATATTTTAAACTATACATAATGATAGTGGTCTGATTATTGATTTAAAGTGCGATCTATTATTACGATTGATAAGACAAGTTTTTATTTTATAATAAAGCAAAGACAAAAAAGTATGCATTAATTTATCATTAGAAATATCACAAAGAAAAAAAATTAATATGCCAAATAACTTAAGATAATATTTAAAAAACCCACCATTTACAAAAATCAAACGTATATATCACCATTTTAATTTTGTGGTGTAGCGAGTGACCTACCATTTTATTATTACTAAAACAATCATTATTTCATAATAAAACAAAGATAAAAAATTTTTGCAACAAATCACCATTTAAATTTTGCGGTATACCGAGTGACCTACGAATATATTTAAAAATGTACAAGTGTTAAAATTTTTTTATGTAATGTGTGACCTACCACTTTATTATTACTAGAACAATTAACTTTTATATAAAACAAAAATAAAATATTGACAAAAAATCACCATTTAAATTTTGTGGCGTAGGGAGTGACCTACCAATACATTTAAAAATGTACAAGTGTTAAAATTTGTTCATGTAATGTATGACCTACCACTTTATTATTACTAGAACAATCAACTTTTATTTTATAATAAAACAAAAATAAAATATTGGCAAAAAAATCACCATTTAAATTTTGTGGTGTAGGGAGTGACCTACCAATACATTTAAAAATGTACAAGTGTTAAAATTTTTTTATGTAATGTGTGACCTACCACTTTATTATTATTAGAACAATTAACTTTTATTTCATAATAAAACAAAAATAAAATATTTGCAACAAATCACAATTTAAATTTTGTGGTGTAGGGAGTGACCTACCAATACATTTAAAAATGTACAAGTATTAAAAATGTTTAATGTAATGTATGACCTACCACTTTATTATTACTAGAACAATCAACTTTTATTTTATAATAAAACAAAAATAAAATATTGGCAAAAAAATCACCATTTAAATTTTGTGGTGTAGGGAGTTACCTACCAATACATTTAAAAATGTACAAGTGTTAAAAATTTTTTTATGTAGTGTGTGATCTACCACTTTATTATTATTAAAATAATAAATTTTTATTTCATAATATAGCAGAGATAAAAAAATATTCAGCAATGTATTATTATAAGTAAAGAATATCTTAGAAAAATTTTAATTTATCAAATTATATAAAATAAAATTAATATAATCCTATTAGTTACATAAATTCAGAACCTAACAAGGTCACCCTGTATATATTATCATTTTAATTCTACGATGTAGCAAGTAGCTTACTAGTACATTTAAAAAAGTACAAGTGTTAAAATTTTTTTATGTAATGTGTGACCTACCACTTTATTATTATTAGAACAATCAATTTTTATTTCATAATAAAGTAGAGATAAAAAAAATACGCAGCAATGAATTATTAGTAAAAAATATCACAACAATTTTAATTTATCAAATTACTTAAAATAAAATTAAACTAATCCTATTAGTTACATAAATTTTGAAAGAAGCCAACACGTCTACCTGTGTATATATTATTTAAATTTTACAGTGTAGAGAGTCACCTACCAGTACATTCAAAAATATACAAGTGTTATAAATTACTGATGTATTGAGTGACCTACCATTTTATAATTATTAAAATAATCAAATTATATTTTATAATAAAGGCCGCCCTGTATATATTATCATTCTAATTCTACGATGTAGTGAGTGGCCTACTAGTACATTAAAAAATCTACAAGTGTTAATAATTATTGATTATGGTGTATGACCTACAGCATAAATATATATATTTATATATAGTGTATGATCTTCTGGATTATTATGAATAAGTCTGCACTTTATATTTTTATTGTAAATAATTATTTTAAATCTTTTTTTATTCCAACTCACATAATTTATATTTATCATAACAACGTTGATAACATTGCAGTCAATGTTAGTAAATTGTAATCGTTTCTAACAACCGAATAAATAAAATAATTTCAATAAAATAAAACACAAAACAATCGTTTTATTTTATAATTAAAATAGGACAGGAAAAATGAAGTATCCATCATCAAATAAGACCTTTGTATTTGAGAATTTTTTATAACAAATGAAAAAATACTCTTATAAATTTTCATAAAATTTAGTTTAGTAAGACATTTTGTGTACAAAATATAGTCTACAATAGTGTTAAAATATATATCGGATAGGTTTATCACACAGTTCTTCCAACACAATTGACAATTGATCACATATCAGACCACACAATAATTGTACATTCAAAATATTATACTAAAAAACAAGTTAATATTAAAATGACCAGGTAATGAAAATTACCTTGTTTAGAATTATTATGTCCTTCCATTGACACATAATTAGAAAATGTATATCCTGGTTTCATCGGAAGATATCCATCTGGCGGAGGAGACGTTTCAGGTACGCCTAAATAGGTAATGTATACATATAAACTAATGATTCGTATATGAACAAAAAATTGTTTAAAAAATAATAATTGTTAAATATTTACTAACCAGGATTTAATGGAATATACGAATGATCATCTACATTAATGGGCGAACCATATGGACTATTTGAATCGCAACAAGAACCCGTCTGTACATATAATAAAGAATTCAGATCTTAATTAAAAGCTCTTTTTCAAATTAATTAAAATAATCAATAGACGATTTCTAGTCTTCTTACTTTTATCACAAATCAAACAATAAAACCGGGTTCAGTCCTAGAAATCGCCTAATAATTCAATATTTCAACTTACAATTTCTTTTAGTGTTTATGATGAAATTGTTTTTTAAAGAATAACAAATGAAAAAATACGAAACAATGTACTAACCTGAGAAGAGGAACTGGATCTATTACCAACAATATTGTTGTTAATCAAGTTAATATTATTATTGACATTACTATCACTCGTCTGCCTGATAGAGTCTTCTTCTACAAGAAAAGGAAATTGAAATATTTGTTTATAATATTAATATTAGACTAAACAATTATTTATTACCATAAAACACAAAATTACCTCTATCTAATGGAGTATAAGAAACAAAATCTTCTTGTTTTTCCTCGAGAATTGCAGACCGTTGATCGCTAAGATTTGTGTAAAAAGAAGAAATTCCATCAGTAGTATCTGTAGACCTCGAGGACACATCCCAATTGTTTACGCCAGAGTCATTAAACCTAAAACGAATTAATTTAGGTTAGGTTAGGTTAAGGTTTCAAACTAATTGTGCCAATTTAACATGTATTGTTTTCTAACGTACGCCGATACTGACGAGGAGGCGGAAACACAATTACAGCCTTTGTGAAATGTCTGTTTAGGAGATAAAATTCCATTGAAAGAACGCGTCAACGAAGTGGTATTTTCGCTTATGGTGCGTGGTCGCAATGGCATACTATCACAACGCTGTCTAACTGATCCTGAAAAATGATTATTCGTTTAATTTTAAGTTTTTAGTATACAAACTAATTAGAAACACTACTTAAAATGCACACTGGTGTTCTCTTTATCATTAAATACAATAATACTCTCTAGAACCCAGTTACTGCAAATGTCAGAGCTATGCTCAAAAATCTAGAGAAAATTTCTGTTTGAGGACTGACAAATACAATATTTCTTTGTTCTTCGTACCCTTAAATTTTTCAGTGTCTTATCAACCGCAGACATTTATTTAATTTGTCATTTCTGTTCAACCTTTCCTCTGCTAAAGTTCATTTCCCCCGCTCTTATCTCTTAAATTTCAATGTCTCATCCCGTTATACTTTTTTTTCTGTCCCATTCCATACTCTTTGTTCTTCTAATTTCCTTGTTCTTCACCTCGTATGTATTGCTAATAATGATTCTTTGCCATACAGCTTAATTCTTGTAATATTTCTAAATTATTATATTACATGACTGTAATACAAGTACTATGTGTATATAATGGCTCACCTCATAATATTAAATTAATTAATATAATTACAATAATAAAATACAAACAAAAATTCGATAAAAAATTACTTAGTTGTCGTTTAAAACGTAAATATCTAAATTTAATTCACGGAAGACAAAAATTACACAAATAAAACACCAGGATGTTACAATAAATTTAAAAATTATTACACTTTAGAACCAATATAGTAGATTACATTTAATTGTAAATAAATAATTACAAACTTCCAAAATATGTACTTATTTTTTTAATTATAAAACTTATATTTTATAAACTGCAAATATAAATATTAAAGTTTCTAGAAATTTAATATTTTTTTTAGTTAGAATACAATATGATAATAGATGCAGTAAAAAGTAAATAATGGAAACTTGAAACTTTTTTTTAATATTATCTGCATAACAATTTAGAAAATATTCTAAATTAGATTTCAAATCCATTGGTCTCATGTAATTTATGTTCATTATTTGTACTTCAGAGTGTTTGTTATCGTGTTTTCCAAGAGAAATAGATTTATGAATTATGATTCATTGATCTTTTGTTCCCACTTAGAAACTACTAGACAATAACCTATTACTTATAATCATTTTTCTTAAACAATATATTTGAACTAGTTTTATTTCATTCAAATGTACAATTACACAATTAGATTATAATTTCACCATTCAAATCATATTATATAACATCACCATAAGTAATTAATAATCTTTTAGTAGATATCCAATAGCATGTAATATATCCTCTCTCACACACACACATAATTAGAAACATAAAAATTCTATGTTTAAGGATAAGATTAAACTGTTTAATAAAATGCATAAATACATTAACATATTTTCTTTATTTCATTCACCACAGTAAATATTTATATCTACAGATACCTTAATAAAATAAAATTATTAACATTACCTGTTCGAGCTAAATCAACATTGCCATTATTTAACGTTGAGGAACTATTATTTTTATACCGGAGCCCAGGGTTATTCTCATCTGAAATGTATTATTAAAATATAAATTAATAATAAAGTATAAAAACACAAAAAGTGAAAAAAAAAATTCACCATAAAAACTAGAACGTTGTCTTGACGGACAGTTTACTAATCGTGATCCTTCATTAAATGATGATGATCTCATTCGAAATCTAGGATCATGGTTTCGACTAGAAGCACCCATTATAGTTTCGTGAATGCTTTTTGCTACTTCAGCATTCCACGTGTCCATCCATATATGACCGGAACCAAATGGAGAGCTTTGACCTACTTCCATATAGAAAAATGTATCTAAAGCTCCACAACGTCTAATACTCGTCAACTGAAAATCATCAAAACGGCAAACAGTGATTTCATTTTTTTCACAGTATTGCAAATATAATCAATGCAAATTACAAATGTTATTTGCATTGATATGTAATGTTATTATTTACCATTATGTCTATAGTTTTTTGTTTTTTTGATTTAGTCGGATACTTCATTATGGTCACCTTTTTATCGCACAAACACAGTCCAGTCATCCCCAATAAATTTGCATTCATTCCCAACTCTTTTTTTAATATAGAGATGTGCCATATATGCTCTGAAAAACAACAAATAATAATAATCGAAATGAAAATTATTGTAATAACAACAAAAATGTACGAGAACGATAAATTTATACCATAAGGTTCTTTAATCGCATCACCGGGTCCAAAATCTTTAGTGACACGTTGTAAAACCAACATAAGATCCAACCATTCATCAAGTTCTTTATCACTATCGAATAATATATAAAAATAATTTTCCTTGGTGTACAAACATATTAAAGTTTTTTTAGTGCGTGAATCTACACGTTTGTCGATATTGAAACAAGCCTTTAATATGATTATTCTAAATTTTAACAAAAAATATATAAATATATATTTAACAAGTATACTCAACAGACATTGTTCAACATTTAAATTGTATCATACTTCTTAGGCGACGCGTTATTTCTCCATTTCTTTTCACTTTCGTAATATTCAAGGCGTGCAGGCCCACCATGTGCGGTTTCTTCTCGAAGAACAAAAAACTTTTTCCTCATACTTTTATTCTTTTTCAAATATCCGATTTTCACAACACCGGCCATAGCATTTCTAGTAGGCCTGAGTGGATCCGTATGAAATACGCTCATTTTAAATAATTTCTGTAAAAAAAAAAAAAAATAATAAAATTAGATATTATTTAAATTATGTTTATAGATTAAAACAAAATATCATATCTAGCAATGACACGGTAAATTAAAAAAAAAAAAATACCATGAAAGACATCATATTATATACACTTATATATCGTGTTTTAATTATACCTATTTTAGTTTATTAGGGGGAAAAAAATGAGCCAGGTCGAAGAAAAAAAGATTAGGTTTAATGAAAATAACACAACACCGATCGCAACCTGTAGGTCAAGAAATATAAGTGAAACTTGGGTATTTTGGTATATTGTAAAATTCTTATCATAAATAAAATAATCAACAATATATGTACCTAAACGTTGGTGGCGATGGGAATTTCACAGACCAATAACATATATCTATTAAAAACAATGATAATTTCTTGGGTCATGCGCGCTATGTATATTGTATAAACACAGACTGATAGATTTCTATTTCCATATAACTGTAATATAAATAACTTAAATCAAAAATATTAAATATTGAAATAAGAATTATTAATATGCAATCATTACGACCTACAGTTTTAATACAAACCAACGTATATAAACACTGCCCTTTAAAAATAAAAAGATGCTTATCTATCTAAATATTCATTAATAAGTATCCGGTTTGAAAATAATTTTTAAAAACAATTTAAAACATGAACTAAAAAAAAAAAGTATATTGTTAAAACCTAACACTAATAACACCTATAAGGTATATAAAATATAGCTCTTATCGAACTCTGTGAACAAATTTCAAAATAATTATTTACCTATCAAACGTTTAATAATACGTTTCAGAAGTGAACATTTGGAATTTCAAATAGTAATTTATACGGAAAAAAAAATATAATATGGAAAAACTGAATAGCTTTGAATGAAATTGTATAACTTGAACCCCTTCCCTCCAATAAGTATTAATTTCTTAATAATCATTATAATTATGTACTGTAATAATAACATATTATATTTGAAAATATTTATTTATCGCTTATTCCAAGCCAGTTAAACTTTCTCATTCACCCGTATCATGTTAAATTTTTATGAAATAAATAATCTAAATGGTGTTATGTGCAAACCTCATGTTAGCAAAGATAAATTCATGGTAAAAAACGATACGTCACTCTATACATCTATATAATACGCACCAAAACCAATACATTCCGTGTGACGTTCAAAATATTATAAAATCAAATATAAATATATGACAGGTTTATCATGAAATTCCTCGACAAATAACATATACATATATATAAATGTTTTTTTTTTTAATCACAACGAATATTTGATTTGAATTCATTTAAGCCTATCTATATACCTACCTAGTATCATTCATAACTATAAATGTACGTACCTATCTAATATATGTTAGTGAATTGTAAATATTTCAGTTAATAACTCTTAATTACCTCAATTAAGAAAGACTACCTGAATTATCATTAACAAACTGAAAAACATTGTAACAAGCGCAATATTCACGAGTATAATAATGTCATGCATATCCTTTGTAATAATTCGAAAAAGTATACAGTTCACACTGGATAAGTAAAAATAATTTATAAAATGATGAGGTAAAAGAAAAAAAAAACCTCTTCATAAACGAAACGTTTAAGACTTTTAAGAAATGAAATAACACATACACACACGATTTAATAGATATGATAAAATTGTTAAGAAACAAGACGGTTATCAAGAAACATTTATGATCGATTTTTTTTCGGTTTTAGATTCATTTTATTATATATATATATATATATATTCTTTAATCGTGCAAAAAAAAAAAAAACAATTACTTATACGATTCGAATCAGCGTTCAGAGTCACAAACAACACACACATCAAAGACTGGCTTTTTCAAATATCGACATGCAACAGAATAATATTCTGACCTATCTGCTAATATTATAAATTTGTAATACTTAGCAAATAAATGTCGTGTGTGTACTTGCACAGCGCAGAGGTCTAAAGTTATCGAATAAACAGAGACGAAATATAAGAAAAGTGTGAGTGATGGACACCTACGTTCGATGATGTCAGCACGGAACGATGACAGACAGACGGAGACACCCGTAGACCGTTTGTGTTTGATAAAAGCATTACATAACAACGACTCGTAGGAGAAACGACATTGGACGGCGGCGGTCATCGTGGAAAAGAAATTATTTTCAAACGCAAATTCAAACGATACACACGATAGGATGTAAACACCATTCGAGCAGCCACACACACCAGGTCGAGCACATCCATTCAAGAACACTGGCCAGTTATGTCAAGGGCATATGTGTGTGTGTGTGTGTATGCCCACTACAATGTTTACACACGCGCACACGTTTTTTTTTTTTTTTATCCGTTCGTTCAAAAAACAAACATTTCCCGATTTCTCTTCTCGTCCCGTTTTAACACACACACACGATATTATCAGTTTAAAAAAAATATTATGAAAGAAAAAAAGCCCAGTTTTCCGATGTCCTCGTCCGTTTTAACGCGCACACCACGCACATAAACGTGTGATAAAATAACACGCAATAACGCGTAACAAACAACGACGACGTACCTGTCGGATCTCGCGGGGAGGAGGGAGGGGAAAAGAAGAAAAATGTTCTTTTCGAACCGCGGCTTTTGGCCGACTGTTGGCGAAATCACAACGACGACGGCGGGTCGACTGCCGACGAAACGGAGGACGCGGACAACGACAACGACATGACACGACACTGTTCACTGAACGTCGTCATCTCGTTTACCGTGCGACGACGACAACGACGACAACGGCGGCGGCGGCGAGACGAAAAGATGACGACGACGACGACGACACACGCGCGCGCCGAGTTAAGTACAATATTTTTATATATACGGCACACGCGCGCGCGACCGACACGATAATATTAAAATTATTATTCTATTACCGATTATTTATTCGTATTATTTATCGTACACAAACCCGAGTGCGTTACTCGCCCCGGTCGTCGTAGTACCGTTATTATTGTTATTTTTTTATATATATATATATATATATATATATTTTTTTTTACAAATAATAATAACAACAACGATAAAGCAATAACAATAACGACAACGATGATAATGATAATAAAATTACCCGAAACGGGTGCGGTGCGGTGCGAGGAGGCGCGCGCGCCGCGGCTTGTCAGCGCTTGTGTGTGTGTGTGTGAACGCGCGACGCGTACAAGGGCGTTTTAAAAAAACGCGAAGGAAAAAAAAAACAAACCCGATGATAAACAGAAAAAAAAAAAATAAACTCTAAACGCAACAACACGCGTCCGCAATTATATTTGTTTACTCACTTTGTACGCGACGGACGGACGACATAATCTGTTTATTATTATATGAATTTGCGGTATTTTTCCCTTTTTGTTTTTTCTTCGGAAAAACGGTGAACGAAACGCGAACGACGTTTACTACGACAACGTACCGTACGTGTACTGATCTGTATACACACACACACACGACGACGACGACGACGACGGGGCGCGTTTAAAATTGGCGAAAACCCCTCTTTTTAACGCACAGACGACGATGAACGGCTGACCACCACTGCGAAACGAGAAAGGTGGCGGCGACGACGACGCAGTTATTATTATTATTATTATTATTGTTGTTGTTATTGTCGCTGCGTAGTAGTAGTAGTAGTCTTATACACAGTCCGGCGGCAATCGTCATTACTATTATTATTATTATTATTATTATTATTGTTGTTAATGGAAAACATTTTTCGCGGAAAAGTCATGTGGATACGTAGCGCCACTACTGTGCGCGCGTGTTTGTGTGTGTTCAGCGCGTGCGTGCCCGCCATGAACGTGTGTGTGTGTGTGTTGTTATTTTCGCGCGTGCGTGCGCGTCTGTGTGACGACGATTAATCAGCAGCGCGTCGCGTATTCCCGTGTATATTATTATTATTATTATTATTATTATGAAGCCGATGTAAACAAGTGGCGCGCATGCGCCAGCGTCGTCCCCGCCACCGCCGCCGCCGCCGACTTAGCCTTCTATCGCGCGCCGTACGGGTCATGTTGACCGTTGAACCGTGTGCGAACAACAACAACAAAAACAACATTTTTTCCATACCGCCGTATATAATATATTATTATTATTATTATTATTATTATTTTTACACTTACACACACAATATTTATTATCGCTTACACTGCACGGAGAAGCCGAACGAGATTATTATTATTATTATTATTATTATTATTGTTGTTGTTGTTATTAATAACGTGCCGACGCGGATAGTTAACGGGGGCGTCTGTTTGCGTTTCGTATTCTTTCTCGGGGGGGGTGGGGGCGGCGGAGAAACTTCGGATTGTGGTCGAGAGAAAATATATCGCTTTTTACGCGATAAACCGCCGCGCGTTTTTCTTTTTTATGAAAATAATATTACGAGACGCGGGCGACGACGACGACGACGACGACGATTATTCCGCCGTTTTTCTCAAAACAACAAACGGGAATAAATGTAACGGCGGTGTGTGCGCACGCGCCCCCATAGGCGCACCTAACCTAACCGACGGCCGCCCGTTTAAACTTTCTTTTTTTTGTCAAAGGTGCGCCGGCCGACAATTAGAAATGTGCGAAGATTTTTTTTTTTTTCTTCATTTAAATATAAACATTTATTTCATTATTTCACGCGCAATAACAACGGCGACACTGTAAATATTATATCGAATAATAAATTGTCAAGCGTTTCAACAGTTCGAACGCGAAAATAGCATTGATTCAAATAGAATGTAGGTACGTTTTATCCGAGATGAGGAATACAACACGACTCTACATTTTATCCGGATCGATTTCATCAATTCCATCAACGCGACAAAGAATTCTTCGAAACGGATTTCATTTTACTTTTTTCCGTGCATAATAATAACAATATATGTATATATATATATATACGTTCTTTAAATTTATTGTAATCCTCATAAGTACATTGTACATATTTTTCCATTAAATGACACGTGTTGATTTTATAGTACAGTTTCAATTTGTATTCATACTACAGCCAACCACAGCAGTAGTAGCTTAAAAACGGAGGACTGCGGCCGTCGTTCCGCCGAAATTTTAGAAATATCGAATAATACTGTCAATAATAAAAGAAATTAATATAGAACGGCGCTATTTAAGGCTCTATATATATATATAAAAAAAACATTTTATCAGCCTCGCCCAAATGAAAATCTTGGCTACGCCACTGTTATACACAAATATATATAATATACAGTGACGACGGCTCAATCGTTTTGCCGAAGTCCGGAACGATTTTCGAGATTTTTATGAAATAATTTATAACGTATAATATACGCATATACAGTGGCGGATTGTACCACCGGTATGAGGTGGGGTCGGTCATGACTCTATGACCAGGCCCCGTCGTCGTAAAACTAATTTTATAATATTAAAATCGTATTTTTTCTTTTTAAAAATACGTCTAATCAGGGCCGGATTTAAGAATGTGGGGTCCCTGGGCCCACCTTAAAAGTATATATTATATTTCGATAACATATATTTAATATATTATTATAAGTGAATTTAATTTAATAATATATTAACATTTACCGCAAAACAATATTTTACTAGATATTTTGGTTTAAAAATATTTAGATTAAAATACCAAAATAATAATAATAAAAAAATGTGGTACAATAAAAGTAGGTAGTAAATTATGTTTATTAGATATATACATAGTCTATAATAATAATAATAATAATAATAATAATAATAATAATAATAATAATAATAATAATATTAATATAACACTATACTTGGATGCAAAAAAATCCCATTAAGTGGAGGCCCTCATTTTGTGGAGGTCCCCCTGCGCCTCCCCTCCCCCCTAAATCCGGCCCTGCGTCTAATCGATTTCATGGTATACCCCTGTGGTTTTATCTTGGTAACTGGCCCAACAAACCGCCGGCCCATTAAAATCCCGGTATCAGGCGCACGACCGCGGTTGTTGTTACCGTGCGACTAATAAACTTATTGTTTTACGGTACATTTAAGTTAGTTCATTTTGATTTACCAGATATATGTGAAAGGCCGTCGTTGTCTCCAAGCTGAAGGAATAGTCAAAACGCGATTTAGACATTCGTTGAGCGAAGAAAAACTAAACGAATCTATGCTTATGAATGTTGAAAAACGTATATTACATAATATCGACTCCGAAGAAATTATTGTTAATTAATTGTAAAATGTCTTATGTTTAAATAACGCATCTAAATTTCAATATGACATCATTTATTGATATATATGATATACATTATATGCAGTGGCGTATTTTCAAATTTTTTGTGGGGAGGGGGGGGGTCTAAATATTAAGTACCTATAAATTTATAATATAAAAAAAACACATACGAGTTATGATGTAATAATTATATTATGTATATTTCACTACTATTATAATTTATTAATGCAAATTAATAGTTTTTTATAATAATAAAGGTAAACGACAAAAATAACCAAAAGTTAAACCCAAGTTATTTATACAAATATTGTATATATATTTTTTTTATAATAAAAACATTAAAAACTCATAATATAAAATTAATATTCTCTTTCTCGGTACCTACGTACCAAGTTATTTATGATTTTTTAAATTTTTTTCTGGGGGGGGTCGAGACCCGGGAACCCCCCCCCCCCCGTAAATACGCCACTGCTCGTATGGTTTATGTGTGTCGAAAATTGCGCGCGTTAAATCAAATAAAATTATACATTTTTTCTTATTTACGATTGTTAATTTTTTTTTATTATTTTACTACGGTTCCACTAAATATTTTGCATTTATGGTATTTCAAGCCGGGAAAACGAAATTCTCCCGGGCCATTGAAAATTCAGAATCCAACACTGGATACATAATATATTATATGGAATAATAAGATTTTATTTATTTTTTTTATAAATGGGGAGTTTTAAAAAAAACGAGTACGTTTTTGAAAATCTGGCGCCTATGTACGTGTGTGTGTTGTTTTAAGGGTTTGTCGGGAGTTCATAGAAGTCATGCGAGTATGATATACGCTATAGGATAACATCTGTTTTTTTTTTTTTGGAGAAAGAGGTAATCAAACAACGGTATATACATACAGACACCCTGTCGTAAAAATCTCGAAATGTGTCGTAGAAAAATCTATTAAATCAATGGATCGTTCAAATAGTGGTCGGAAAAAATTTGTGTGTGTCCGGTTTTTATCGATTTTATTCTTCTCGAGCACGACAATTATTTTATCGACAAAAACGTTTTAAATCTTAAAAGAAACAAAAAATTTGAAAATACTTCCCAGGCCAAACGCATCGGTGACAGATTTTAAGAGTTCAATCGGTACGAAGTTTTATTATAAAATGACGTATAAAATATATAAAAACGCGAGCATTTGAAAATTCAGAAATTTTCTGTATAGCGTTTATATAATATTATATAGTTATTTCATTTATTTCAATATTACTCGCAAGATACAATGTTAGAAAAAAAAAAAACAACAAATTTAACAAATTGTTATGTTTATTATACGTATAAGATTACTAGCTAGACTTGCATAATTCAAACTTACGGCAAAAAAAATATATATAACAGAAATCTCATTTTTGTCACGTTTTATATTAGTTCAAACGATAGTCATCGATATAATATTATATTCAAACGTTTTTTTCTGCGCTTTATTTTTCTCATTTCGTTTCATTATTTACTATACGATTTTCGAGTAGAATTTTTGCGGAGGTTTTCCAAAGAAAAAATTATCCGCAAAACAAAAAAAAAACAGTAAATAAACCCCAAATTTTGAAAAACAAAACTTTTTTTATAACCTCATACGTTATTCATAGAACACACGCTTACTCGATTTATATCTATTAAACATTATATTTATATAACGTATATACATACAACGAGTATCATTGGAGTAATCTGTTATATGTGCGCGGGATATATTGACTTTAAACTATAAAAGGGAGAAAAAAATCTGTATTTTCTCTCGGCGTTCAACCGAAATGAATACTCGCGGACGTAAATGATATATAATTTTTTTTTTTTTTTGTACATATGTAAATACAGCAGAAAATTGAAATTCCTCTTAGCTTATACACTGTAATATTTTATGTAATCACTTTACACACACGATTGGCGCGGAGCTGGGAAACGCAAAAAAAAAAAAAATGAAAAAACCTAAAAACTCCGGGAGTTAAAAATAACGATAACATTTTTTTTTGTTTATAGACAATAATAACTAGGGCTAAGAACTCCATACCCTGAAAAACTTTAAAACACGCTTGTATTTATGCCATAAAAAAAAATCATTAAATGTGTTTTAAAAATATGCATTAAAAATCGAATTAATATACGAGTATAATATTAGATTAATAATGAACAAATTAATAAATATATATATATATATTGTTAAAAAATGTATATTAATAATAGTAATATATATATATATATATACTACTACCAAAATAAAACTATAAGCATACCGTATACTCACGCAATATGGAATCGGCGTGAAGATAAAAATTAATTATCTGGACGGTTCATGATTTCAAATATAAATTGTCGAACGGAAGTCATTTTGTCGATATATGTTTATTTCTATATTTTATACTCGTTTATAAAATATAAAATATTTTCTTCTTTTTTTTTTTTTTAAATCAATTTTAAATATAAATTGAACATACTAATTTTTTTGAAATTATTATTTAATTTTTAGTGAAATACGCTCTTAAAATTTCTACTATATACATATACAATCAAAAATACGCACAAACGCGCGAAAAAGAACTAAATATGCCAATAAAAAAGATAAAAAACGTCTATGAACTCCTATAGTGTTATTTATTAAGCAACAGATTTCACTGAACTGTGTTTTCGATGATTATTAAAAAAATAGAAAAAAAAACACGACGTTTGATAATATTTTTTCCAAATTTTTTTTTCTCCGACTTTAAAATATATAACAATCTCTCTCGTTGGAATAAAACAATATCATAAATAATATACGTAGGTATATAAAACAAATTTACTTCACTTAATTTTTCGCACATGTAAAACAGTAGTATATTTTGTCTCGATTATAAATTATATGTATTTTTTTTCACACATTATTATTAACAATTAATAATAACAATAATAATAATAATAATAATAATAATAATAATTGCGCGGCGTGGCGATATCGTGTAAACGTGCAGCTCGGTCGGCATCAAAACGAGAGAGAGAGCGCGCTCGCGCGGGTAAACGTCGTACCTATATACGCGGCAGGGTGCGTCCGTCGCGCGTAGAACACCGGCGTATGTCCAAAAGAAGAAGAAGAAGAAGAAGAATATTCCACGTTGGAATCACGTTGCGTTGTTTTGACGCCCTCGTAAAATCGATAGCGTGCAGACCGGGGGCCGCGCTGCGACGGCGGCTACGTCGCGTACGCGTAAAACTAGGTTGGCACGACGGCGGTGGCGCGGGCCCCCATCGGCGGGGCGCAGGCCGCGGTGGGCCGTGTATATAACAACACACACACACACGCATCACCACAGCGCCAGACGTTCCATTCAAAGCGACGCGCGCCCATAGCACGTGGGTGGGCGCGAGGGGAGGGGGGGCTGCAAGGGCGAAATTATCGATTTTTTTTTTCTGCGCCTTTCACCCTGCCCTCTCTCCTGTCTTCGCGTCCATGTTCTCTCTTCTACGTAACGTGCGTGTGCGTGTGTCGTACGCCGTCTCGGTAAAAGGGTCCTCCTCCTCCTCCTCCTCCTCCTCCTCCTCCTCCACTCGCCGCCACCCGAGGCCGTCGGCCTACATATACAATACACGGCGGCCGCCGCCGATGCCTACCACGACGCAGTTTACACGGTTCTGTCCCGCGCGCGCACCCCACTGCGTCACGCACGTTGTCGTAAACATAACATAGCCGCTTCGGGCGCGTTATGTCTCCCGCCGTCGAACGCGATACGGCATGGCGGCGGCGGCGTTTTAACTTATTGTTTACTTTTTGCGGGCCAGACGCGCGTCTCGTACTACTACCACCGCCGTCGGCCGTCTGCAGATACCGGTAAAATCGCTGTGAACGACAAAAAAAAAAAAAAAAAAAAATGTCCCCGAGGGATACTGCTGCAAGCGTACTCATAAAATTCGTTGACGATATACTCGGCACAGTATAATACGCGATTTCAATGGAAAGAGTTTAATAAGGGGCCGAGGAAAAAGAACAAAAATAACACATTCAATTATACCTGTATTAAGTTACAAACATCGGAGTATATATATATATAGTGTTAATGCAATAAAAAAAAAAAAAACAAATTTTCGTTTATTTAAAAAAAGGAAATCCGTGTTTAAAGATATTTATTTAAATATATATATATTGATGAAGAATTGTTTCTGGGTACTTTATCTCGTCCTCTACCGCGTAATGCGAATGAATCTCATTCGAATTCTTTCATACTTGGAGAGTATACGCAGTGTGCTCAGATTAAAAATAATAATAATAATAATTATAATAATCTTGAGCGTATACGGCTTATATAATATGGAGTACACCCTATGGGCTATAATTCAAACAAGAAATTTTAAATGCAATTTTTAAACGCCGCGCCCGTGACGGATCACGTGCAGTATTTACAATAGTTTTTCTAAACGTTTTAAACGAAAATTCGTTTTGTTTTTTCACTTAATTTTTTCGAATTATTTATACATTACACGCCGATTACATTGGACGTTTCGCAATGGTGGCTATTTTTTATATATACTCATTCTCTCTCTCTCTCTCTCTCTCTCTCTACACCTCTTATAATACGTTTGAATCGTTTCGTTTTGCGAGAACAACGTGTAATAGTCCATATTTGGGTATATATTATTAATTTTACGATTTGTGTTCAAACAGGCGTCTAGACGGGACGGTCCACGCACGTCTCAGGACAACCGGGGCCCCTCACGAAACCAATACACTATTTCATTAATTTTTATGTCGTGTTGATTAAAGGTAATTATGAAATTCAGCGCCGGGGCTCACTGCTGCAGGGCTCTTAATCCGCCGTCCTCGATGGTGTTTCGTGAGGAGTATAGCTGCTTCATCAAGAGCGTCCTTGAGCAGCGTGCCGAGCGAAAGAGAGACACCTCGTTTTCGCATCCGGAAAAGTATCCGAATCCTGGACTTTATATTGACATATACGAATCCACGAACGTATTATGTTATATAAGTACTTATATTATGTAATATTAAATAACTTAATATTATATTATTATATTATGCAGTTATATTATTTATAGGTAACGACATTGTGTTTTGTGTTGAACTCAAAATAAGAAATTAATGAATTGATTAATCATATATATATATTTTTTTTTTTTTTTATATATTAACACCTTTTTGCTTCGTGCGAAAACGAAAACCCAAATGCTACGACAATTTGGAATTTCGTAAAACGAAATTTAATAACAAAAACATAAATAAATAGACGTTCAGGATATCTTACGTAATTACGTGGACAAATTGAAACGGCATTCAGATGTACCTGCGCAGTTTTTTTTTTTTTCTGTTAATTTTCTCAAAATGTGTGCCGCTTCTCTAATATGAAATGATTCGTATGCAGTTATATCGGAACAACGTATAATTATTATTTAACCTATTTAACTGTTAACGCGTAGAATATATAACTTATACGATATGAATAATTATTATTTTCTAATAATATATGCGATAAAAAAAAAAAAATTAAAAAAACCGCCTTCTTCCATTTATTTATAAGTTTTTGTATCCGGCCGCCTGCCTACGCGTTTACTTCGTCCATCGATTTTTTTTTTTTGTGCATAACGTCGCTATTTATATTTCCAAGTGTGACGACGGAGCTGTATACATTCGTTGGCTTCTTACCTGCATTATTGTTTTTCCTGTATATCGGTCACAAAGTAAAAAAAAAAACATTTGATCAAGCTGCAGTTGCTATATATATATTACAAACGAGGTGAAATTAAAACAATTTTAGTTCATCGCCTATATTATAATACTCGCGTATATGTTATCACAGTGGAAATTAGGTGAATTCATTCCCAACGCAAATATCTACTTATGGCGAAGAACTGACTTTTAGCGCAATAGTTGCCGATGTAAAAAAAACTCTATTAATGTACAATAACAGTAGACAGAAGAAGTATGTGGAATTAAACAGATAGAATTCGAGCTAAGTCGGTTAAAAACTTTTTTGCAGTGGTCTCTTTAGAGATGGGGCCGTTAAGGAAATGGCAGAAAAAGGTCTTTTGAAGCATTTGAAACGCACATTGGTGTTGGAGGTGAATGGAAAAGAGTGAGTTGGTAGGAAAAGATGACGAACGCGGACGTATTGTCAACCCGAGTGGGAGAATGAATGGATGTAAGTCATGACTCATGAACCAATGACGGCGTTGGGTCACGTCATTGGCGCCGTGACGAAAAACTGCTCTGTATAATAATAATAGAAAGCGCGCAATTGAAGGACGGAAACGAAGACGAGGAAATTCTCGATCGGATTTAAAAGGCTAGGCCGCGATATTACGGCGCGCAGAATACATCAGGAGAACAAAGTTGTAAGCCGATCAATGTTTAAAACGGTTGAAAAGAAAAACACGAATTCCTTCCGCGTACATAATATGTATTACGCTATTCACAGATGCGATATGCGACGCGTGTGTCCCTCCTTCAATCGCTTTGCTATCGATTTTCAAGAGCCGTTGCGGTTGTTACAAAATAGGAAATACGAGATCATCTACCTAGCAAGGCGTACTCTTCCCGATTTGTTACACCCTGCAACTGTTCTGTGTCATATTTTCGTTTACTTTGTACGTTATCGCTCGGTCAGTGTCAGGCTTTAACCAGCGTATAACGACGACAGAGCGCGTCCGTCAGAACGCAATAAAGCCGGAAAAGAAAGTAGTCGCCAGATAGCGGTTACGACACAGCGAAGAGGGGGTAATCACATAGCAAAACACGTATAAATAGCGGTCCGCGACCGACGGACCGCTCAGTGTTGTGTTACAGCGGGCAAACGCGAACAACGTTGTGTGTGTGTGTGGTAGATAAAATAGGATTAGCCACTATAGTACGGCCAGCGAAACTAGGCGGGTGACCGTCGCGCGCCAGGCGGCCGTTTTCATGTAAACCAGGGGTTCTAAAAGTATTATTTATTAAATGAATAGCTGGTGCAGCTGTGTTTTAGATGTTTATGAATGTAGACTTGGAATCACTACCGGTAATTTGCCACCAGGCGCGCGACGGTCACCCGCCTAGTTTCGCTGGCCGTACTATAGTCAGTAGGTTGGGGAAGCGCGTCTAAAAATGTCTGTTTACCAAAAATCCGCCCATGCTGTCTCTTTCTGTACCGAAAATACGTACCACATTATACGTATAAGTATATTATATAATAGATTTTTTTTTTTTTTTTTGCTACATAAAATCGAAAGAACGACACGCGGCTATATATGTGTGTGCCATTTCGTAGCGAATATTTTATTTATGAAATCGCGCAATTATTGTAACAATAACAAGTTTATTCTTATCTTATCAGCTGTAAACACACATATTTGCACCGTGCGCACCACCGGCAATATCGTATTATAGTAATAAATACGTGAAGTATATCGAAATCGTGTAATGCATCGCACACACGACAGAATTTTTCCGTAGAGAAAAAAAAAAAAAACGGAAACCGGAGAAATTGCAAAAAACAAGAAATACACACGATTTCCAAGTCGTAACCACGTAAATATTATAGCGGCGCTTACTATAACAAACGTTATACTCACGTCGTCGCCGCAGCCACCGCTAAACCGTTGCAACCGTTTCCACAGCGTCGACGAGTACCTCATCTTTTTCTACGCTCTGCCGAACAAATTCTATCGCACGCGGTTCAAAGGACCACTGGACACATCGGAACACGCGAGAAGATGCGCGCGCTCGTTGTCCCGTATAGAACGGATTACTCGGATACACAAGTCTTACAAATAAATACAGCGCGAAATCTTTTTGATCGCGCGCGCGCGCGCGCGCTATACACTACTGCTTGATGTTGGTGCTTCTGCTGCTGGTGCTGCGACCGGCCGGCGAATAAAATAATCGGGGAAAAAAAAAAAAAAAAACAATAATTTAACTCGATCCCGCACCGTGTAATTTATCCGGTACGTAATAATATAATAACACGGCCCCGTGTGTGGCATATAGCGTGTACGCACGCCGAGTGTGACGATTATTACAGGATAGCATATCGCCGTTCTCCCTCGCGCATATCTTTTTATCGCCGAGAATTTTTACCGCGAGTATACACACACACACGCCTCGAGTGTTTCGGAATGAATGTCACGTTTTTCTATATTTTTTTTCCTTAAAAAAAAAAAAAATGAAATGTTATTATTGTTGTTTATGTCGCGCGAGCGTTGTACTCGTTGGATTCGCCGTTTTCACTATATTATATCATGCTCGTATTAAGACATTGGTACACCGCACGCGAGGGAAATCCTCAAGAAAAAGTCATCCTCTTCGAGGATTTCCTTCGCGCGTGTACGTGTCGACCACGTGGCCCGTGTCAGGCAAAAAAATCCTTTCCGAAATTCGATATAAGGAAAAACTATAACTGCTGCTGGCACAGTTCAATTATAGTCGCGCACGTCTGTTTTTTTCTTCTTCTATATTTGTGACCCGCAATGATATCGATTTCAATTAATGCACCGCGTCCGTCTTTAAACAATAATAATTGTGCCAGTCTTCTCAGGGCGGCAAATCCTGAGACTGCTGTCGACAGATTTACGCGAGAATATTTCGACTTTTTATCAATTGCCGTACACTTTTTTCGCGCTTCTTCGTCGCCAAAACGTTTATAAAGACTTCGGCAGTCATTACGACGCGGACCTGCAATAGCCGGCAAAATGTCGTCTGGGGCGACAAAAAGTATTTTACCCGAGTCCGGTTTATTGATACGATTTTTAATTATTATTATTATTATTATTATTATTGTGTATATTCGTACGTTTTGCGGCGGTTCAGCGCGGTGAAACAGCACGTCGTGTTGCGTGGTCGTGTAATACGTGCGAACGTGTATTCCGTCGTCGTTTCCCAAACGCCTTCGCCTGCAGCGAACATTCATTGTTTTCATGCGAAATGTCGTTTCCGTATTAATATATATTTGCGTATTCTTTCAAAGAAATTTTTATTTATATAACTATATAATTTGCGTGGTTTGCGGTGTCGTATATAAAATTGCAGGCGACCTCGACAAAACTATTTTTCCCCCGTACGCACACGTGTATAATAGTCTGGAATATTTTTCTTGACCTCACAACGACAGATGGAAAAAAAGCTTTTTTTAAAAGCACACTCGCGTTTTAACGACGATTTACGGGTTTTAAGCGCTAATTGTTATTATTACGTCAACGGTGAAACGAAATTTTAAGTCTGCGGGTAATATTTTTATAAGTGTGTTTTAACACGCCCGTGGCAATGTGGCGGTAGATTCGTTGGCATTTAGACTCTAGAAATTTGCGCGGTGTTGGAGAAAGTTGGACTGAAATGAAAAATTGAGAATGTATATCAAAGACGATATTGCGATGATTAACGAACATTAATATATATATATATATATGATAATATTCTATAAATGAGAAAAGAAGATGCCACGAAATGGTAACGGATTACAGTGCGGTTTAAGGACTAAGGGATAACGACGTAGAAGGGACACGGTGAAGACCAGGAACGAGGTACGTTAGCCAAAAATAATTAAGGACGCACTGCAGGAATCGCACGTTATTCGTACACGGAGCTCAAAGATGTGGCAAACAAGAACAGGGAAACGCATGGAGAGGATATTGCGTTGTGATTACGTTATAGACCAGCTTGGATAGGTCAAACTAACGTCGCAGAATATTATCGAAGTTTCGGGGTTTAAAATTGAATTCGTCAGCCACACGCGAATTCATTAGATTCCGCGACCCCTAGGAAATCTCCAAACAGCCGCGAACATATTTAATCCCGAAAGATCGTGAAAATTGTGCAAAGAAACATTTTCTAGTACAAGCGATAGAAAATCTCGGACGTAATTATTGTAAATACGTTTGGAAGTCACGAGAACGAAACGCGTTGGATTTTCGTCATTTCATATTCGAATTCTTCGGATTCGTGAAAACATTATAATTGTCTTTTCTTATACGAATATATTATAATAACACGCGACACGCGATCATATATTTTTAAGGTTCTCGTACTATTATTATCGTAAGTATATATTTCTTTCACACTCGGGGTGTAGATTCGGGGAATATATAATTGTCTTTTTTTTTTCATATTTTATTGCATTTTATATGACTCCGTCCATATGGTAGGTATATCACCCGTCGCTTACTGACAAAGATACAAGAATACGAGTGAATACAAGAATCACGACAGAATAGGTAGGTTTGGTTTATAATGAAAAAAAAAACATAGTAAATATGGTAAATGATGGGAATTCGGTTGTTGTTTCGGTCACATAAATTATAATAAACGTTCGCGTATTATACGTAGAATGAAACGCTTAATATAAAATAATACGGTTTTAAATATTATAACCGCAGCACGGGAACAAACGCACGTGTTTACACATAATATATATATATATATACGCGTACGCCGAGAACGCATCTGTTCATTCACTAAACAATTTTTTTTTTAGTTTTTTTAATTTTCAACTCGAAGGTTGGTTTACAACTCCAATTCTCCATTCTGATCGATTGCTGCTCGCCTTTTCTTTAAGTTCCCCAAACATTTTGACTCTAGCATATCTTTAGATTTGTCCTATAAAAGAGTTTCTAAGGCGTTCTACAGTTTTCTTTCCTTCTATTATACCCTCTATAATTTATTCTCTGGGTGTCCAATCATTTTTCAACGCTTTGCTCAAATCGCATCCTCGAATATGCGTTTTTCTTTAATAGTTCTAGGTATAACGTCATTTTTTTTTTTTTTTACTCTTTATCCAGCTTATCGTTTCCAGACGTCTCCGATACCTGCACATTTCGAAGGCTTCTAATGTATTATCGTTAATTAAAAAATATATTATTCGACGAAATTGATCGAAAAAAAAACGTCTAATTGTATACTTACATATTATGTTATACTGTATACAGTGTTCTATCTCGGAATACATGTAGCGGCAGTGGCGACCGTCATATTACTTCAAGTGTTGCTTGAGCAATACCTATAAAATGTGGTGAGTAGTAGATTCCGAGTATTCGACGTAAACGATTATGAAGAAACTATGATAACTATCAGTGAAATTCGTGTGCAACAAAAAGACATTTTAAAAACGTGGGGATAGAGAGTGTTCGATGCAGTCGTCAATTTCGTAAAGAACAATTTTATATGGGGTATGGCCGATTTGTAAAAAAAAAAATTAACGATAATCCGGACCTGGGTGATCCTCTGGAAATATCTTCAGAAACACCAATTTTTTCTAGGACAACCGCCACTGACATATACAGTTTTAACAGTGGCGTGGCGAGTGCAGTACTCACGGTTTCCGGCACGTTTTTAGATCATCTCCCCCGTCAATTTTAGTTCAAGGACCAGTCTTTTTTATAGGATTCAAGAAGTATTAGCGACTTTTCCAGTAAATGATTCGGACGGGCATTTCAGACCATGTTCATCGCCGCAGTACATGTGCGCGTATTCGCGCAAAAAGACGGTTTACGGGGGCATGATAAACTACTATTACTTGGATTTTTCGAAAATTTCTTTTATTAAAAATCCTTCGATTCAAAATGGGCGAAAAAGTACATTGCGTTTGTTGTGATACAACACCACATCATAAAAATTATCGTTCCATTTTGACATTATAATCTGACTAAGTGTAATATAAATAATGAGATTAAACAATTAAAATTACAAAATTATGTACCGCGTGTACACGACATTGTATTGTCATTTTGTCGTCCGTATCGTTGTTATAAAATATGTATGCGTTTAATTATATTATCTAACCTGTTGTTAAACGCAATATGCGCGCAATTTATACACTTGGTAAAAACCCTTCAACGTCGTTAAACGTCTACTATTGTAACACGGAAAACGTATAATATCACTTTTGAACAACCGAGGAGGAATAGTATATTACTCGTATTATATTATATTGTTTGTACAGTTTTCAAGACAAAATAAGAACTCTGCGCAGTTGAACAACGTGTTCGGTCTCGGATCATATAATATAGCGTTTAGGCGTGTATAATATACTCGTGGCAAACACAGGTGAAAACATAAATTACATTTCAGTTTTTTTTTTCTCGTAAATTAATAAATTTGTTTTTTCGTTATGAATGTGACCGAAACCTAAACACATAATACATATATATATATATATATATATATATATAAAACGTTTTCCAGAAAATTATACGTTATGCAGCATAACTTATGTAAATATAAAAATTTGTATACAGTTTGAAAATGTACACGGCATCCTTAAAAATAATTCGCACGAATCCCGCTGTGATATAAAATAATAACAAGGCCATTTTGGCAACAACAATTTATATAAATGGCGTGTAAAGTCAATGTATCTTTGTAAAATAAAATTTAGTCTCTACACGACTAGTCTCACTTGAGACGAGGATGAAAATAAAGCAGAAACTTCGTCCCAATCATACCACAATGGATTTTATAAAACATTTGTAATTAAAGTTTTATTTTCTTCTAGTAATAAATTTAATAAAACAAATGCGAATCGAATATAATAATAAATTGCTCGTCAATAGTAATAAAACTCGGGTATTTTTATATAATATTAGAATTTAGAAAACAAAAAATTATAATAATAAAAAAAAAATATACCAAATTTCTATTGGAGAGTTTCGCAGCGAGAACTTCTTCGGGTTTTGTTCCGTTATTTCCGTCAATTTCAATAGCAGTGAGCTGCATATCAAGTGAAACCACATATTAAAATTAAAAATGTCTTCTCCGTTAAAAATGATAAATAAAATTCCTCGATTTCCTGCACGTCAACGATATCTCGGAGAAATGTGTTTATTGCGATCGGTGCACAATAAAATATTTCTAATCGAAATTTCGGTCTTGGAGCGGGACAAAATGGTCAGAACGAACGTCTTTCCATTAAAAGCGACGCTGATCATTTTTATACGTATATTTGGAGGTGAAAAAAAATTAGGGATGACACGGACTTTTCGGCTTTCTATATAGTGTATAGCCCGCGAGTATTTTATACGAGTACGGAAATAATAATAATAATAATAATAATACTAATAATAATAATAATAATAATAATATTTCTAGAAGAAAATAGTAAATAACGACGTGTCCTTAGCGGAGAGTGCGGAACACTCGCGTACACTGCCATATTATATAGTAATTAAAACGGTAGTTTATCTAATCAACGAGCGCGCGTTCCCAAATTCCATTCCGACACGACCGTCCGCGTGGTAATAAGATATATAATGTTTTATATATTTTTTAATGTATATTAAAGCCGAAAACTATTATGGAAAAGAAAGAAATATTGTTTGTTTACTTATAAATACCGCGGGTTTCGACGAGAAGTCGTCATTATATACAACGACGGAATAAAAAAAAAAAATGAAAAACGAGCGAAATTACGAATTTTATATATATATATATATATGAAAAAAAATCAATAAATTGCGTACGTATAATGGATTAAATCGTTAAAAAAAAATAGCGTGTTATTTTAATATACGCATAATATAAAATATTATTTTTAAACGTATTTACGAGTATTATTATTATTAATAATGGTTTTTTTTTTATACCTGTTTCGATTTTTTTTTTTACCATGCCCTATTCATTATACGTCCTTTTCATTTGATTTTTTCGGCGTTTGCACTATTTTATATTGTTTATTGCACGCGTACACCCGGCTGATATACATCTGATTATTATTATTATTGATATTATTTCATAATATATGCGACGACGGATAACGGCTTGGAAGTACGAAATTACCGCATTGTGTATATATTATAATACCGCATTCGAATCACCGTCATATATTTAGTATTATAATTCTGGCCGTGTATTATAATATGATATATATTGTTTTCTTTTCGCATGGATATTACAATATTTTTTTCCTCGTATAAATGCGCGAAAAACATGAAGAAATCGCGCGGAGCCGAGAAAGACGGGGGGGTTTTTTTTTTAAATTTCAAACGTTTATAACGCGTAAGAGCGACTCTTCGTGTTACGAAACATATTCCATAGTTTGGCCACAAAAACAATAAGAAAATCGATTGCGAAAATGCGTGTGTTCTCGGTATATTTCTTTGGGGGAGAAAAAAAGTGTGTGCATACACGTTCGATCCGTTCCCATTCCTCGGAGTATATGAATAAAAAAATTAAATAAAATTCCATTCCCATTCGGTGGCGACATTCGTAAATTCCAAAATGAACGCCGTTCGCATTACATTGTATATGGTGCGTAGATGTACACGATTATACGCGTATATCTTCTTTATACAATATATACCTAAATTAATGTAGAACAAATATTGTGTATCCGACTGCAATACAACGCAAATAAAGTACATAATAATAAACACTCGATAATCAATCATATAACATAATCTATTCGTATACAAAAATATATAATAATAATAATAATAATAATAATAATAAAAAGAATTAATAATTACTAATACTATTGTTAAAAAAAGAAGATTAGAAATTGTCGTATATATGTATCTAACGTGTGTATTTTACACGTTTAAACTAAAAAAAAAAAAGAAATGTAATAGTTGAAAATAATTCGGGTCACGCGTCGCGTATATGTGTCGTTAACGTGCGCTCGAAAGAGATTTAAAAAATTCTGATTTTTTTTTTTTATTAATATTTTTTCCGTTATACACTCGTATTCGTTAATATATATATAATATTATTAGCGTAATAAACAAGATAAAAGTAATTAATATTTTATATTCAAATTCACGCCGTCGATTAAAATAACGAAAATAAGTGTATATTCCAAAAAAAAGGCATTTAAACTTTTTTTTCTTTTTTACGACGAGAACGTTTAAATAATAATAATAATAATAATAATAATAATAAATACAATCGTTTCACGAATAATATAATTTTATTTATCATCGTTTTCCAACGACAACAATAACAACAACAACAACAACAACAACAACAACAACAACAACAACAACAACAATAATAATAATAATAATAATAATAATAATAATAATAATAATAATAATAATAATAATAATAATAATAATAATAATAATAATAATAATAATAATAATAATGCGTAACTCTCAATAAGCGCGTTGTTATCGCATTGCGTATATTATATCGAAATGTTTTTGATCATTTGCAGGATGGCACAGTGACTAACACGACGAATATTATTATTATTATTATTATAATTATTATTATTATAACAACGGCAGTGGTAATAAAAAATTGATATATTAATATTGTCGCATTGTCGCGTATATAAAGAAATAAATAAACACAAATGAAATTTCGCATTAAATTAAATAATAATAATAATAATAATAATAATAATAATAATAATAATAATAATAATAATAATAATAATAATAATAATAATAATAATAATAATAATAATAATAATAATAATAATAATAATAATAATAATAATAATAATAATAATAATAATAATAATAATAATAATAATAATAATAATAATAATAATAATGTTAATAATAATAATAATAATAATAAAAATTGTTCATTATACGGTGTGGCGTATATTATGTGCAAGTATAGGTGCGCAGACGAATGGAAATTGTCTATATACATATATGCTCACAGCATACGTATAATGAAAATAAATACATAATGAAAAATCACGCGTGTGTATAACGAAAGTGTTAAAATATCTCGTTGAATATTTATTATTTTTTTTCATAACGTTGTATCGCCACGGCATATATTATATATAAATATTAATTTAATAATAATATAAATCGTATATATTTACCGTTGCACGTGAGACGTATTGCGCAGTCTTTGCGCGAACACTCACGCACACGTGCGAAAAACGAATAAAAATCCGAAGAACAAAAAAAAAGATAGAATTTTCGGATGAATGTTTTTTTTTTTCGTTTCTCACTGTATGTGTGTGTAGAAAATGTGAATTTTTCCCCGATTCGAATACGCGCTAGCGTTAAATTACATAACAAAACGTTATGTAATTACACGAGTCATGGCTTTATAAATAAATATAATATAGGATGAGGCGCCGACCGAAAAACAAATATAATATATTTCATGGCATTATATTGTCCTGGAAAATATAATAATAATAATAATAATAATGGGCGGTCGCCATAATAATATCAACATCGACCGTCGCGGTATATTAATAAAAAATAATCAATAATAAATTAAGGCGATTTCGTTCCGTTTTCTTTTTTTCATATAATAAAACGTCTTATTCCGTGTTACACATAATTTTATATTCTAAAGTCTATTTCGTTTATTGTTTGTTGTAAACTTATATATATATATATATAGTGTCAAAGGGCATATGTACTAGATTTTATGATGACTATAATATTATATACTCGTATACTCGTATATGTAATATGATTTTTGTGGTATTATTATTTATATTGTCGACAGTGCCCCGCAAGCACGCACGTTACGAGGTCGGTGTGCAAACCGAAACGAACTTCGAAGCCTATAACATTTGTTGTTAAATAATAATAATAATAATAATAATAATAATAATAATAATAATAATAATATTCAATGTTATTTTGACAGTGGGCAATGGTTGGTACTCCCTCCCACTCCTCTCGTCCGTTATATCAATTTTTTTTTTCATTAAAAGTTTTCCGGTTTTTTTTTTCGATGATGTGGTCCTTGATTTGTATTTCCTACTATAAATTACGCTTTTAAAGATTGTTTTATGTTCGAAAATCCTCGGTGTCAACCTGAGTGATTGCACACTTACGCCACTGGTTATTGAATTGAACTACATTTCGTGATAAACCTCGACAAATCCCGAATAAAATGCAAAAGTCTATGTATTTATTATTAATACATCATCAATATATTACAAAGATTTACGAATTTCTTAACCTTTTATTTATAAAATCAAATACTTATAATATATACGAAAACATTTGGGGGTCCGAATTAGTTTGGTGAAGAGAGGGCATTGCACAACTCCCGGGTAATTGCGGCACTGGTTCTCGATCATTAAGTAAAAAAAAAAACGACCTATATAGTGTCAGTTGGAATTTTCAAATATTTCAGACATTATTTCGGGGATTAACTGCGTGCAACGAATAATGTAATTTACAATAATCGAAAATAATAATAATAATAATAATAATAATAATAATAATAATAATTAATAATAATAATAATAATAATCGATAAGTCGAATAATAATAATAATCAATAATAATAATAATAATAATAATAATAATAATAATAATAATAATAATAATAATAATAATAATAATAATAATAATAATAATAATAATAATAATAATAATAATAATAATAATAATAATAATAATAATAATAATAATAATAATAATAATAAATAATAATAATAATAATAATAATAATAATAATAAAACGTTTTGGAATTCTCGACGAAATCAATTCATACGCAAATATTAATTATTACGGAATGAAGAGGAATTATTATAGAAGCGATTAATATTTTTATTTTTTTCTGCTGTTGCAGACGGGACATCACAAAGCTATATATAAATAATAAGTGCGTGGTATAATATACACTTACCTACATAATATAATATTGACGCACGCCGTATATGGTCGGTGTTTACTGTTTGATCACATATGTAGATAGAACTATCTATATAGGTAATTAATTCAATGGCACGCATTACCAGAAGGCATTTCGGTATTAATAATAATAATAATAATATATGTGACTCATTTATATATTTCATTAATTTTTTTTTTTTAATGGTTCGGTTCGTTGTATTATTATTATTATTATTATTATTACTATAATATATAGATGTTGTTGTGCAGTATGATGCAGTACGCCATATATAATAGTAGTTTGCACAGCCGCCGAGTAAATATCATAATAATAATAATAATAGCCGGGGATAGATTATCGATTTATTGTAACACTGTGTGTGTGTTGGTTTCGAAGGCGATTAATATAATATGAAAAATAAAAAATAAAATAGTTAAAATTTTCTCTATAGAATATTGGACAAAAATGCGTGTACCTGTATGAATAATATTATTGAAATAAACGTATGTAGAGAATGTCGTCGTTGTACATTTTTGGATTGCCAGTTATTATTATTTACATATATGGACGTGTGTCCGCGATGAATTTCGCAATGTTTAAAAATTAAAAAAATAAATAAATAATCGCTATAATAATTTATTTTATGCGCGGACTCCTACAATATTCATATATATATACCAATAAATACACAATATATAGTTATTTACGGTAAAAAATTGTTTTTTTTTAAATTTAATTAACAATATATAAATTATAAGATCTTGGTTTTCTATTTTTACGAAAAAAAAAAATTGTTTTCCGACGATGTCGCAGTTTGTTTTTTAAAAATTCGATTATAATATATATTTACGTATAACCGCGGCTATATACACAATAAGATTGTGCGTTTTTCACGAACATTATTTATTTTTTTCTTTCCGAGTATTATATCGCCTGTCAGTTATAATTTTATATACTCGTTATTTCACTGTAAATACATCTATAAATATTACGAGTTCGTTCCCCACAGAGGAAAAAAAAACGTCCGTTTCTTCCCTTTTTTGGTGTTGTGCTATAATAAATTTGCATAATTTTTTTGTATTCTTCATACGACGATAACTTTCGTCTTCGATTTTTGTTTAAAATAATATTTACACAAAACATATGTAAATCGTATAATTCATAAAGAAAACGACAAATTTTTCCCCCCGAGTAAAAGTCTTATTATAATTTACATATGCATAGGTAAACTGTCAATAAGTAATAAAATATCAATTGTATCGTTACGCATATTATAATAAGAAATTAAAAGCGATATGTTACGATGTTGTTTTTTTTATATACATATAGAAAAAAAAACAGTAAATATAATGAATAAGTATGTAATAATGAAATATTTTGTTAAACATTTTACCGTACATTATTTTATACAAACGGTATTACTTGATGCAGTAATTGATTGTATTGCACCATAAAAATATCGTTTCCTTATATTATTATTATTATTATTACTGTCACATTATTGTCGATTATTAATTAATATTTAATCGTAATATCTACTATACATATATTTATGTATATATATAATGTTTTTAATTACTGTTTTATTATTGCGTATACAGGAATAATTTATTATAAATTACATCGCGATGTTCTAACATATTATATTTATGACATAATAAGAAACGCGCGAGAACGATTATTATGTGGATATAATAATTATTATACAAGTATGTAATAATGAAATATTTTTGTTAAACATTTTTTTTACCGTAATTATCATTTAATACAAACGGTATTTACTTGATGCAGGTTAATTGATTCCTTCTGTACAGTACAACACCGTACACTATTATTATTATTATTATTATTATTATTATTATTATTATTATTATTATTATTATTATTATTATTATTATTGTAATATACGATAATATTTGGAAGTTTTCCTTTTTTTTTTTAATTTTAATTAAAATGTTCACCATAATATAATGTGTATAATTTAGTTATTTTCATTATTACGAACGATAATATTCCGCTGCGGCAACGTACACACGGTTTTAATAGAAATATATACGTATTATTTTACGAACAATTTACATATTTTTATGTAAATCAACGAATAATATTGTTAAGACTTGTCATTTTCCAGCGGGTATATATATATATATATATATTATATAATATATAATACATATTCGAATAATATCGGCGATAATTATTTCGCGTGCTAAAAAAACGTTCTATTTATATACGCACGTTTTGATATTCTTATACAGACGAATTATATACATTTTTTTTTTCAATAATAATTATGAAAACGTACTTCATTTCAACGCCGCGCGTATTACCTATACCGATCGATTGATTGCGAATAATTGGAAAAATATACTAAAAAAACTAAAACGCGTCCGAAATAAAATATTTTAATTAAAATATTCGTCATCCGTTATTAATCGAGAAACGTCATAATTCATATGGGTCCGCGATACAATTTTTAAAATATTATTGTTGTTAAAATTAATAATTAATATAATTCTATTTTTGTTAGAAACGAATAAAAAATGAATATATATTATAAATATATATAATAGTAGACAAAAGTATATATTTTTACCTATACCGCATTAAGTGTTTAAACAATAAATATTGTAAATATGTTTAACATTATTAACGATTATTTTTTTTTAATCGTTAACTGAGGTTTTTTTTTAAAATTATAATTGCAAAGTGTATTAAAATATTATCAATCGAATCAATTTAAATAATTTATTAATATATAATAATAATAATAATAATAAAAAGAAATTATTCAATTAATACGTTTTATATATAAATATGTTTATCGACTTGAGTACAATATAATTATTAATTAGTATACAACACAGCGACAATTAATTAATAATAAACAAGCCCACGCGTTATTTAAAGTATGTTGGTCTAAATATTTTATTTTTTAATTACATTATAATTTATGCTAGTTCAATATATATATATGTATGTGTGTGTGTGTGTGTGTATACTATTGGTTTTTATAAGTTTTAAAACTCTGGGGAATTTTTTTTTTTTATCTGGAAAATAAAACCATTTATAAAGAAGAAGAACCACATTTTTTTACAACAATTTAAAAAAAAAACTGAGCGCAAAATTCAATATAAATTAGCTATTATAGGTATAGTGTATTTATTTATACATACGATATAGGTATATCAGGTATATTATAATATGTGTATTTTAATTTCAAAACTTACTCCTACAAGCATATTCTAGAAGTTAAAACATTAAATGTTAATGTATATTATAATATAATATGCGTAAATTATACTATTTTATATTTAATTATACCAGTATTCAAGCGGCGTATAACGTATTAACACATTCTTATTATTTTATTATTATATTACGAGTGTATATCTACTAAAGTGTTGGATATTCGAAGAAATTATTCACGATGAAATTTTTATTTGTACATATATATTATACATATATGAAGGTGCAATAGCGTGCAACTAAGATTTTTCCTCATTTGCTTATTTCGTCACGTTTTTCTTCACGGTATTCAAATTCGTGTATAATAATTTATATTTATACAAGTATACGGATTGTATTTTAAAACTATATACTCGTATTATTTGTATAAATATTTCATCTGGTTTCAGTTAGGCGACGTTTATTGATTTTTATTTTATTAAATTTTTTTTTTGTCTTTAATTTCCTATATGGCAAAGGGTCATTTGAAATCATCGCGCACGATTTACAAAATAAAATTATAATCTCGTAATATATACTGCAAATGTAGCGTTTTAGAATGAATTCAATATTCATATTCAATCAATTTTATTATTCAATAATATTAATACACATATATATACAATATACAGGAATATAAAATATTATCATTTTATACGGATGAAAATTTAAAACGCGGCGATACGTCTATATGCGTATTTCGTATAGAAAAAAGGTTATATCAAATTTTTTAAAGAAAATCCACAAATTTCGGTGCGGATTAAGTGCGTATGAAATAGAAATAAGAAATTAAAATAATTTTTTTTAACGTTTTCTTTTTCAAAAAAAAAAATATATATATATTTATATATTCGATTGAATCGGTATGCAACTGTACTGTAATCGGTACGCATATGCTGAATGATGCAACCTTGAACGTAAAAAAAATCTTGAACCATTGGTTCCTTGAACGTAAAAATATTGAAACGAGAAAATTGTTTTGAATGAAAAAACCTTGAACCGTATATAATTATCTCGTGTATAAGTATATTCGAAAAATATACGAATTTGGATGATAGATTATACGTTTTTTTTTTTTAAAGATTTCGTATAGTAAATACAACATAATATATATATATATATATATATATATGTGGGAAGTCTAATATGTACGTATACATATTAAATATTAATAATATAATTATATATATATATGTGTGTATAGGTGGATTAAATAGATGAATAATAATAATTATTATTATTATTATTATTATTATTATTATTATTATTATTATTATTATTATTATTATTATTATTATATAGGTGATTTGTTCCGCAACACATGACGAATATTAAAATATAGTAAATATACGAATTCGCATAATATATATGTATACGTACATAGAGTTTAAAAACGAAATAATATCTTATACTGTACACGTATTTTTTTAAACGCCTTTTTTGTTTTTCTCGAGTATTTATAGTGTTTGTTATAAATCGCGATTGTACATAGTACACGCGTATTTATTTACTTATTAATATTATATACATAACGTATATAGAGATTGGATGTTAAAAAAAATTTATAAAAAACGCTACGAAAAAAAAGCCCTCAATTAAAGATTATTTTATTGTTATCGTCAAACCTACGTTAAATATTTTAATTTTTATGTTTATGTATTATAGACAAATGGAGTGAAATAGTAATATAATATATATAATAATTACAGAATGATTAAACCGTTTTATAAAAATCTTAAAATAATTTTTGCTAGTCGATATTACTGATTGAATTTCAACGGCAATACTTTTACTTATATATAAATAAATAAATATATATATATATATACAATTAATTAACACAATATTGTTATTAAGAATTTAATGTTTATTACAATAGGTACTATTCAATAATACGTATATTTCTCGTGAGAAAACGAACGAGTTTCTCTACAACACGAATCGAATGTATTTAAATTCTTTTATATGTGATACTTCATTAGTATGTGATACTTATGAGTTACGTAATAACGTATATACGCCATCGTAAGTTTGTACGATATACACTGCATAGAATCGGAAAGTAATAATATTGTAATAGACGTATAAAAGTATATTAAGAATGTCTAAAAGACTGAAATGCCCACAAGTGATTTCAGATTGTATTCACTCTTCGTCTTAACATATGGTGTCCAATTCTAAACGCACAGGCCTACAACTAAAAATGTAGGACATTTCGTTTAGATGTGATTGTATTTTTCTTTCCCCTCCCCCCCCCCCAATCATCACGAGTTATATATTATTCTAAAACGTCAAATCGATATAATTTTCGAGCCGACAATCGATAGAAGGGATAATATGATTAGGGCATACACCGCGCGATGATAGTTTGCTGAAGCTGATTATTGAAGGATACGTGAATGGTAAAACAGGAAATGGAATATCAAGAATAAAATAACAAATTTCATAAATTATTATAAAAGACATGTTGTACCGTGTACTGTAAATATACAGTGTACTGTAATAATACACGAATATTATTATATTTCGCAATATAAAATTTATTAAATTAACGTTTATTTTCATACACAAACCCAAAGAACAGAGTTCTAGTTAGTGTATATATATATATAGTTTTTATATCGAAGACGACCGGATAATTACACGCGATTTTTTTTTTTTTTTTTTTAATATTCTTGAGGGGCCAAATCCCCGACTTCCGTTTCGCGTATACGATAATAATAGTTAAAATTCGTATATAACAATATGAGTGTGTATAAATTATCCGGAAGATTATTACACACATATTATATAATAGTATATTTTTCATTATTATAATACGAAATATATTCTAAAACACGAGGTTTTAAGCAATAGTATACCGCGTATGTGTAGTACGGCATCTGTTTCGAATAATGCAGTTAATTTTAAATCTCGCGTATTATTAGGTTTAAATTATGCGATTGACGTACATTGTATATGTGTATGTACAAATAGTGTTGTTTTAAGTATATTTCACATGTATATAATGAATATTTACATGTGTGTGTGTATAGGTAAAGGGTAAATAAAATTGATACGTACGTAATTTACTTTATTATGAACGCGCAATAATTTCGAATATTAAAAACGTTTGTTATTATTTCCTACGCGCGTATAATTCCTGTAATATTTATTTATTTTTTTTACTATAAAAAAAAAAAACACCGACGCTATATAAACTTAATAATATAATATCAGCTACACGTAGGTATAATGTGTATACACCCGTATATTGGTGTATTATTTACACGCGTTAAATATTGAAATCGTAAGACGCGCGTTAAAAAAATAATACAGCACACGCGTGTATACGATTTATATGTAAAAATATTACAACAAAACTGCGGTGTTTTTTTTTAAGGAATTTTCACACAAACACAAAAAAAGAAACACACATTTTCTTTCGAAATACACGAAAAATATTTGATGATATACACAATACTGCGCGTAATGTTCGCGGTTTCTCGTTTTTATATTAAAAATGCACTTTATTAATGCTCGCATATATATATATATATATATATAATGCGCGGCAATAACTAAAAAAAAAGAAGTTATAAAGTAACAGGAGATAACAGGAGATCTAAGGAATTTAATAATATTAAACCGAAATTGAAATAATTCTCTTTACAACCTTTAAAATGCGTATTAACGACTTTTAATATTTGTATACATATAAAAATAATACGCGATAAAGCTGTATAATATTATAATAACGACTGCAACTTTATATTACCTCATATTATACAATAATTAATACTTTTTCTTTATTTGAATGCCGGTAATAATATATTATATAAAAAATATTGTGTAGTACACGTCGATTTATCCGTCGTTCACTAATTTCAATACGTATATAGAATTCAATAAATTTTGAAAAACGCGCGTGATATCGTCGTCGTCTCTAATAAATGTCTTTTAAAAATATATAATTGACAAGATGTCAAAATATTCGTGTCGCCTATATACTCGTATATATAACTTAAAAAAAAACGCTCAGTGCATAAAATCCACTATATGAATATCGAAAAATATAGCGAATTAATAATATATATATATAAGTATTTATCGCGGTATTATAATGTGGAAGCATAAAACCTACTTTTCCTTATTATAATATATTAAAATAAAAAATTTTATATAAAATCGACGCAAACGTTAATAATAATAATAAAAATGTCTCTAGTTCAACAAATTCGTGGAATGATAATATTATTCTCTCGACGAGACTTCATCGTATAGAAAATCATGATTGTATTTTTCGTATATATGTATATATATATATATATATATATATATATAATAAATTGATTATATATTGACATATTGTGAATAGAGAAAAGGCTTTAAACACATAATATGATAATATATAAGAACGTATAGTATATATAGATAATAGTAATAACATATACAGTATAGTATTTCTATAATATATTAAATGAAAAGGTTTTTTATTATTATTTACGCACGTTTTCAATGCAGTTTTCAATATACCTATTCCGAATACGTATATAAATATAATATAACGTATAATCGTATCGGAAATGAAAAAAATACCACCGCCCGGCTAATAGTGAATACGCTATATAAGTAACGTAACGAATATAATAATAAAAACGAAAAATCAAAATAAATAAACATCGTTATTTAATATAAATATCAATAAAATACGAAGAAAAATTCGCAAACATATTTAAAAAAAAAATCTAAATAAATAAATTGAATTTTTAACATAAATGTATTATGAGAAAAGTTCGCTAAAATATTAAATAATATTAAAATTGTGTTCAATATTAATAATAATAATAATAAATTATTATTATATAATAATATTATTATTATTATTATTATTATTATTATTATTATTATTATTATAATAAATTATTATTATTATACTATATTGTTATAATAATTTTTAGTATACATAATATTCATAATATTCACTTTACTACTATTAATACCACAATAGCTGATTATGAATTTTAATGTCGAAACCAGTAGTAAACAGACAAATTTAACGCAATAACTCATATATATATATATATATGAATTTATAATATTATTAATTATTAGTGTTAAATATAGCAATAAACGATCACGATGTGTGTGTGTGTCAACAATTTGTGGAAATTAACGTATTATAATGAGGTTTTTATACTTTAACACCGCCGTAAATCCAATATAGCGTTAACAATGATTGTTTATAAAATTTATATAAAATTTTCCTGACTTTTCGCATCGGTTAACATTTTAAAATGTGTGTATTATTCACGCATTTTACACACACTATACGAAACGTCAAAGTATATATTATTACCATCGATTTGAAAATTAAATCGAATTATAAAGGTTAATCGAAATCGATGTACGTACACGTTTGTTTACGCAAAATTATTACGTAAGACGTAATAATAATAATAAAAATAATAATAATAATAATAATAATAACAATAATAATAATAATAATAATAATACTCTAAAATGTAGATAATTCATTTACCTAATCCCCGTACATTATATTATTATTGACTGTATAATAATATATTAACAACGTAATATCGTAATATTATATAATATTGAGTATAGTTTTAGACTTTAATGGCGTAAGTGTATATATATATATAGCTCTTACGGTTAAACATTTCTAAAAGTCCCTATTATTACCGAAGCCTCGCGGTGTATAAGACAACGACGGAAAGGCTAACTGATGAGCACATTATATCTATACGCGACCACGTGAACCGATTATTTCGTACCAAGAGTTATTTAGCCGATAGAAATCATACATCGCGCGAAGGAAATTACTACGTTCTTTATAAATTGGATATTACCGGCATAAATTCGACCTAAATATGTTTGAAATTGTTTATATCACTTTACATTATAACGTCGTGTTTTGCAATATTGCGGAATACGAATTTTGTACATACGCAATTCGTTCGCGCACAAAAACGCGTGCGTCGATCTGTCCGCTTTCTGTCGGCCGTGTAGTGGTCTTTTTTTTTTTTGGATAGCGTATACGTACGAGTATAGTAAAAAAAAACATACTTTTTATAATTTTTAAATAGATTTACTTTTACGAGTTGTGTATTTAAGACGCTGCAATTGTTCTCAGCTCAATAAACCGATGGTTCTTGATAGTTTTTGACGATTTTCACATTCGTATATACGCGAGAATATGTTCGGCGGCACACCGTGTATCGGTTCTGCCGAAACAGAAAGAGAGACATATTTTTATTTTTTTGATTTTATAATTTTGATTACGCGTCACATTGCGATTAGACGCTTTGACGGAAAAAAAAAAAAAGAAATTAAAAATTCAACGTTATAATAATATTGCGTACACTTTTCTTTTAAAATATTGCTCTGTAAATCGCAGTAAACGCACGTGGTCTTGTCAAAAAAATAATAATAATCGTCAAAAGATCGAGAAATTATTTGGTACACGCGCGCTTTATGTGTCTGACTATTAATAATACGACGGCCGCGGATAGATTATCCGCAACTTTTTTTTGTGTGTGTGTGTATTTAAGGTCTGGTGTTGGGAATTCGTCTGCGTTTTATATAAGACGTTTTGAATATACGTAATTAATATTTTTGTGAAATTTATTATTTAAGCGCTCATATTATAGTACGGTATTTTTCGTCGTATAGTATCGACCGACACTATTATATCCCGGTCGTATTTATATGGAAATAGGAAACGAGCGTACCTATAATTATACAGTTTTTTATACGCGTTCATCGATATTCGTAGAAAAAAAAAATCCCACTGACAATATAAAATAATTCTGTTGTGACGACCGTTTTGAATTCCGTTCGGTTCCCCAAAACAAATACGCGTTTTTTTATTCGTATTTCAAATAAACGTTTAAATTATTTAATATTTTAAATACATATTTTTTGCCCGTTTTGGCGTGGCGAACTTCGAAAATTGTCGGTAGAAATATAAACCTAATCGCGGTTTATATCCGCCTCGTTTATATACACCGAGCTCAGATTATGCGATTTTTCTTTTGCCGACAACCGAAGTATTCTCTACCGCGATTTTTTACTCGATCCGTTTCATACCGGAGAAGACTCGCTCTTCTTCTTCTTCTTCTTCTTCTTCTTCTTCTTCTTCTTCTCTACTAAAGGCCTCGTCGTTGCAAATCCATTTTTTTTCTATATGTTGAATCTACGCCAGTCTTTTCACAATTCTACGTATCGATCACGCGGTGTCCGCCTGTTTTATCATCTCTTCTATATAAATCTATATATTATATATATATATATATTATATAAACGTCTTTCTCTACATCTGCGGCGTCCATTTATATCCGTCCATCAAATATGTTTGTCATAAATGGATATAATGTCTCCGCAGGCGACCGACCGCTTTTTTCATTATTCTTTCTTTTACGATACACTCAAATACAGAATCTTTTTTTTTCCTCCTGCTTGGCGTCTAATACACTTATATCGTGTCGTTTATTGCCGAAACCATTTGAAAATAATAATAATAATAATAATAATGATGATGATGAAAAAAAACCCACAAAATGCGATTGTTTTACGCGTTTTCTCAAAGGGAAATTCGTATTAAATTGTTGTTGGAAGAATAACGCGTAGAAGCAGTTGTCGAGGAGAAAAAAAATAAATAAATCCCACCCCTCCCCCCCCCGAGCGAGTAAAGAAAGTCACATGGTTTTCACGTGTGCGTCGCATGCGTCGACGGCGACGGCGGCGGCCCCGCCCGAGTCCCCGCGCGCGTACTAAACCGCGAAAACAATAAAGGCGCGGCTGGCTGCTCTACTCGAGTTTCGCGCTCGCGGATCGATTATTATCCGCGCCATCGCGCGCTCGGGGTCCTCTTCTCTCTCTCTCTCTCTCTCCCTCTCCCTCTCTATACGCATTATATTGAGTTGCCATCGCGTTCGGTCAAGCCAAACCGGGACACACGCACGGAAAAGGGTCAAATTTATATAAGAAATTTGTTTAGAATAACAATTAAATCAAAAAAAAAAATGATTTAAATTTTCAATATAAACGCGTACGGTTTGTTCGTGGGTCCGACTGCTTCAGCCAAATATTATTGCCTTATTCCCAGGGCCGGATTTAGGGGGGGGGATGGGCAGGGGGGCCCCGGGCCTCCACAAAATGAGGGCCTCCACTCAATGGGATTTTTTTGCGTCCAAGTATAAAACACAATATAATATTTGCAAAATAAATTTAAATCACAAATTGAATAAAATTGTTCAATCATTAACATAGTAAAATTAAAGTAATTTAAAATCGATTATTATGACTTGTAGAGTAGGATAAGCGATAAACGATAAGGTACGGTTTTTAATTTTGAGAAAAACAGTTATAAATAAACACATATGTAACTTGTATAGCAAGCCGCCTGACCGCTGTTGCACATAAATACGTGTAAATGTTAATATATTATTAAATTAAATGAATTTATAATAATATATTAAATACATATAATATATAATAATACATACATAATATATAATATATACATATTATGTTATCGAAATATAATATATACTTTTAAGGTGGGCCCAGGACCCCCACATTCCTAAATCCGGCCCTGCTTATTCCTATTTATACGCCTATTCTCCTTCAATTTTCTTTCTCTCCTTCCTTTTAACGCTTATACGGCATATTTTAGACCCGGAATTTTCCCTACAGCCTGTAATGGATACGCATTTTTTTCTAATATGTCGTGTCGTGCTACTCTTTTTCCTGCTACTGTTTTTCCTGGCATGAGACTATTATGAGACTATCACGTCTCTGCGCGTGTGATCTCCGTGATCAGCTATAACCGTTTTGCTATTTTCTCGATTTTATCTAATATATAAATCTTTCCGTTTATACGTGTATAGTAAACACTTGTATATAATATATTATATACATTATAACAATTTTTTGCGTAATACAACGATTTCTATCGATTTTTCTTCGGTGTTTTTTTTTTTTTTTTGTATAGTACGCGATTATTATATATTTATTTTATTTTATTACGCTCGGTCCGGAGACTCTGTGTCCTTTTTTTTCTCCTTATAGAAAACTATATTACATCGTCGGACCATCGATAATTCTGTTTTTGAACGGACTGCAAAGTGTATCACCGATTCGAAAATCTTGTGGTATTGTCGTATAGATCGAACGGCGGCACGGTGCCTAAAAAATTCTGCGGCTTTTAGAAGGAAAAAAAAAAATTTTTTTTCCCCGCGTCAAGTCACTGCAGAAAACGCGGCGTATACCGCGAAAATCAGGAGAAAAATTATTCGTGTTATAAACGCGTGTTCTGAAAAGGTAAAAACGCTTTATATCCGCGGACTGCAGACGGCCACGGCTCGACGAGATTTTCTCGGCAATTCGCCGAGCCAATCCGATTGTGAACTACATATACATATTTATATAATATAGAAGCGTTCAAATAATTTAATTGTTGAAAATGCCAACAAGGGATTATTTAAATAAATACGATTTGAAAATCCGTCCTCCTAGAAGTGATTCTGCGCAAGGGCCTGCGGTGCAGCACGTATACTATACGCACACGCATAATATCATATAAACGCGGCGTCAATTTGTCTTTTCTACCGTTCCTCGTCGTACGCAGAAAATAGAAAATATTTTCTTCCGTAAATATTACGCGTGCCGGGGGACAAAACCGCGGTCGATTTCGGATACTTTGTAATGTCTTACGGAGATCCGAGAGAGAGAGAGAGAGAGAGAAAAGTTGTTTTACTGCATAATAAAAATATGTTGATAAACCGTTGGCACGCTGCGTTTGCCAGAGATATATACGCGCGCGAACCATGACGATATTTGGATAGAACACTCTATACCAGTGATGGGCAAAGTACGGCCCGCGGGCCAACTCCGGCCCGCGAAAGTATTTAATCCGGCCCGCCGAGGGTCCATCGACATAGATAGCATATGGTCCGTCATAATTACGTGTTGACGGTCGAGAAGTAAAAAGTAGATTGTACTTAGTAGAATAATAGATATGCATAACCTATAGATCAGCGGTTCCCAACTTCAGGTCGCAACCCGAATTAGGATCGCCGGAAGTTTTCCAGCATTTCTTACAATTTATATATTTTATTTTTTTTTTTTTTTTTACATTATAATTTTAATTTAGGAAAAAAATTCCCGAAATATTCTAAAAATGATCGAAGAAAATAGTTTTAAACATATAAATGGATTGGCGCGGACTGTGCGCGGTCGTATCCTTACAGCGTGGTGTAGGTTTAACGCAAAATGCATTTTTTCTATAATTCTGGCCCGCCTCTAAAATTTCTTAAACTTTGTGGCCCCCCCCTCCCCATTAATAAAGTTTGCCCACCACTGCTCTATACGAATTCCCCTATTTGCTACAAGCGAGCGCGCGCGCGATTGCATTACGCATATATTATACACAACACCGCGGCGTCGCGTTTATGTAGAAAAATTTTTTTTATACAATATGTTATTTATACACGTAATAACGCGTTGTCCGGAATGCCATTCATCGGCAGGGCCGGAAAAACGGTCGGTCGACAAAACGGGAGGCCGTCGCCCGCGTAATAATATTTTATAATAATACGACGACGCGACGTCGGGCCCGCTCAGGAGAACCAAGCAGCGGACGACCGATAGTCGGTGGCGGCGGCGGCGGCGGCGGCGGCGGTGTCGGGGAGGGAAAGACTGCGGACGCGACCGTCACAGCCGCCGCATTCCACAGCATCCGGCGGACGACCGTTGTACACACACACACACACAAAACGCGCGCGTGCGTACATCACTATACGCCGCCGTCGCCGCGCGAATCGACCCGCGGAATACGCCCTACAGACGACTTTGTCTAGACGTCTTGTTATACGGATGCGACGACCTACACGAATAACGAAAATAGATTATATTATTAAAAGAGTCTATCTTTCTCTCTCACACACACACACATGTACGCATCACACGCGCGCGCGTATATATGTTTTTTATATATATATTATTATTGTAGTATTGTGCGCGCGCGACTACAAACGCGAGCCAAAACGGCCGATACCGCGCTCTGAACATATTGAGTTTGCGTGATAAAAAAAAAAAAATGTCCCGTTGCGAAATCCCTTCGGAAACGGGGATGCATATGTGGTCGTGTTGGCGGTGATGGTCAACAACCGTTTTACGGTGTTCTCGGCTCATATTATATAATATATAATGCAAGACGTCTCGATGACATGATAATAAGAACAATGTGAATATCGATCATTTATCATATTTTATAATATCATGTCAGTCGACGATCGGATAGAGTTATAAGTCGGGGGCGTGGGACGGGTTTATTGTCGAAACTTTTTTTCTTTTTTTTTTTTTTTTTTTTAAACACCGCCCGAGGTCGCGGTGCATCGCGGTGGTCTCCCTCGCGTTCTGCTCACTGCAGAATCGTACCTTTCCCATTCAGTCGTTTGATGCGGTTTTCGACGAATTTCGCGCGTTCACCGTTAACGCGCACACCGTCGAAACTATCGTTCTCCCGCCATTTCGCTGCAATATATATATATATATATGTGTGTGGACGCAGCGCGGGAAGACGACGTCAATACGGGCGAACGTCAATGCTGAAGTCTTTGAACGTCGCGCACGAACCTTTTTGAACAACTCGAGGAGGTCATTTGCGCAGAAATCGTCGGAATTCCTCAAGATATCGCGAATGTCGAGAATAATACGGAAACTTTTAGCGAAGACTCTACACGCACGTCGCCGCCCGTCTAGGTCGACGTTTGGACGATACGATTTTTAAAACCCAACCATAAATTTTACAATATGTGATTTCAATAAAACGCGTTCTATTTTTATAATTCGCCCCGGAAACGCACTCTGTATACCCAGTGGCGGATTTAGCGTCAGGCAAAGCAGGCATTTGCCTGGGGCGGCAATTTTAGGCCAATATTTTATTGAGAATGCTCTAGGTTTTTTAACCTAGTTTTAACTCTAGTTTATTAACATAACCGCCATTAATCATTGTTTAGTATCAGTCTTTATGATTTTTATTTTTTTAGTAGTTATGTTAAATAAGTATTTAAAAATATGTTTTCTCGTGTCGATAAGTTTAATGGGGCGGCCAAAAAAAAAAAAAATTTGCCTGGGGGCGACAATTGTGTAAATCCGTCTCTGTGTATACCCTATATAACGCGCGGCGAAAACGTACCGGCGTTTTTAAGTCCGTTTTCTTTTTTTTCTTTTTTTAATCAATCTCTAAGAACGCATCAATGATACATTTCTCTCCGTTTTCCCACACTTCCTTTAAGCCGGCGCCTGTACGTTTTTCTTCCAATGTCTATTCCATCACTTGCTTACACGAAACGTGTCCTGGTCGGTCTCGTTCGCCTTCTATCATCGTGGTCATATCCAATAGGGCTATTTCTACTTTAATTCCCATCCACGTTTTTCTCCAAATTTTCAGCGCATTCCACGCGTTCATTTCTGGGCGCGTTCGCATCCACTTAAAATTCTCCTCATCGTATTCCTTATTTTTCCTGTCCATATTTCACAGGTGTCCAATGAGTATAGTCTCGCTGTCAACTCACATTTTCACGAGAAATGCGAAAATATATAGTTTCGGGAACTTTTTGAAAAGTATACCGTTTACCATTCCCCCCCCCCCCCCGATACGATTCGACGACTGGGCACGCGACTGTAATAACAATTGTTATAAACGTGCGCCACATTATTATTATTATTATTATTGTACTTTACGCTGCAGCCATTTCGAACACGTTTAAAAATATATACGTACTCAATGTTCGCGTATATCTTTTTATATATATATATATAAAAGAAAAATATGTTTTTCGTTTTCGTATATGATATAACCGCGCGATTTCGTTCTAAAATAACTTATTAGTAGTCATTAATGTCGGGCGAGTGCAAAGCAGAGACGATAACGTCGTAGCTGATATATATATATATATACATTATATAACGCATTGACGTCCCTCTATATTTCGTAAGGCCGCCGCGGAGAACGGTAACGGCTTTTGTGTGTATAAAAATAATAAATAAATTTGCGCGGTCGTTTTCCGCAGAGAATAATACTCGACGAACGGATTTAGAAATAAATACATTTTTTTTTTTTTTTTTTAAAAAAAAGGAAAACTTTCTCTGCGTGCCCGAGAGTAGGACATTTTATTTATATGAATAAGTTATCATCCGCCTTAAATATATTTCGAATTAATATATATTTCGATTTAAAAATAAATACAATGAAAACCTCTTGCGCGCGCATTATAAACAATACAAATCTGTTGTAGAACGCGCGTTAAGGGGGAAAAATGAAAAATCATTCGAATATCATTACAGGTACACGGTTGGAAAAACGAAATCGCCACGTGAAATCGTTTCGCGTGGAAAAATTTTAACGAATTTCGTGATAAATCACGCAATACGTATATGTGTACCATATTATAATATATATAGTAGTGGCCGATTTTTATTTTGAATACCCTCATCTATCAACAATATGCGATACCGCACTGACTGTTTACTGTATATAAACGCCTATTTATATACGGCTTATAAATATAAAATTGTAATACGTATTACAATTTTGAAAAGCCTCGTGAGAATGTGCATAGCATTACGATTATTCGACACGCGCGTGTAATACAGTTTACGCGTATGTTTTACATTTCGAGATTTATGGCGAGTCATATATTATAGTGGCCGTTGCCGTTCGACTTAGAAGAAGAAAAAACAAATACAACAATCGTCCGGAATCGTCGTTTTTATATCAAATCGTATATTCGAATTGCATTGCAAAAACGATAATATATCATCATAATATAAGACAGTATTTCGGTGGGTATTAAAAAAAGCCTATATACTTGCTCTGCGGACGAGATATTTTTCCAAGTGCATTATCAATTTTTTACGAGTGTCCTCCTCCTCCTCCTCCTGGGATTTAAATTTGGTTTCCTTCGCATTCATTCATATACATACAGACAAATCGAAAATCCGATAATTTCGAATTTTTCTTCATAGTATTGTAGTAAAAAGAATTTCTACATAAAATTATTGTTGACTTGTATTACATATAAACGCGAATAAAATAAATTATAATATATAGGTATAGATTATTTACGGAGAGGGGGGGGGCGAAGGCGAGAGTCAACTTTCAATTATTAGTAATAGGCTGACGTGATAAAAAAAAATTATAATTAGGGAATGAACCGGGAGTTGAAAAAAATATTTAGTAAAAAATCGTGTATGTACATTTTTATAAAATTATATTACGAAAAAAATATTCATTTTCAGTCTAAAATTTGGAATATTTTTTTTTTTTGAAAAATATTTAACTGAAAAGTCCTTTTTATACTTTGTTATAGCACCTGTCTACATCGAAATTTTAAAAATTATTTTTTTTATTAACTAATTGATATTTTTGAAATGCAGAAGAGTCCTGAGAGGTGGTATAATAGTTAAAAACTATACTATAATTTGTATAAATTAGTCAAGAAATTCCGCCCCCGATCTGCAGCTCTGGGACCGGACGAAAATGCTTTTTTTGTGGCCTCGCCCCTGCTGAGAAGAAAAACAAATTACGTCTCCGTAGAAAGAAAAAGAAAAATTCTTATAAACGTTATAAACTTTATTATAATATAAAGGACGAGTTGCGGTTGTTCGATCCATCCGAATAATCTGCAACGACGCAAATTTACTCCGAATTAGAAATATATAATAACACGCGCTCGTATTGAATAAAAAATATAATAAAACATGTACGCCACTCATCTCTGCACAGTGCACGTTGCCAAAATATTGAAAAATCGAATATGTTAGAAAATAATTTATAGTACCTAAATACACTGTATTTAAAGGTATTTGCGATCAGATTCCTATTAAAAAAGGAAAAAGAAACGCACGCGTGTAATCGAATTCTACTTTCGTTTTTTTTTTTTTTTTAATTCAAACGCTGATCACTACAACTCGTTTAAAACAACACAATACACGTGTATAATAATAATAATAATAATAATAATAATAATAATGGATTTACAATTTTCTATTTTACCTTTAAATAATATACGCGATTTTTTCATTCAAATACAATATTATTTTGTCCCCGTTATATGATACGTCAACATTTATATGATTCTGATGACATACAAAAAAAAACCAGTGGGACTATACGTTTATATTTAACAAACTTGACGTTTCTTTTAAAAACAAAACAAAACAAAAATTCGTTTAATAAAAAATGTCGTTATAAATTACTTTTCTCTCTCTCCCTCCCACTTAAAATCTCTTATTTATAATACGTATTACATAAATGTATATACGATGTGTAAATATGTACTTAAATCATACAAAATAATAGTAAATAATATGCGTGTGTACTGCACAACTCGGGCCTTAAATCAGCTCGATTATTTTCGGCCCCGAAAATTTATCTGTCAATGTACGGCGGCCGTATACGTAGATAGACTGTCAAATATATAAAAGTTTTTCTAATCTTTAGATGAGTTTTTTGACACTTTATATTCTCGCCTTTATAATTAGATAACTAAAAAAAAAAAAAGAAAAAAAAATCGAGAAACGGAAAACGGATGATTTTCGCGCGTATTCGAAAATTTAAAAACTTTACAACGGAAAAAAGTGTTTTTAAACGTTTGAACTGTTGTGATAAAATAATCTCTCTTTATTACGATATAATTTTTAACGAAAACGCGCAATTGACTTATTCGATCGATATTTTTATTCTGGTTGCATTCAATGTAAACGGATTTAAACGTAGGAAAAAGTGTTTGAGATACGCGAATATAACGTTTAATTTTTCACGTTCTGCGAGTATATACGCTTTTGTTATTAAACGAAGGGGAGAGAAAAAGATGCAGTGTTATTAAATATTTATTTCGAAAATACTCCTCTTATTTTTAGAAACCTTATATACCTATATATATATATTTAGGCCGATTTCGGTATGAGTCCGGGCAGCAGACAATATAATATTATAACGCCAACCCAGCACGTACACGTGCGTAATTTATGAATTTGATTTCGAATTTTTTTTTCTGTCTACAATATCATTTGTATTAATTTAGTATAGTATATATATATAGAAGAAAAAAACATTATTAATAATATTTAATGTATATTAAAACCGTTTACCACATCTATAACATTCCTCCATTAATTCTCTGTACACACGTTTATTTACAGACACACATTTTTTATACGAGTTCACTGCACGTAACGCTCGGTGTCGATTGCGCTCTTGAGTTGTATAACGACTACGTCACGTGTACATAACGCGTACGTCACAACACTCGTGCAAATAGAAAAACAAATTATTATTTTTTTTTTATACAAATTGCGGTTCGATTTGACTGCAGTAGTAGTCGTCCCATATTGTAGGGGGAGGCTGATCATCATCGCCTCTTCTCGAAATTTCGCAAATGCTCTTCGGAACAAGTACGAAAATTTCAAATCGCGTATCGTAATTATTATATAAAACGATTTTGAAATATTCTAAATTTTTCTCATACATACATACGACGACTATTATATTAATTATTTATTTACGCGTGAGTGTGCAGAAGTCAGAACCGCGCCAGATGGCAATGTTATAATATAGTGTGTCGTTAAAAAAAAATCCGTTAAATTTTATATACGACAATGCGATTTACCTGCAGCAGAGCTTAAAAAACATGAGGTTATATTGTAGAGAAGCAGCGCGCAGACAGATTTGGCAAACTAAATGGAAAAATATCGAAGACAAATTTACAATAAAACGCGTGTGCGTCAATTGCGGCTGTAAAGAAGAAACTATTTAAGAGTCTGCGCGCAGCAGTGCAGTGCGATAGTTTAACGACGTATCCCGTCAAAATTAATTTATCAATCATTTAAAAATACAAACTATCCGCTTGACCGCTGCGCGGTTACTCGGACGTTAAAAACATTATCGCGAGAACGAAATTTCGTAAAAGAAATCAATTCGAATCGAGACACTGCGACACTACCCATTATTATTATTATTATTATTATTATTATTATTATTATTATAGAGAATATTATAATATTATGCCGGGAAACAATGAAAAAAAAATCGAGTTTATAAATATTTGTCTTATCGTGATAATTATCATTGTTTATAATATACTAATAGCAATGACGATTTTATTATGAATTTTTTCTATCATTAAAAACCGCTGCAATATCATAAAATAACTCATTTCCATATTATAATTTCATAAATCACTTTTTTTTTTTAATAGCACGCCATTTGAGAAGCTTCAATTAATTTTTAAGGTCTAATCATGAATCAGAAATATATATATATATATATAAGTAATAACTCTGCAACGACCATAACGCATACACACATGCGTCACATAAAATTAAAAAAATTTTCTGTTATATTTAATATATAAATATAAAATACATGGGCAAAGTAATGAGTTATATTAAAAAAAAAAAATACTCTAATTATGATGCGTATTTTTTTAGAATTCCAATTATACTGCGTGTGTGTGTGTTTAAATCATAAAAAACGTTTTTATAAATACATCAGACGTCCTAATTATTATTATATATTATATGTATAACAGATTTTTTTATTTACGTTATATAAAATTAATAATACATAATACATATGTAATAAAGTACAAGTTAAAGTATAAGTTTAAATTTTGAAACCCAATTTTTTATTAATTTTTGTTTTTACGACAGTAATTTTGCAATGTATACGATATAGTTATAGGGCACGCGCATAAAAAATATATTTGCACATAAATATCATTTAATAGCATTTTACCGAGAAATTTTCTGATTTTTACGATTTCAATATAAGTCTGCGGGCTGGAGCACACTAAGAGTTCGTTGTTTCGTAATAAAAAAAAAAAAAAATAGAATAGGAAAGAAACTCATATTCATTTGACTTGTAATTCGTTAGAGCTCTTTTAAAAAAATATATAAATATATTTATTTACTTATTTACGATTCCTACAACAATTAATTAAAATATTTTCGAAATGATTTTTTGCTTCTTTTTTTAATTAAAAACGTATTTTGGATATAATATAATATATTAGTCAAGCGTATACGCGTTTTTACTATCTTTATATATCAATGCTCATGCATATATAAGTACTGGAAAAATATGAGTGATATAATAATAAAATTACATTATGTCTTATATACGGGGATCGATACCGTAGTATAAATCAGTATAACGATTTTTCTTCCGATTGAATTCGAATTTCAACAATCGTTTCAAAATATTGTTTCTCCACTGTATAAAAATCGTGTAGACGAGCCTGTAAAAATAACCTCGTTATTATAGTTTGCGGCCAACAAAATAATTAATAATACCTATAATGATTTGTCTGTAAAATGCAATTGTTAATTGGCTATAAACACATTTACGGTTTTAATAATTATATATTAGTGTTTAAAGACTAACTGTAATATATTACCTATTTATTATTAATTATTTTGAAAAAAAAAATTAGTAAAAACATAAAAAGAAAACACGTGAAAGAAATAAAAATAAAAACTGTAAATTAATACTCGTAATGAATAACAAATTTATATATATATATATATATAAAAATCTACCTAGTCAAAGAGTATTAAAAAAAAAAAAAATAATAATAATATATAATAGAGTAGTATTGAATTTGTTTATTTACTATACCGGTTTCGGCGCTATATAATATATAAACGTCATCAATGTGCTGGCAATAAGCGAAAAAGAAAAATACGACGACAAAATAAAAAGTAAAAACGAACGAAACAGACAAAGAAAAATACGAATATTACGATAAAGATATAATATATAAGAGTTAAGAAAAAAAATAAAAAAAACAGCGAAGTAATTGTAATACTACGCATATATATGTATATATAGTGGGATTAAATTTGAAAAATTAACTATACGCCGCGTTATTAATATATTATTCATTTGTACATATATACATAGTGAAATATTCTTTTTTTTTTTTAATTCCGTTTGTATATTTTAAAACGTTTTTTTTTTTTTTTAATCTATCGCGTCAATAATTTTACTTTACATAATTCTTCACAAAAAAAAAAAAATTCAATATTTATATAAATGTTAAATTTTAAATGTCCGATATAAATAATACGACTTTTCTTCTTCTTCTTCTTCTCCTAAAACGTGTTTGGCGAAATGTATTTGTATTCGTATTGGATTTTTTTTTTAAATTTTTTCATTTCGGAGATATATTCTTTATTTCGGTTATATGATTTTATAATCGGTTCGTAAAGTATATAATATTATTAATTTTCCATTAAATATAAAAAAAAAAAAAAAATAATGGGCCTCTCTCCGCCCATTATTATATATTTTTAAACTACGGATACAATGCGATAATAGGACGGTTTTAAAGGTGTTTTTTTTTTCCGTTTCAACGCGAAAATTTAAAAAAATTTTTTAACTATGCACACAGTGGATGATTATATATATATACTCGTATATGTAAAAAGAGTACGACACTATAAGGATTTTTCTTTTTCTTTTTTAATCCGTCCGACACCTGCCTGGATGCCAGCAATTTACAACAATATACAGCGCGTATAACATCCATCACTGCTGTTGTACATGTACGCACGCACGCTCTAACGCGCGACCGCCGCCGTTACTAAAACGTCTATTTTTGGAATTTGCGGCACCGTGAAAAATTTTCAACCGGGGCCCAAAAATGCACTTTTGGCTCCCGGAGATAGAGTCAGACGCGCGCGCGCTCGCGTTTAAAATCATTTTTTTTTTATGTATACGCGCGGTTTCATAATAGTATACCGAGCGCGTGTATATATAAATATACATGTCTCTAGACTTCATTGTAGCAAACGGCCGTTTTCGAGAAAGAGAAGGAAAAAAACAGTCACATTTATAACTCGTAACTACTGCAGATTATTACGCACGTTAACATTCTCAATTCTTATACGCGTATAATCTCTTCAGTAAGTGTGTGTGTGTGTGTGTACGTAACGCTGGAAACGATTGTGGCAAATCAATCAAATCAATAGTCGTAACATCTATTACGAATACGGGGGGGAATGATAAATAAACGCAAAAAATATATTTTGGGGTTTAAGTCGGTTATCGTTGTGCGTTCTGAGTCGAAACGGTCTGAACGAACGCGCTCAGGACATCAAAAAAAAAAAAAAATATAACTAAATTGTTGCGATGTTTATTAATATTTACGTTGAAATCCGAAAATACAGATTTTCATTTTTAACAGTCGGCAGATTATTTTCGAAAATAATTAATGAAGTACGTGCATTTTACTCGAGCGGTGAAAAAATCATCGTTATTGCAACGCGGTTTTTATATATATATATATATAAAACGAGAAAATTATTTCAATAATAATATTAACCGAGAACACACATACGTGTAATGCGTGACTTTCGAGACGAATTTCTTACACGACACGTTAAACGAAGAAAAACGTTTTAATAATACTACGTTTGTTGCCCACCGTCCGTTGTGTACCGGAATTTTGACGGGTAATAAACAAAAAAAATTTCACAAGATCGTTTGCGAAACGTGTCTTACAGATAGTTTTCGGCCTAGTTTTTGTCGTAAAAATTTTAAATATAATATGATAATTTAAGCGCGCGGTAAATAAACAGTTTTGGAATAATATGCGCGAGAGACGATATTCAAACTCGAGAATGGAAATGACCCGTTAGCCACACACCTCTCCGTCGGTAACGCTCGCTTTACGCATATATACGTTCTATATGGCTACCGTGCACGTTTGGCTGTCTACCCGCGACTGACAGACGGCGAAACCGTTTCGCCATGGTCCGAAGAAAATTCACTCGGATTGAAAAAAAATATAAATAAACTAAACAAGACTATATCGACGAACGTACTACTAGTGTTCTGGTGGATAACCTTCTTCTGTCACTATTCCCAATCCGACACTAGCCAGTCAATTTTGATTTTTTCCAAGAGCTGTGCAACACAGATAACCGGCGTACGCCACGAGAAACGATGCTTTGAATTTCGACGGAACTGTTGATCGCACATGACTGTAGCGTATTTTTAGACTTTTCAATTAATATTATTAACGATGTTAGCTAACTATCCTCAACACGTTTTCTTTATCCAGACTGGCAACTAAAATTATCTTACATGCGTTCTTATTGTTATTTATATATCGCCGTAGTCCGTATCTAGTGATACCCGTCCTCAACCACAAGCAGGTTAATCTTAATGGTATCAATACAATTATAATACTAAATCACAGCGAGGGAAATGGTTCCTATTACCAGAATAATATGTCTACAACGCGCAGCACTAGAGATTTAAAATATTTTATGTACCATTCACTAATCGCAATTCAACGTTTATTATTGAAATTTATAATTCTGAAAAATAATATTGTAAGATGTATGTAAATAGTTAATCATTTAATAAAACCTTCAATATACAGTAAAAGATGGCCATTAGTTACAAACTATAACATTTTATTTTCTGTTGTTTAAAAAAAATTAAATTTAATATATGTATTACCAATGCCGATTAAAACAGAATCAAAATCGAATAATTATTTACAACCGAAAGTAATAAAACAAATAACAATAATTTTAAGTAATTTATTTATACTATAATAAACTATTAATACTTTTCTTGTTGAATTTTCTGCTCGTAAAATGACTTGTATTTATAAATCAATATGACGAGTTATTGTAGTGTTCTTAATACATTTTTTTTTTTTATATAAATGCAAACAATATTTGAGCTCTTTATTAATATTGTTATTGTAAAAGGCCAACTAGGGATACGAGCAATAGTGATGGTTGAGTGATGTGCATTTAATAAGAACGAATCATAGGTGGCACGGTTTTGACTTCCTTATTATCCAATGTATGGTCAATCACAGGTCTATACGTTAATTTTATCTAAAAAGAAAACAAAATAATTTTAACATGTATGGATAATACACACACACACACATAATCAACATATTAAATATTATTATTGATTAACCTCTCCACTATCAGGATTGATGTGAGCGAGTGTGTGCTTCCTCCAGTGTTCTTCAATAGGTTTCAAAGTTTGTCCTTCTAATGGTTTTTTGTAATCAAACTCATCAACACGATCCTAAAAACAAAAACAAAAATTAAAAATTATATATATATATATAAAAAAAACAAATCTCACCTTGAAATCATCTCTTGCGTGTGCACCTCTGGATTCTTTCCGTTCAGCAGCAGACACAATTGTTTGCTGTGCAGTGATCAACAAGTTTTGTAATTCTAAAGATTCTACTAAATCTGAATTCCAAATCAATGATCGATCAGTAATCTGAATAAAAACAAAAACATAAATTTAGTAACGTATATTATATAATAATTGTGTAGTTTTTTTTTAAATTAAAAATATATTTTTCTTAAAAAATCAAAGTTGAACTTAAATATAGAAAAACGGACAATTTACGCGCATAAATAATTTTGAACACAGATTATTTAATGTTTACATAATTTGTTTTGATAACTACACAATTTTTTTTAAATATCAAACATTTTTTTTCAAAACGTTGAAAAACTAAAATTAGTTATTACTTTTGTTTTAATTAAATTTCAAATAATTTTAATACCGTGCAAATATTTATATAATTATTATGATTATAACATAAAAATTCATTAACAAATACTTCTTACCTTAATATCTTTGAGCTTTGAATAGACATCTTGGATTTTCTTACAACCTTCATCTAAAGTAGTACCAGTTCTAAATACAGCAGCATACAATTGCATATTCTTTTGCATTTCTAAACGTAAGTCTGCTGTAGGTACTGTTCCATTACTAAAACGTAATTTATCAATGTTAGCAATTGATTCTTCTCCAGCATTCTAAATTTAAAAAAAAATTGTTTACTATTAAAAGTATACATAAAATTATTATTTAAATCTCACTTCACTAATTTGTGGTATTTTGTCTCCTGGCTTGTTGTATTTTGCAATATCCAAAGCACAAGACCGACCGAACACTACTAATTCAAGTAATGAATTAGCTCCTAGACGATTAGCTCCATGAACAGATGTACATGCTGCTTCACCACAAGCATACAATCCAGGTACTACTTTATCTTCTCCATTCTTAGGATTAATTACCTATATAAAATTAACCGATTTTTAATGACCTTCGCATAATCTATACATTTTAATAATATTGTAAATAAAGAAACTTGAAATAAAAAAAAAACACTGGGAAATTGTTTTTATTTTTATGTCAATCTATTGCTAGAAACAGATTTTAGATGTTTCCAATTACCTATATTGGTAAATGTATTAACCTAAAAATAAATATTAATGAGCCAAAAACTTAAATTGCATGCATAGAGAAATATATTGAACTTCTAATAATTAATGCTGATGCAATGATGTAAAGTTTTGCCAAATTAAAAATAAATTATTAAAATATTTTAATTTTTAATCAACTAGAAATTTATTTGAATAGTTAATGAAAACTCTCATAAAATTGTGAAAAAAGTCTAATAACACATTTTTTACACAATTATTTTGTATACAATGTTCTTAAAAATTAATAACGACACTAATTAATAGTGATATTTAAATTATTTTTATTAAATAATTATTATACCTGTCCTCTATAGTTTGTAGGTATTCCACCCATATTATAATGAACAGTTGGCAATACTGGTATAGGTTCTTTAGTTACATCAACTCCGGCAAATATCATTGCAGTTTCTGAAATACCGGGTAGTCTAGCATGTAGTTGTTCTGCCGGTAAATGATGTAATTGAAGATATACGTGATCTTTCTCTGGACCACATCCTCTACAAAAATTATTTATTTTTTTTTTTAAGTATTCTCTCTACAAACAAATTTCAGAACTTTTATTAAAACATTACTTAGCTATTTTATGTTTTATTAATATAAATATATTTTTACATAGTTTGAGAGCTGGTAAAATATACATTTATTTTTCTAGATACATTAAGGTTTGATTAATCACTAAATTTTTCTTTTTAAGTTTGAAAATAAATGTAGATAGATATACCTTCCTTCCATAATTTCAACTGTCATTGATCTAGACACAACATCTCTTGATGCAAGTTCTTTAGCATTAGGAGCATATTTCTCCATAAATCTTTCACCCAAACCGTTTATCAAATATCCTCCTTCACCACGACAACCCTCTGTCATTAAACAACCAGCACCATAAATACCAGTAGGGTGAAATTGTACAAATTCCATATCTTGCATAGGAATTCCAGCCCTTGACGCTAAGGCTTGACCATCACCCGTACATGTATGAGCAGCTGTACATGAAAAGTAGGCTCTAGCATAACCACCAGTGGCTAAAACCTATTAAAAATATAATTATAATTGGATAAAATAAAATATTTATGTTTAAGAAAAATAACTTACAGTATTCTTAGCTCTAAAACGATGAATAGTGCCATCTTCTAAACATAAAGCAATAACTCCAACACATTCTCCTTTATCCATAATTAAATCCAAAGCAAAATATTCGACAAAATAATTGCAATTAAACTTTAAAGAATACCCATATAACGTATGTAAGAGAGAGTGACCCGTTCTATCAGCCACACAACAAGTTCGATGAGCCTGACCACCTTTTCCAAATTTTAAGCTTTGACCACCAAATGCTCGTTGATATATTTTTCCTTCATCAGTACGACTAAAAGGCATACCTATAAAATGCAATGAATGATTGAAATTACAAAATATTAACAACAAAAATGGTATATTGTGATATTTTAAATAATAAATTTTTTATAATGCTGTACATTATTGATCAATAATAATAATAATATAAATAAATGTTATAAAACTTACTTTTTAATGAGTAAGTATTAATTAAATACTATAAATAAATAATATTCTTTTTTCTTTTATATCCACCATAATTCTGTATAATTCTAATAATTACCATAATTTTCTAACTCAATGACAGCTGCAGGGGCTTCTCTAGTTAAATAATGTATTGCATCCTGATCACCTAACCAATCTGAACCTTTAACAGTATCAAACCTAAAATACAAATAAAAAACTAAATTAAGTCTGAAATTCAAACTAAAAATATTGATAATTTACACACATGTGCCATCGCCAATCATCGTCTTCCATGTTTCCTAAAGCAGCATTTATTCCACCTTGAGCTGCAACTGTATGGGATCTTGTAGGGAACAGTTTAGTAATTACTGCTGTTTTAAAGCCCTCTTGAACTAAACCAAATGCAGCACGAAGGCCAGCTCCTCCAGCACCAACCACAACGGCATCATATTCGTGATCTATTACCGAATATGAATTATTTCCCTAAAAATTATTATCAATAAAATATATATAAAAAAAAAATTTTTTTTTTAAATAATACTTAATGTATTATCGAAAGAATATGCTTTAAATCAGCAAAAAAATATATTTAAACTACTGCTGATTAAATTATAGAATTAATTATATTCAAAATTTGAATTATATTTTAAATATATAAAGAATTGCATTATTCCTCTTATTTTGAGCAATAATAAACCTGTATATGTTAATTTGATAAATCTTGAATCAACAGACACTTAATTCTTATTCAAAACATATTAATAATATTTACAAGAATTTATTTATTTAAATAAAGTAACTTTTCGCTTTTTAGAAAAAAAATAAATATTTACTGTTGAACTCGATGAATAATGTTGAGTTTGACTTAAGTTTCTTACACATGTAAAAGGACGGCCCCAATTATTCTGAAAAAAAATATATATACATACATAAATACTAATAGTTATGGCTCAACCATTTGTTTATTGTAAATATTAAAAACAAAAAACTTAATATTGAAATGTTTATTTTGATGAATTTTAAACGCGCGCGCGCACACACACAGATCATAATATATACAAATATTATTATATATTTATACCTAAATAATAACAATTCGTTTACAATTTACAAAGTATAGATAATCAATAATCACAAGGCATGTAACAGAATACCAAAATAATTAACATTATTGAGTCATATTATCAATCAATTATAGCAAGATGAACTATTGAATTTGTGATAAAATTTATAAGCGTAACCTATTTAAATTAAATAACAGCTTTGTTTAAATAAAAATTAAAATATTATTTTATAATGTGATGACTAATAAGTTCAATTAGTATACAATTATTTTTTTATCGTGATTATTAATATTTGTGGTTTCTCGTAATTTTCGATAGATATTTTATTTAGAAATACGTATTTACATTATTCACAAATGTAGGTACAATATCAGAGTTGATAATAATACATTTAATGACACGTTTAATCCATTTGATGAATTTATTGCAACACATTAAAAATAGTACGTAAGTAGCTAGTAATTATTAATAATCGGTAAACAAATTATACAGTAATAATGTTGTTCGAACTGTTATTTTTTTTAAAACAATTGTATCATAAAAGCATATTATCAATAACACATTATAATATGTAGTATGTCATAAATGTCATATAAAAAGAACGTCCTTTATGTGCAATTAATTTCACTTAATTGTTAAAAGTACAACGGCAAAACTGAAATACAAAATGGGAGCAATAAGTTATCAATAATTTTACATTTTAGTTAAATGTGCACAATTAAATAAAAATACAAATCCATTTGTATAGCGCACACGTATTTATAATAAATAAAGTCTTGATCCCGTGAACGTGACATAAAGATCTGGTGCAATAGTACAGAATATAGAACAAGAGGTTAAGAGATTAGAAAATTGGCCAATAGATTGTGTATAAAGATGATCTCCTAATGGGTTAAAAGAATATTGAATTTATCTGTTCTTCAATTACTTTCTACCACAAATACTCCGCGGTTTACAAGTGTATTACGAGAATGAATGTTCAAACACGCTAAATTGGATTACCAAACAATTATAGTTTTGGAAACGTATACAGACGAGTACTTACAATTTTCAAATAAGTACTTCGTGACACCGGATTGACGATTTTCAACAAGCCAGTCATTTTAACAAGATACGTTTCAGATGCGATTTCTCGAACAAAGTCGGTTAAGTAATTTTACCGTCGTCGGTATCTTATGCTTTATTATTTCTAAAGCAAATGTCAAATGTCAAGAACTGGACGGTATAATTAAAATTCAACTATAGTTTTCTAATCAGCTGCAAAAACGAGAAGAGCGCAGCTGCAATACCCGCGAATAGATATGACGGAATGGACGGACACCTCCTGTACATAATATAGCACAATACGGATAGCGCGCGCGAATCAAAGACACTGTAGCTGCACCGCGGTAACGGGTGATCGTGGAGGAATTAGCGACAAGTGAACCGCGTCTTCGACGATCCAAACGATCAGTCATGGAAGACAAAACACGTGACCTTGCCGCGACCCCGTCCATCATGTTATTCAGGTTAGGTGGTATTTATTTATTTATTTTTTATTTTTTTTTGTCCGTAATATTGGCAACTCGCTTGCGCCCGCGCGCCAGTGTTTCTATTTCCTGCGTACTCCTTTTCCAATAAATTCGTCGGTCGGGTCTTTCTGCTGACAATCGACCGGTTGAGAACACTCTCGTCGCTGCTGCCGCCTTTTATTCATAGGTAAAATGAACGTTTTTTCAAATCGTTTTTCGTTTTAAACATTTTTTTTTTTTTTTTTTTTACTGTCTTAAATTGTCGTTCGACGATTAAAGTGCCAACATTTTTATATATCGTCTACTGTATAGTGGTGTATTCGCTACGGTTTTTTTTTTTTTTTTTCTTTTTTTTTTGAGGTTCAGTTCTCGTCACGTTTTGGTTTTTGCTTTTGTTACAGACGGTACGAATAGCACAACACCGAAATGGGTGACGCAGACAAAGGAGCCGCAGTGAGTATTGTTTCCGATCGACGTTTTAGTATTTTATTGATTTTTTTCGTTTTTGGAATGAGCGGTTTTTAATTTATTTCGTTGTTTCAAGGTATTCAAAACCAAATGTTCTCAATGTCACACGGTCGAAGCTGGTGGCAAACACAAAGTGGGACCCAACTTGCACGGTTTATTCGGCCGCAAAACCGGACAAGCTGCTGGTTTCACTTACACCGACGCTAACAAACAAAAAGGTATTGCTATAACCGCTTGGTGATATTAGGGCGGAACCCTAGTGTCTGTATATTTATTTTTATTTCATTTAGGAATTACATGGAACGAAACCACATTGTTCGAATATTTGGAAAACCCAAAGAAATACATACCCGGTACCAAAATGGTGTTTGCCGGTATTAAGAAAGTAGACGAAAGAAATAACGTAATTGCCTATTTGAAAAAAGCCACTGCGTAATGTCAGTATTTTTAATATAATAATACTGTTAAAATAGATTAAATTACGAGTTGTTAATTTGTTTTTAATTTTCCGAGACATATACCTATTTCTCTATTGTACACGTACAATTAAGTTATTACTTGTATTATTTGTTGTACAGATTGAAAAATTAAACGCTTTAGAATGAACACGACTTGTGCAATTTATATTGAAGGTCAAGGTTTCAAGAACACACTGATAAAACCACAATTATAGTATCTACTAGTAGTAGTCATACGTTATAACATCATCATTGTGTAACACAAAATATGACATTGACCCAATCGTAGACTTCTTATTCATTGACTGAAAAATATTGTACACAACTACTTTTGCTTAAGTTCTTTTTTTTTTAAATAGAATTTGGCACAAGTGTGAAATGTAACTCAATTATTTTAAGAATTGGGTCAAGTTATTGGCACAAATAATTTTAAATCCGTTAAGTTTAAAATACAATTGAATGTTTTTAACAAGATTTCGTATCAAGCGTATAAAATTTATAAAATTATTACACATATGATTAGATAAAATGGTTAAGCTATAAGGGAAAATAAAATGCTAAAAACCCAGTATGTAATTCATTATCTCGTGATAAAATAAAATATGGATTTTTTCTGCATTGCGAATGACCTTGAACAGAATACGTTAGGTTCTTTTTTTCAATTATAACAATGATTTTTGTAAATTTGATTCAGACAATCTGTATTTATTTTATGACAAAAATAAATGTTTTGAGATCTTCCAAATCTTATAAAGTCAATATTTTATAATTGCTAATTAAAAAGAAAATTTTTTTATAACAAATTAAAATACTAAACCTATTACAGTGGCACATAAGTGTGATAAATTGAGATTAAATAATAAGATTAACCTTCTTAAAGAGTAAAGACAATATACGTATTTATAAACGAATTATTGATTTTATTTCTACATACAATGTCAAACGTGCTGCTATCTTTTGGCTTTGTTATCACAGAATAATGTTCAACAGTGCTAACTGTGGTGGGTAGATGAGAATAAAATTAATAAATCTCACTTATACTCCACATTTTTAATATCATTTTCTAAGTATATATATTTTTGAAAATTCATTCTTATGAATTAAAATGTTATTTTATTTCAAAATACTAAAACACAAATACGTGTGTAATAAAAACGACGAAAGTTTTAAAACAATAAAATTCCACTTTATTATGAATTGAAATTTATTTAAAACCGTAATCAGAAATTAGAAGATCATGGATGTATTCTCATATTTTTATATGTCTGTACATATTGATAGTAAATTATTTTTTAGAATATTTTTGATTCATGACTTGTCTAAATCAGTTGTTAACCACCAACTCTGACATAACATATAATAGCAATATTTTTTATTACACTGATATGTCGTATTCAAAATTACGTTTAATAATCTTCGCATCAAGTTTTGTATTATAATATTTATAAATACTAGAAAATATTTAAAACATTAACTTAATTATTTGTTTTCTCATAATATTTATACTTCAATGTTGAATTGCAGTTTAATATTGACCGCTGCGAGTTCAGAACACAAATATCTGAAGACGTTAGGAATTCCAATTTCTTGTACAAAAGTGGAGTCACATACTTTACACACTGCAATTTTGCCAGAATAACTGTCTTCCTTAAAATGTACTATCGGTGTTAATATCGTATGACATTTCATGCATAACAAAGCCTAGAAAAATTAAAAACAATTTATACATCTTTCTACAAGTAAAAAGTGATGGCATTATAAATATTAATAATAAAATACTGACTGTTGCTTTGTCTGAACAATCCATAAATCGGTCTTGCATTAAAAATGGAGTTCCGTGTGATATTAGGGCATCTCTTTCCATTTCACCAACACGACCACCACCACCTTTTTTTCGTCCTTTCACGGGTTGTTTGGTAATAGTATCAATTGGGCCCGTACTTCGAACCTAACAAAAAAAATAAACCTATGAATTATTTTTATCTCTTTTTTTTATAGATATATATCTGTGCATTTACCTGCCATTTATCAGACACCATATGCCTTAATCGTTGATAATGTACAATGCCGAAAAATATAGAAGCTCTCATTTCCCGACCATCTACACCACTGTACATTTGTTCTGTTCCAAAATAATTATATCCACCTAAATTGTCAATATTTAAAATTCATAAAATTTTTGTAATAATAAAGTTATTACCATCACAAAATTAATCATTGTTTTATATAACACAATATAAAAAAAAAGCGGTCTACCTGCTTCTAAAAGGCGACCGAAATAATCGATTGCAGTGTGTTCTTCATTATACTTAAAAGCTGTAGCGTCATGTACTACACCATGTACAGCCGCTGATTTACCAGCCATACATTCTATCATCATAGCTAAAAGAAAAAAAAAATTATATAATATATTGATTACATATTTTAGGAAAATATAAATTAAAAACAGAACTGAATTACCAATAGTCATTCTTGAAGGAAAACCGTGAGGATTGAAAACAATATCTGGAACCATTCCACTCTCAGTAAATGGTAAGTCCTCCGAAGGCCAGCCTTTACTGAATATTCCCTTTTGTCCTGCACGACTAGCAAATTTGTCGCCAACTGTCGGATTTCTCTGATAAAAATAAATTCAAATTAAATAATAAAAAAACACAATGTTACATCAAATTTATACAGACTTGAACTCTGACAGTAATTGTAGCTTTATTGGGTATTTTTCGTCCAGTTGTAAAATCTCCACATTGACGAACTGTATCGACAATAACTTCTTCGTTGCTTGAATATTTAGCCACTATGAATCCTTGTATTTGTTCATCGAAATAACTTTAAAATGTATACAGTGAAACAATCTTTTAAATATAAAACATATTGACATTAGATACATACCTATAATATGGTGTTCCTTTAGACAGTTTCAAACCAATGTATGGAAGACCATCTGGACCCAAAAAATCGGCAAGATTTTCATAATGAGGATCAAGCATGAAATAAGTATGTGGCTAAGTAAAACATTTAGGTTAGTTTTAATATTACAATTGAAAATATTTAAATACTAATATACTTTTGTTTCAATTAATTCAGTTTTAAATATTGAACCATGAGCAAACCCTCGATCCAATGCCATTTTATTTATAATCATTGCATCTTCCATATCATAACCCTAAAAAATCATTAAAGTTATTAATTGTTATGCCATAATTCAGTGGTTTCGAAATTTGATGTCGCAGGACCCTTGTATGCCTTGAAGGGGCAACTTTTAAAGAAAAGTTTAATAAGTAGGATAGTAGATTCTTGGATTTTGAACAACACACTTAAAAATAATTCGTATCTTCAGAATTGATTGAGTTTTAGATATCAGTTAAAAATGATTATCCGATTCAAAAGCAATGAAAGACCTCATTAATTTGCCACATATCTGAGGCTAGATTTTTAGCAATTGCTGTGATAAAAACTAAATATCATTATAAAATTAAAGCGGTCAGGTTTATTTAATTAATTTTATACTACATATTTTATAGTTTTTTTTTTTTTGTTCTACTTATGTTGAAAAATATTTGTAATATAATTAATTTGAGAAAACACGAATCTAACCTTAAAGTATCAACATAAATTTTTTACTTTCATCACAACTGTGTATTTTACCGTGTATGAAATGACAGCTATAACAGCATTTGTACCCATTGCAAAATCATCCATTGATAATATATCATGATGGACAGGTCTGAATAATGGTGATGCGGGCGTTTGTATCCTGTATAATTTTGTTTCCGATTGCAGATGCCAATTATGACAAGCAGTTCCCATTGTTTGTTTTCCCATCTATAATTACATTATATATATATTTAAATATAATTAATATGAACAGTATTTGTTGACGTTAAAAGTATCAAATTATAATCACCTGACATTGATACATGTTACGAGGACTTTGGTTATAGTCTGGTAAAGGGATCAAACATGCCAAATGACTTAGAAAATCAGTTTTCGTAACCTCTCTGTGTGTGGTTATCTAAATTAAAAGAACAGTATACAAAATAACAAATTCGTTCAATATAATTTTGTATATATACGAGTATAATGCTTACACCAGGTCTGATTTCATCTTCTGAAATACTGATATCTAAATAAACTTGTTCAAAAGTTCCAATGAGCTCTAATTGTTCTAATTCTAGATTGAAAACTGGTCTCATCATTCTCGCATTTCCCGTAAATAAGAAAAGACCAGGGAATTGGCCTAAAACATTACTGTTCTTTTTTTTGAGCCATACAATTTCAGTAGTTTTTGGTATCTAAATATTGTATACATATTAGAACATATAAAGTATTGCTTGCGATAAAAGTAGATTTATTTGGACTTAAACAAATACACAAACAATAATTATCAATGGTTACAACTATGATTATATTAATAAATGTATGTTAGTGTGGACATTTTATTTAGTTTTATTTTTATACATTTTAACACTAAACTCAATTAAATATTTATAATCAATGCTTTTAAATAATATATTTAAAAAAAATAAATAAAATAAAATTAAGTTGTAATACAAAACAATTTTACTACATTTATAAATTATAATATTATTATGTATTTATTTTCTCTTTTTGTTTTCATACTTTTGTTCAAATACCACAACCCATATATGTACAATATATATGTGTATGTGAATACAATTGACTATTTACTTGATTGTCTTGCACTTTTAGAGTACGAAGATTTTTAATAAACCACTCCGTCAATGTTTCTTGTACATATCCAATTAAACGACCATCAAGAATTACATTGTACATATATCCAATACTAACATCTTGTGGTTTATATGACATCATAACCATACCAAGAGATACTAATACTTTTGGAATATCTCGCAATATTCTTCTATCAATTGTTTTAGTTACCTAAATAAAGAATAACAAAAAATTAATACTACAAACTATTCACAATTTAAATATAAATGAGCATAAAATATAATTATACATAAAACATATTTTAAGATAATAATATAATAAGTTAATTATTACTTACTATACATGTTTTGGTTAAATGGTTAAGAAGTCCACAAGGAGTTCCATCAGGGGTATGAACAGGACATATGAAACCCCAAGCATCTGGTAACAACCGTCGAGGTTCAGTCGTTCTCATCGACTCGAAAATAGCACCACGATGAACTGCACGGAAATGAGCCATGTAACGCATTCGACTTATATTTTCTACCAGAATTGTCAATCCTTTTTTTTAAATTAAAAAACAAAAATCAAAACATATAATTACACACACATTAATTATTGAAAAATAATTTTAATTACATATAGCCTAAATAAATTTATTTCCAAAGCAGACATTGCATATTTACTTAAATAAATAATTATATAATACCTTTATCTTGCTGCATTCCTAGACCTGATGTAGTAATTAGATTACCAGTAGCAAAAAAGTGTGTCATCGAATGCTCAATAAAATCACATTTTTTCAACGCAGTCATCATGTCACCGATAGACGGTTGTCCACCTTGGTCGACTTTTAGTAAATTGATTTTAACCAAATTCAACCATACTTGTAATTTTTCTTTGAGAATCTGGAAGATATATTTTCATTTTACATTAGTATTATATAATGCTTACGATTTTCAAATTACATTACCTTTAAATAAAGATGGCCACCAAGCATTAATTCTTGCATCATAATTCCATCAGCACCTTCCTCTAAACATTTATTCTGAGCCACCGAAAATAACTTTTGCAACATAAAAATTAAAAGTTTGAATTTATCAAAATCAGTATGCAAATGAATTAAAATATAATTCCTGTAACAAATTTAATATTACATACTTTTTAAGTTAATTAGTTTATAACAAATTAATTGTATTTCAAACCTTATCAAAAAATCGCACACTTCATTGTTGGACTTCCATTCGGGTAATTCGTAGAATTTAGACCTGAACATACTTCCAACATATTCCTTAGCATCACCTTGATTATGTATATTACTTTCGTGTAAGGCACGCATCATTTCCATTATAGATCTTTAATAGTTAATTACCAATTAGTAATATTTTATAATTGCGAGTAAAAATAGAAATTATTTATATTAATATTAAATTTACCTTATAAAATATAAATCATCTTCGTAACCTTTAATAATATGTCTAAATATTAACTCATCTGAACTGTTAGTAAGACATTTAAGTATTAAAAATATTGGTAAATAAAATACTCTTTTCTTAACTGCAATCATCAATTTGGCTGTACCATTTGTTAAAAAATGTAAAATATTCGACTAAAAATAAATTTAATTTTATGATTTATATCAGTATTAACAGAAAAAACATGTCTCAAAAAACTTACAACAGTTGACATATCATCTTTAACGCATCTTATCAAAATACCAATGTCTGAAAAGTATTGGTCTTTGTTTTTCCAAGTATTTCTTTTAACAGCAGTTGGAAAATTCCTTCTTGTTCCTAACAAAAGCCGTACTAAACGTTCTTTGCCTTTAATTACAAAATATCCACCCCATTCATCTTGATGTTCTCCACGACTGACTAGTTGTTTAGGAGTCATGTCTTTTAAATGACACAATTTTGACTAGAACAATTTTTATTATTATTATTATTATTATTATTATTGTATTTACTCATAAATTATTAAGATGGGTGTAAAAATTTAAAACTTTTAAACATACATTGTTAATAATACACTAATAAATTATTATTTAACATAATATTTTGTTTTATAGTTATACTATTAGTGTAGCTCAATGATTTTAATTCAATAAATACGATTCTAAACATACATTTGTATGATAACACTTTTATTTGTTTAGTAATATACAATTTCTATGTTTTAGAAAATCCATGTTACTTTTTGTTTAAAAAAAATAAATATAGTTTGTAATTACCTTTAACATTATAGGTACTTGACCAATATCTCTATCAATAATCATTTGATCGACACCATTAATTGTCCATAGAAGTTTTACTTCAAGCCTTCCTGAATAAGTACCATGACGCTGTCGGCATTCTAATGGGTATATATTGTGTGATTTAACACCAAGTGATCCTGTTGGTACTCGAGGTTCACAAATGCTTGCGTTCTGAAGATATATATATATATAAAGATATAGTTTAATATACATAACAATAGTAATTTAACGATATAAAAAAAAATGTATATTCATTACCGTCAAGGTAAGTTTTACACGAAATTTCCCATTCGTTTCGAATTCAACAGGTAACAAGTCAATAACTGCCAAATTCAATCCTTCGTCGATCATGTAATCGAAAGAATCTATATGTGGAGTACCCAAACTTTGGAGAACCTAAGAAATGAATGAAATGTTTTAAGCACAAATACGTAATTGAATTAAAATTTTTTTTTTGTAATTTTACCTCATTAAGATGATCGGGAGGTTTTCCATAATTTATATTTGTTAAATGTTTAAGAGTAGGTTCGTACATTTTTTTCAAACATTAAAAAAACAACTACACAAATCCTGAGTTCGGACACGAAATCACGTGTGTAATTCAAATCATACATTTGATAAGCGAAAAACAACAGTTAACCACGTTTATAAACGTGATTGGAACGTCACTCCTTCCCGGGTAACCGGTATCAACCATTTTTAATAGATTTCATTATATAGATTCATTTAATTTAGCAGCATTATTTTTTCTATGGATAGCAGCAGCTGCTGCTAGAGAATCGAAAAAAATATCTAGAAAACGTCATGTTTCGTGTTAATTTATTTTTAAACAGAGTATTCTAATTAATTGATCACACGAAACGTGCAACTAATAATATTATGTTTTGACTAAAGTACAAATCCCATTCCAATGAAATATATATATAATATATTTTAGATTTTAATTGTCAAAACGTTTTGCAATTTTTTCAACCTCTCAATCAATGGTTTAAATGACAATAATTAGCAAAGTTATTATTTTAAGAAACAATTGCTAGTATTTTACATTGAGGTGGAAAATTATAAATATTATTCCATATTGTAGACAATAATTAAGGTTAATTTAAAACAAAAACGTTATCGTTTAAAGCATATTTTACAATAAATATGCTTTAAATGTTAATTATAGTTTATAATAAACATTTTGTTTTAATTTAAATATGTACTTTTTAAAATTATCTATCCAACTGATTTCTTAAACCGTTAATAAAAAGGTACACAGATAATCCATGATGTATGAAAAAAAAAATACAACTTACAATTTTATGTTTTTCATGTATTTAAGTACAATTGTTTTGAATAAACAATTATGAAGTGTTTGAAGTTTAAACTTTATAGCAGTGAGAAAAATGTATCTAGTCTCCAACTTTGATCGTTTTAAATCATTGTGGAAATGTACCTATAATATTAAAGTTTACAACCTTAAAATTAACTCAATATTAGTATAGAATAAGTACTTAATGAATACCATAGGCAACAGAACACAAAACAGTACATGTTCAAATATAGTACATTTTTGGTTTAAATAAAACAAAGTACAGATACTTTTGTATATAAATGAATATTTTATTGCTGATAATCAAAATGTTAACTATTAAATATTTAATAATTAACATGTAATATAAGGGAACAACATTTTAATATATTTTATTTTTTAAATATAAATATTAGGTAACTGTTTATTACTACTATAAAAAATTAAAAATTCACATAGTGTTTTTCATTGTTATTACTATGTAATTAAGAATGATAACACATTTCTAAATCTAATAGTTTTAATTCATTTTACGTAACATGGTCAAATTGTGTGTAAATTTATCTGGTATAATAGATCTTAAGGCTAACCAAGTCATATAAGCAGTCATGCCCCATATCCGTTTGTAATCATTCATATAGACTGGTATCATCATTAACTTATTTGACTGCGAGGTGAAATATGTGTATTTACAATTAGCCGGATCGCAGAAATGCCTAAGAGGAATAGAAAACGCATATTGTACTTCCTCGCGGCTAACGTTTAATTTTTCCGGTTCGACAATACCAATATTTCCTAAAAACGGCATAATTGCTGTGTCTCTAGAGACAATAAATCTCCCGTTTCCCCAAATGTCAACACTAGTATTGGTTATTCCAAGTTCTTCACACGATTCTCTCAACGCAGTTTCTTTAAGTGGTTCATCTATATCACACATTCCACCCGGGAATGATACTTGGCCACTATGTCTCTTTAAATTACTCGTTCTCAATGTGTACAATAATGACAAGTCACCTTTGACAACACACAACGGAATGAGGACCGCAGCTTGGCGTTTACCATCAACATTTAATTGAGGACACAGCGATTTGAAAGACTTCACACACTTCAGAGTGTTTTCTTTGGAAAATATATGGTGCGAACTGAAACATACACTTTCGCTTGAATATGTACGCAATAAAATGTGTGTCGAAAACATTTGCAACCATTTTAATTGTACGGTGTGCATTACAAACGATATTTACAAACAACAAAAAATCATTCGCTACAATACAGAAGTATTGAAAGTAAACAGAAGTATTTACAAAATATAAATTTTTATAAAGCGATCGGTTCTATATTCGTTTTGAACGGATCGAAAATACAACACTTAAGAACCAGATACTTATGATAATACTGTTGTCTTCTGTTGAACGATTCCTATGTCAAATAATCAAATGCGAGGAAAAACGATTATCCACGGTCGCTTTTGAAAACGATACGAAATATACCGAATACTCGTAAACGAACATCGCGGGACCGAAACGGTAATAATACTGATCGAACATCAAATAAAACGATTATAGTACAATACTATTATTATAACTACAGGTTACGGGTGCACAATTTTTTTTTTTAAATTTTTTAAGGTCAGTGAAACTGTTGCAATGCGTGTGGCAACGTAATACCGCAGACCATCGTCATTAATTTAAAGTTATTATTGAATAGAATTTAATAATATTATCCGAACTGTTATGCAGCAGTACATAATACACAGATTAATAAACATAATAAAACGAATACGATAACACTATCAGTTCGACGACGGTAACAGGTTGGCCACCAAAGGGATACATTTTTCTTTCGAAAAATGATTGCCTAACGTTTGCAGCTGACACACACCACGACGATTTGAGACAATATAAATCGTATACGATTATATATTTATGAAAAGAATAATTGTTATTCTTACGGATTGACAAGAGAGATGTTTTTATACAAAAAAAATTTGTGTACACGCATAGATCGGCATCGTTTGGTCGTCGGCGGGGTTTAGGGGTAAATGGTTGGAGTGAAAAAAAAAAAAATGATTTTTACGCGCCGACCACCGTGGCTACACTGATTTACGCGAAGAAGAAAGTTCTCGATTGTTCATTACAATACAGTTCAATGAGACAATGACCGTAGTTATATTGCGCTCTAATATAGTGAATCAGTAAATCGCTTTGCTATTAAAAATTAATTATTGAATTTATTATACTTTAGATAATTCGATAATCATCGAAGCTCGTGCAAAGTATGAGAGTCCGTGATCGTAATTACGGTAATTTACGATATTAATAGTTTTGAGTGGTACAACGAATAAGGGAGATAGTTCCTAAACAAGGTCACACGACTGACGATTCATCGACAGCCATCAACGACTACCTACATTTCGTCTGTGAACTCGAATACAAGAAGAAAAAAAGAGTCGTTTTCATACGGAATACCTGCTAACGACTACGGATTGAAAATGTTTCCAAACGCGTTGATGACAGGCATTTTCGGAAATGATAATCCGAACAGGTAAGTTGTTATGATGATGTCCACTGTAAATATAGCGTTGTGATTTTTGCGACAGAATTTTGTGAAATGGGTTCCGGTGGTCAATGTGAATGACTGCAACGTTTTTCTTTTTATCGAGTATTGCATTTTAACGTAAACTAATTAATTAATAGTTACATAGATAATTGGGTGCTATAAATTGTGATTGGTGTTGTAAAAACAAATAGGTTATTCACGTCGTTTCTATGAGAATTTGTTTATTGTAAACGTTTTATAACGTTTACTTTGGTAGTTTAATACATAACAAATAATAAAATATATTCTATTTAGAAATTCAATGCGTCAAATGGACCAAATGATGAATTCGGTTTTCGGCGGATTTCCGAATCCTATGGCGGGCATGATGATGCCATTCGGCGGTGATATATTTGGAGACTTTGGTTCGATGAATATGATGGTTAGTGGAAATGAGGCAAGTCAATCATTCAGCAGCACTACATTCATGTCATATTCATCTAATGGACCAAACGGACAACCACAAGTATGTACACATAATAATGTTACAAATTACAATTTTACTGTATAAACATCATATATACATATAATAATAGGTGTATAAAGCGTCATCCTCTACACGTACTGGTCCTGGGGGAATAAAAGAAACGAAAAAAGCTGTTAGTGATTCGAAGACAGGTGTTAAAAAGATGGCCATCGGACATCATATTGGAGATCGTGCACACATTATTGAACGCCAACAAAATATTTATTCAGGCGACCAAGAAGAAAATCAAGAATATATCAATTTGGATGATGGTTAGTATTTATAGTTTAAAAATTGTAATTTTTTATACATATACCTATATAAATCACGCTTTGTATAAAATCATTGTACCCAATTCAAGAATTGTTGGTGTTTAGTTTGAAATTAGAATTAACACTTATTATGAAATTTAAAGAATATATTTTTTAGAAGTGTCATACTCGTTTTATAAAATATTGCTTAATTTTTTTTCCAAATATTTAACTTCTTTATTGGGCGATATTTAATGAAAAAACTGTATGATATTCTTTTCTTCAATTTTGATAATATTACAGTTCTTAAACTGAGTAGCGCTTGATTTTTTTGTGTTGTCAGTTATATAGAAACAATTAATGTGGGTTCAGCTTCCTTTTAATTATTTATTATTTAGTTACTTGGATTTCTATCTCACAAATCAGCATATAATAGACTAGCCAATTCATTGAAAAAGGTTCTAACGAAAAATAAAACAAATGCGTTCGAACAAAAATTACAATCATTGTCTACTACAAATGGTAGTCTTTGGAAAGAAACCAAGCGTATGCTAAAATATAAAATTCCTTCGTGCCCATTATAAAATGTTGATAATACCTTAGCTATCACAGATGACAAAAAAGCCATGATATTCCAGTCTCATCTTTCTGAAACATTTCAACCACACAATGACATCCTTAACCCACAACATATAGAAAATGTTAAAATATATCTAAACTTTGCACTACCATATGCTCGCCTTATAAAATACTTTACACCAAATGAAGTTAAAAGCATGATAATTAAGTACTTTCGCAAAAAATCTCCAGGCTTTGATTTGATAACAGCTGAAGTTGCTAGATGGCTGCCAAAAAAGGCTATAGTGCTCCTAACCTGCATATATAATGCAATCTTAACACTTTCATATTTTCCACTAAGCTGGACAGTTATGTTTGCCAAGCCAGAAAAACCACCAGGTATTCCAACCTCGTATAGACCAATCAGTCTTTTACCCTACCTTTTGAAAATCTGTTAAAGACTTATTCTTAAACGTTTACTCCACATATATTCACAACCAATATACTTCCATCTTCACAATTTGGCTTCAGAGCTAAACACAGTACAATACATCAAGCTCATAGAGTAGTTGATGCCATTAGCACATCTTTCGAAAAAAAATGTTACAGCCATTTTCTTAGACATCTCAGGCCTTCGACCGTGTATGGCACGAGAGCCTACTGTTCAAACTTTGAAAATTTTTACCCTCACTGCTCTTTCTTTTAATTAAGTCTTACCTTACTGATTGACACTTTCAAATACGCTATGGCTCATCAACATCAGATATAGCTCCAATTACCGCCGGTGTACCGCAAGGAGCTATCCTCTCACCCATACTATTTAACATATATGCTTCTGATCAGCCTACAACTCCAAACACCACAATTGCCGACTATGCAGATGATAAAGTAATTTTTTCAGTTCATAACGATCCAATTATAGCCTCTGCTAACTTACAGTCTCATTTAAATCTATAATCTGAATAGTATGAAAAATGGCGCGTAAAAGTTAATCACAATAAATCAGCTCATACAACTTTTACCCTTAGACCATGGTCATTATCCAAATTTTACAATCAATAATGTACCTATCCCACCTCTCAATGCTGTTAAATATTTAGGTTTAACTCTTGATCAAAGATTAACCTGGAACAAACATATAAAAGCTAAAAGATTGACCCTTACCGCTCGATCCAGATCACTAAAAACGTTATTATCCAAAAATAAATTCACTAGCTTAAAAACTATACTACTAATTTATAAAACTCAACTAAAGCCTATATGGACATATGGGTTTGTAACTCTGGGGATCGGCAAAAGTATCAAACTTGAACAAGAATCAAGTGTTTCAGAATATTACTCTAAGAAATATCACTAACGCTCCTTTCTATGTCTCTAATTTAACCCTCCGCCAAGATTTAGTTATCCATCCGGTTATAACTGAAGCGAAATTATTCTACAAGCGGGGTATTTTGCCAAACTGGAAAATCACCCCAACCCACTAATAAAAAAGTTGCATACCTTCACACTTCCTGGAAATCCACAACGTAGACTCAAAAGGAAATGGTGTCGTATCGTTTAAATTAAAAATACATTTCATCAATGTAAATATATGCCAAGCTAAGTGTCACTAATGGGTGGCTTCTTATTCAAGTAATTCATGTTATATATTGACTTTTATCTTACATGCTTATTGTGCATTAATTTGTATAGATTGTGTATATACTTGTAAAAATAAAAAAATAAAAAGTTACTTGAATTTGATATAGTGTAATATATAATTTTTTTTTTTTTAGACAAAGCTGAAGAATTCAAAAATGAATGGCGTAATAAAGCTCAAAATTTGAATTCTCATCGCAGTCGTTACGAGCCCTATACTCATAGGTAAATATTTAAAATTTAAACCCGTTGCTATAAGTATTATAGAAATAAATTGTAGTCAACGATCAGACAGTAAAAGTATTATAAACATGGTTATAATATTCAGCAAGTATGCCTGTTTTTTATTGTAGTAAGTATTTTATTATGATAGGTAAATAAATATAGAAAAAATATTGTAATGAACACGATGGTTTGCCACCTATTTGCACAATTAAATATTATAGAAAAGAATATAAAAATCAGTATAAGTATTTACATTATATTTTAAATGTAAATTTTCTTTATTTTTCACTTATGTTTAATATAATTTTTCCCAGAAAAGTTTTTTTATTATAAAATTAAAACCATTTTATAATATTATATTTGAAATTAATAATAAAAATAAAAATTTCCAAATAGCTTTATCTCATTCTATACATTATAATTATTAGTCCATTAAATTGCCTCTTGCACACATTTCAACAATTGCATTTTGCTTTTTAACATTTTGAATCTTTAAATATATTTTTAAAATACCTTTTATAATTTTTTTTATTTTATTTGAGTTTGTACACATTTTTGTTAAAACGGTTTATTTTTTTTTATTATTATTTATTAATTTCATGTTTTATTAGAGCTCAAAATTCTTCAATACCTTCTAAAAAACACCTCAAGGCATTACCTTCATCGACATCACGTAACAGGTATGTTTTATTATTTGTAATTTATCATCATTATTCCTAATAATTAGTGATTAAATATCGCTACTATATTTAAAATTGTGAAATTTTCTTAATATAAAGTGTATGACTAGTTTAACTTTCGTGTTGATTGGTATTATAAAAACAATTAATAAATACAATCTGATTCAATAAATAATTACTGAAATAAAATTTAATTATTAAAGAGCAAAAAAAAAAACTTTTCATACTGACTGTAATTAAAAACCGTATTGTCAGGTGAGTTTTTATTTCAAATGTTTAGTTTTAGCATGCATAAATAACATATATTATTTCTTCACTATTAGTAATCAAATTTCTGTTTTTAATTAATTATTTAAATATTTAATTGTTACAATTTTGGGTACATTCATTATTTGGTCTTAATATTAAAAGTTGACAATCCTTAAGTAGTCGTTCAATTTTTATTTAAAGTAATATTAATACCATATGGTAAAATTGAATATATCTAATCTGTGGTAAATAGTACTGTATTAATTTAACAGTTTGTGCATCTTGATACTTTTAATTACATTTGAACAATTTCATATACATAAATATTAGCATCAGCAATTAATCAATACGTATACATACCTACCGTTGAATTTATCATCTAAATTCTAAACAGTTATGATCTACAATCTTCGATCTATGATGAAGGTATAACACATATTACCTTGTAAATATTTAGTGTAAATTAATTCAATAGTAGGTCACTTATTAGTCCAATGTTTTACTATTGTTTGAATTAAAACAAACTTATGTCTGTTTATATATCATAAATGTCAGTAAATAATGCGTGAATTATAACCGTATCAGCATGTTTATATAGAATGTGTTCACAAACTTTGTAAAAAAAATTTTACAAACTATATGTGTAAAGACGAATGTAAATTATTTTTTACATTTTGTATGAATTTTCTCAGATGTTGTCAAGCTTTTTTTTCTATCAGACTAATCAGTACACGAATACATCAGCGTTTTAAAAATGAATTTTATTTACCATTATTATCTTTGTCCATCTTAAAGGCGGCAATACAGTGAAATTACTGGACACAGAACATAAAACATGATGTTTAGGTTAAAAATTCAGATTTATAAACAAAAATATTGTCTGTTTGCAGTTTTTTCCTCTATATTTTAATTTAAATATAATAATATACATTCATTGTGTGAAATTTGATTTCGTTATAATGGACCGAGATCGTTGTAATTTCTAAAATATGGATTTTTTTTAGCGATGTGTTGGCTATAGAAGGTATTAAGCAACAGCAGCAGCTGCCGCCTGCCGATCAACAAGGAAGAAAACGTTCAGTAAAGCAACGCACGCCCAAAAAGATACAGCAATATCCTATCAATGATGCTTAAATAATGATCTTTTACTTTAATTTTCCATTTTAGCTGATTACACACACACACACATTTTATAATATTCACAAAAATAAATGGTTAAATAACATTTTTTCTTTTAATATTAAGTTAAACAGTAAATGTTTCAATAAGTATTATTAATTATATTGTAAGCGTGTTTAGTTTAAGTGCACAAGTATCTATATATTTATTTTATTTGTTTAAAAATGACCTTGGATTAAGTATAGATACCCAAGATGTTGAAGCAAACTTTGACAGCTGCCAGAATAAAAATTTATGTTTGTTTTCAGATAAATTTGGTACTGTTTTTATTCTTAGAATTAGAGTGTTCGCTTCATTTGTGTAGACATCATCGTTTTAGCTTTTATGGATTATTGATAAGAAATAAACAATAAACAAAAATTTTTTTTTTCACATCGAAATTGTTTTCCTTGTCCGTATATTAATTAGATAATAAATAATATATAAGATATAATAATCGGGATATAGTGTTTAGATAGGTTTTATCAACTATAAGAAAATAATATAATGAATAAATAAAAATGATAGTTCAAAATATTTTAAAATCGAGAAAAAAAAATTATTTGTTTTATCTAATGCTTAGAGAAAAATCATAAGAATAAAAAAACTAAATAAATCATGTTATGGAAAAAAAAAGACATATACTACAAATACATATTGGATTAAATGAAAAAGTAAATGTGAAATTAACCAGATAAATTATAGTTATTAACACCTTCATTATTATTGTTTTCGTCAACTCCCAATTGATAAATGTTGTCATTGATTTTGCACATTTGTTGGAGGAATTCATTGTCTTCTAATATCTTTGCGAGTGCCAATAATATGTTGTAGAACCGAGTTTTGGTAGTCTTGAGATGTTTGCTGCATATATCTAATATCATATTGATATCAATATCGATGTCCTGAAAATAAAAATACTTGATATAATTTCAAAATCATTACAACTAATGACGGCCGAGCTCTCAACTTTCAATAATAATGGAAGTCAGTTTCTCTTACTTTTAATGCTACGAAATTGGCTGATGGAACTTTAATACGGTGTTTGATGTTTGAGTCTTGATCGTCATCGCAAAACAACGTAAATGTCGATTGCGGTGCAGCCTTAAAATAGACGCCTGCCAATAAATGGCCAGTACTGTCGGTTGCCAATAAGCTTCTAAAGTTGTAAACTAAATTCCTACGTTCAGTCACGCACACAGGTGAATGATATGATGCTCCTACATATACTAGGTTGGTTTCTGGTTTCGAAGATCCATTCCATACGGACCACTGCACGTATTTTTCACCGACCATCATTTGATAACAATATTCTTTTTGTGGGCACGAAGATGGTTTAAAACGACCTAAACATAAAATAGCGTACAGATTGAAAACGAGTGGTAAAAGTACAATTTCGAAATAATAAAAAAATATGTATATAATTACCCGTATGCGGATATTGTTGATCAATCATCACAGTTATAACTCGGCCGATTTGGTAACCTGGATCCAACAGTACTACGCCACTGCGTCCGTCAATTTCGATTTGCATAGCAACCATAACATGTTCTTTATCGCTTACCCATGGATCTGGATAATCGTTACTTATGTATCCCTCGTGACTCTATAAAAATAACTTTATTTAAGTAACAATTGCGTTGATTGTATGACCACTGCTTATACAAAGTAAAACATTTTTAAGTACTTCTATCGACTCCTCACAAGACACCATATACAGACTGTTCTTGACACCAGGAAATATATCTTCCAACAATGCCAATTTTCCAATAAGCAACAAGCCAAGTCCAACACAAGTATTTGCATCTTTGGTCAATGGTGGTTCATATTCCCTAAAGAAGTTTTCTAACGTTTCATATTTTCCAATTTTGAATTCATTATAAAATCTAAAATAAAATAATATGCAAAATTGACGATTAAAAAAGGTATTGTTATTCCGAAGAGTTATTAATAATCATATGACTCACTTGATGAAATTAGTCACTGAATCGTAATTGTATGCCTGAAGTAAGGTTTGTACTTCATTTTCGAATTGTATGGTCAACTGCTCGTATTTCTCGATAGAGCTGACCACAAGGGGTGGCCTTGAACTACCCCATTTTGGCAAAGGCACTGGCTGACCAATTGGCCAGTCTGCCTTTTGGCCATGGTTCAGCCAAAATGCATAATCATCATCGTTGTGGTTGTCGGGTGTAGGCCGGATTTCGAGTCAACTCGGCCACTCGTTTCCCCATCGACCAACCGTTGGTATGTAGCTGGATTCATCCCTGTAGCAGCTGTCTGCAGCAGCTCCAACAGGCCCATCTACTTCTAGTGATTTTTTCTCACGCTCTTTAAACACAATAATATTATTACATAACAAAATTTATATATAAAACTGATGTGTTCTAGAAAATCTTCAGTTGTAATTAAGTTTAAGAAAACAACGAAAGGAGTAGAACCAGAATTTTTTTTTAATCGTTGAAATCTTTACCTTCCAGTTTACATATATATATTCGCGTACTAAGATTATTTGTACAAACGGTAAAGTATAAAATTGTGTTCAAGATTTCTAAAATATATTACACATTGAAAATTCGGATCATAATAATATACTGTAACTTTAGTAAGTACCTGTACGATTTTATATTTTTTAAATTATTTCTTACACGATTAATATAATATCACATTTGGCTATTTTATAACAGGTATTTTGTTCTACGATAATCTACAGTATCCATAAACTATTAAACGTTTGAGAATTTTTACTTATTTTCAAAATAGGTCAAGTCGCGTTTTAATTAATTTAATGGTCAATTGAATTAAGAAACGTTCCGATCGAGTTCGACCCTCAAGTGTATAATTAAGAAAACAGAGAAGATCATGTGAAACGAATAAAATGTCTACAATTTCGAATGAAAAAAAAGAAGAAAAAATTGTTTGATTATGAAAGCGGATCTACGTCACAATCATTATTATTAATTGTGTGTACACAACAACTGTAAAAATACCGATGACAACGGTAACGTATCATCCTTTGTTTACAATAAAAATGTATTATTATTTAATCGATATATCGTGTACAAATACAAAACGCGCTTTCGAGTCTATTGTTATTAGAAAAAAAAAAGAAACGACGGTATTACGTAGAAAATCGAATACATTTAATACGCGGAATAACAAACGGCGTTTGGTTTTTTTTTTTTCAAATTATATCACATATACAAGCTTATTATATAATTTGCGCGCGATTTATTGATTTATACGCTTGCGTAACAATAAAAAATGTATGTCGTCGATTGGTAAACATTACAATTGACGTCACACTTTTTTTTTCTTTTCGCAATACTCTGTCTGTCGGAATGAAATAAAACGCATTTTTACAGAACGCGTTTGCTCCCGGCAAATTCGTCAAATCGTTACTTTTTTTTTTTTTTCTCAGATCTCCACCGCCGCCACCGCTAGTTTATCACGGCCCGACGCAATTGCGCGAACACGTACGGGAGACGCGGTAAAAAAAAAGAAAGAAAAAAAAGACGACATAATCGTGTTTAACACACGAAAGGCATTTTATTCTTTTTTACCTTGGCGGACGGCAGTAGTCGTGTCCGAGAGAAAACATGATTTCATCAATGGAAGGACGAGACGAGACACGTTATCGATTTTTTTATTTTTTTTTTTATTCGATTATTTCTTCGTGAACGTACTTATCCCGTTCGAGAAACGTGAAAGAGGATTGGAAAAAGTACGCCCTTCGGACACGATATTTGTAAAAGACGGGGAAAAAAAAAAAAAAAACGACACTCGAAAACGAGAGGCGGATTGTGTTTGTCCTCAATACCGCGGCGATTCCAACGAACACCCGCGTCAGTACGAATATTCGGTACTGACGTAGACGACGGTGGTACCACCACAGTGTGAGAACTACGGGTCGCGAAATACGACGTGCGCAGTACGTCGTGAAATAACGCCGACAGCGACTGCCAGAGAGCTGGACGACGTGTCGTCGTCCGGTAAACCGTGTGCGATAAGCGTTCTCGGGTGATAAGGGAGAAATAATTTTTTTTTTTTTTTTAGTGAAAAAAATAAATAAAAAACCCCTGCCCCGGAGAAAATAGAAAAAAAAACGTAATAAAAACTGAATACGGAGCGCGGAGAAGAGAGAGAGAGAGTAGACAAAAATAATAATCGGTTAGGTGCAAACGAATAATCGTCGTTGTCGTAAACGACGTGGGAAAACGGGTGTCGTCGCTTCGTACGTACGAATACGAGTGCGTGCAACACCACCCGCACACGTATCTGGGAATATATTATTATTATTATTAATTATTATTACGGAAACGAGACGCGTCGGCGGCACTTACCCATACAACGAAAACCCAAGACTCGAAGTATACTTTTCGCACTCGGTAAACGACGTTCGCACGACGAATGATCGAACGGTGTTCGTCGTCGCAACGGTAACTGAGGTCGTAGACACCGTCGTAACTGCCTATGGTCGTACGGTCGGATGAGCCGAAATATTTATGCGCGATCCCGTCCCCGCAGAAGTCGGTGGGGGGGGGACCGGTTGCTTCTTACCGTACGGCGACGTGTAACGGCCGGTAAATGGGGAAATGGAACACGCGGCGGCGGCGGCGGACGCACGTCGTACTTCAATTTATCGCCCGCGCACACTCGCTTTTAATGTCGCGATAATTATTTATTATTTATACAAGAACGCGCGATTGTTGTTGTTGTTTATACACGGTACCGCCGCGATGCGTGCGAGTGGTGGTGGTGGTGGCTGCTGGGTGGTCGCGTTGGTGGGAAAAAATAAAATAAAAACGCCTCGCCTTAATAATCTCTCGGTCGATTATTATACATTTTATTATCACTCGCCGCGACGGCGGTCGAACGACGCGCGTCCGGTACGGACCGAGTCCAACGGTTGTAGTACCGTAACGTGACGGCCGCGATGCGTTCGCACGGCGACGACATAGCCACGGCGGCGTGTTGTTGGGACGGTTCGCCGTCGACGCGGAATACGTTTGTACGAGGCGGAACGGGAAGAAAAAAAAAAAAACCGACGGCGCTCGGTCGTCGTTGTGACGTTCACCCACCACCGCCGCGCGTCCGGGGTCTCGACGATTTTCTTTTCCCGTTGACGACGGCCAACGTCCGTCCGACGTCGTCACCGCGTTTCGATTCGACCACCGACGAATTTTCCCCTGTATTGTGATATAATATGCGTTTGTGCAATATCGTTATTGCGCCGTTATCGATCAGCTGTTTTTCCAACGATATCGGCCAAAATTAAATATTTGATAGCCGGAATTCGTAACGTCCGCCAGGGGGCGCTGGCCTCCCGGTAAACCGCCCGTACTCTCTCCGATAACGAGAAGTTCCAAAATTTTCTTTTGGTGATAATCCGTTTGGCGGGGGGAGGGGGCGGGCTCTTGCAATCGAAACGACCAGCGCGCCTTTAAACTAGAAATTTATTATTTTTAGGAATTGTGTAGTTTTAAAATGACTTTATTTTTTTTTTTATAGCAGTGTTCTAATATTTACGTACGTCCGTTTTCCGGTAAACGAACAATTTTGTCAAATAATATTGGGCGCACAAAATTGAGACTAAACTGCGTATAGTAGACGTAATTCTATGGTTTATGAAAATTGAAGTTATAGTAAATACTCACCCAACGAGATTCAATTATAAAATACAAATGTAACTGTTTTTTATATATATATATATAATATTTACATAAATAAACTACGCGTTATATTAATAACTAAACGTATAGGATCAATGACGTCATTTAATTTTTTAATATATTATACAACTCTGTCTGAAATTGTCAATACAGCGAAAAATAAAAAAAAAAAATAACTCATTTGTTTCCTAAATACAACAGTAATGTCACGCTGCAGTGGCGTAACATGACGTAAAATGAGCCGATCGATTTGAAAACAACACGTGTTATACGTGTAAATTACCGGGGATTTATATATACGTTTAAAATCCTAATTTTCTACAATTTCGTCAAAATAATATTTTATATTATATGCGTAAATATTCCTCTTCTTTTTTTTTTTGGAATACGTTTGATAAAAATTGTATTAAATTCTAGTGGGAAAAAAAACAAATATATTTATAAACATTATGATATATAATTGAATTAATTTTAATCTTTAAAAAATTACACTTAAACAACCTGCATGCTTAATCTATATATACTTGATGATTTATATTGTTTATAGGTGTATTGTATTTCACTCTACATATTTAAATGTACTAAAAATATACATGTGTATACACGTAGTATATTACGCAATAAAAGTGTAATATTCGGTATGTGTTGATAATAATAACATATTGGGGGAAAAAATTAATTTAATAATAATAATAATAATAATGGCGAGTGTACGTTTAATAGAAATTTTTTTTCCTCTTTTACACATTGAAATATGTACTTATTATATATATATACTTATTATAAACACAATAAGTAGTACAATAACTTTGTTTATAAATACATTACATAATATTACAGCCCGTGCGATAAGCGAAACATTCCAACGAGTAATTTGTACGAACAAGATTTTTCCTAAACCGTATTTTATTACACGGTATTAGTAAAATAAGCGTAATTCCGTAAAAATTATTGAAAAAATGTGTTTTTTTTTTTTTTTTTTTGATTGAAAATAATTGCGTTATTTATTCGGAAACGAAAAAAAACCAAAAAAATAAAACGTATTTTACGATCATCATTCGGTTTAAGCGTAAATGGACGAACGAAATGAAAAAAAAAAATAATACGGTACGCGTTATATATATTATTAGCATAATATATTGGCCGATCCAGCGAAATTTCCGAACAGACGATGTGGTTCACAGGGATTCCGTCTCAAACCGTCTAACATATCCGTTTTTATTTTACGTCCGGGAAATATAACGCGAGAATTACGTAAAACATTATAATAAAATTATTTACTATTTAAGATAATAAAATATAAAATATCATTATAAACGCTCGTTCGATAATGACTCACAACACTTCAGGTACTTCTCGGGAAATCTTCTCAAAGTTATTAACGACGCATTATTATCGCTATGATAATAATTACGAACGTACACTGCTGTATGCTATTGTAATATTTGTTCTTGTAAATCAATACGAGTAATTCGATATTATAATAACTAATAATACATGATATTCTAGATCTTCCGGTTTATTCGATTTTTTTTTTTTTTTTGTTCTTTTCGCGACAAATTCGACGATTATAAAATGCAGCAGTATAATAACGAAATAAATCAGGAATTTTAAAACGATAATTTAACAAATAACGTTCGCGTACTCGTCGTTTTAAAATCAATGGCCGGGAATATGTTATTGAGTCGCGGTCGACCAGCTGTTTTTTTTTTTTTTTAAACAATACACATCGAAAACATATATTTAGAAATTATTATTATGACACTCGTATAAAACGTTGTATATTTTTTTTTTGTTACGTTTTTTTTCCCACCTGTGTGATTGTACAATATTTCGATTAAATTGTACGTTAAAATTTCCTTTTATTATTATTTTTTGTTCCTTGCCGTTCACGCTTCGGTGTAGATCCGTTTATATACGAGTGATGGTAAATACATATGGAGACAAGTTTGGTCCGGTAGTAGTGAATTTGAAAAAAAAAAAAGAAGAAAATCCGCGGTGAAAATATTATTGACGCCTGCAGGGCGCGGCGATAAAAGCGTAAAATAATATATTATATATATATATATATTTTTTTTTTTTTTTTTTCAACCGGTAATAGGTTGGTTTACAGCGTTTAACTTCGTCCTCCATTTTTCACGATCTTCAGCAAGTCTCTTTAATCCAGCGTATGTATTAATTCCTGCGTCTTTTTTTAATTGAGATATGTACGAGTTTCTTGGTCTTCCTGGGGGTCTTCGTCCTTCCACTGTACCTTCTACTATAGTATGATGCAACTCTTCACCATGGCGTAGAACGTGCCCCATCATGTCCCATCGTCGTCGCTTTATAACATTCAATATGGATCTTGTTTCTCCTACTTGCGTCAATACATCTTCATTTGTTACTCTTTCTGTCCAATTAATTTTTTCCATTTGTCTCCAACACCACATTTCGAAAGCTTCAATAGATTTTTTTTCCTTTTCATTCATAACCCATGTCTCGCAGCCATATAATGCGACACTCCATACAAAAGTTTTTAGAAATGTTTTCTTTATTTCTCTATTAATTTTTTTTGATGTTAAAATTCTCTTTTTCTTGATAAATGCTATCTTTGCTTGTCCTATTCTTTGCTTAATTTCCTGCGAGCTTCTTCCATCTGCTGTTATTAAACTACCCAAATATTTAAAACTGGAAACTTGGGCTATAAAATGGTTTCCTAAATGAATATTTGTATTGAATGTTGGTTTCCGAGCACAAACTAAAACTTTTGTTTTGTTTGAATTTATACGCATTTGATACTCATTTAAGGTCATTTGCATCTCAGCCAGGGCTCTCTGAAGGTCATGTTCTGTTTCAGCTAATAGTACGATATCGTCTGCAAACCGGATCATTGGAATCAGTATACCACCCACTTTGATTCCAATCCTAAGTCTGTTAAGTGAGTCTTTAACTTCATTTATACTTCTTTCTATGTAGCAGTTGAATAGTAACGGTGAAAGTGGGCATCCTTGTCTTACACCTCTACGGATTTTCGCACTAGCTGTCTATGTATATATATATACATACTTTCTAAATGTACCGTAATAAAATATTACTATTGAAATAGTTTTTGAAAAAAAACATTTCAAATATGGAAATCACGATAATGGTTATGGTGAGTGAAATCGGTCACTAGAATATATAATAATAATTATACATTGTATATTGTTTGAAATACACGATATTCCGAGAGTGAAACGTGATATTATATTTTTGCTGAAAATAAAATTGTTATTTTTAATACCGCATTTACAACAACTTACAACGCAAAAATCCGTTGGTTCTTAATTTGTTATTAAATTCATATTTTATTATTATTATTACTAAAAAAAAAAAACCGATTAAATTTGTATTAATAAATAAAAAATAATTATTATTATTATTATTATAGTATTCCACTGCCTCATTGTTTAAAATAAATCTATTTAACTGCGTAAAATTTGGATCGTTGTTCTATTTTTATTCATTAGCAGCGGTGGTACGCGGAAAAAATACATTTCGAGAACCGCTGGTTTAGAGCGTACAGCAAGCGGCTGGAGGGGTTTTTTTTATTATTATTATTAATTGAAATTTATGAATATATAGTCGAAAAATAAAACTATGTTTTTATAATAATAATAATAATAACGCAGTCGATTTGGAATTTTTACGCGCGCGCGTTACCACGACGAATCGGCGGTTCGGTGAAACGGGGGACGGATAAACAAAAAAATAAAAAAAAACAACACGGGAAAATAATTTTTGTAGCAGCGAATTTAAAGCGTGTAAAAAAGCGTTGTAAAAAAAAAACCGAGTGATTTTTTTTTTTTTCATTTAATTTTTATAAACGACGTCCGCGAGTTGACGTCCGTGAAACGAAAAAAAAAAAAATCACAAGCCCCGTTAAATCGGGCGAACCGTCCTCGTATAACGCTGCCGTTACGCAGAAACCAAACGGTTCGGAAACGAATCTCAGTAATATGTCATCTCAGAATATTCGCGTTTGGTGGATGACGGACAACACTGCGCGCTTTTTTCTTTTTTTCTCGCGTTCCTTTTTTAAAATCGCCAGTTTCACCGTCCTCTCACCCCACACACACACACACCGTGTACGTTACACATTAATCGTCGACGCCTATTTTACCGTTTATCAGGTACACTTCTGCGGCCCCGCGGATATTCTCGAATATTGAATACACTCGTGACATCGGCGAGAATATATTATATATTTTTTTTTTTTTATATATATAATACTGGCGGGCGCTTAAGCAAAACCGTTTTACTCGAAACTGTTTCGAACGACTTATCGTTTGCGTCCCGCCGCTGCTGCGCGCGCGAAACCGATTAATCCGTCTGTTCCGTCGTCAATCCCAACAGACATCGCGCACCGTACGCGTAGGTACATCCAGCCTGAATTCAACCCACTCGCGAGTACGAAGCTGCGCGTAATCCTTCGACCGATGATTGAAACCGTCGGTTTTTTTTTTTTTATATATATATATATAAATATACGAGAATTCAAAATATTTCCCTTTGCGGTTCGATACACGTCGTCGACCGTAGACGCTTTTTTTCTTTTCTTGCGAAACGGTAAATCAACGCGAAGGAAAACGGATATCCTAACAGCGAACGCACGCACGTTTGTTATTAGAGCGTTGTAAATAATTTTATATATATACTTATAAAAACGTATATATAGCGTTATTAAATATTTCCCGAATACGCGCAGAAACGTTACATTTGATGTTTATCGGACAAGAGTATTTTGTGGTGTTTTTTTCCGATAAATATATACGTAGTTGAAAAAAAAATTGTTTTTACCATCCACTTAAAAACGATTTTGTTCTCGTCTCTCGCGGCATTACAATTTACGACGGGGGATATGAATGATTTTTATACGCGCGGGACCAATAGGGGATTTGATTCTCGACGGATGGGGAATTTCAAGTCCCTCAAACGTTCTCCGAATATTTTTATGGGTACACTAAAATACGCGCGTGATATACAAATTAATAACAAAACAAAAAATAAAAAAATATATGTAAAATAAATAAATATACACATGTATATGAAAATGTATATTTAAATATAAAAAAAGAATAGAGCCAATGAGTATTAAGTAAAAAATAAATAAAAGAATGTTGTTGTATATATTATTACCGGTTTCGACAAAAAGTCATCATCAGGTAAAATTAAAAAAATACAACAACAGAAAAATGTAAAAAATGAAATTGATTGAGCGAAAAAAAAAATACATAGAGAAAACAATGAATATTACAAAAAAAAAAAAAAAATGTAATAATCCGCGCGGTCCTCGCGTATAATTTTCGAAATATTTATGCGTCAAAACAGACTAAAAACGCGATAAATAACAAATTATTATATCAAAATTACATGTTATTTACGTGCAGAAGTCGTTGCAGTAGCGCAATCAGAAAAAAACCCTGAGGGAAGGGGGGTCCAAAATTATAATACAAAAAATGTAATCATAAATAATCATGTTAATAATAAATTTAATTTTTTTTTTGTGTGTCAATGTATAAATAATAAAATGTAAAATATATTAATTTATAAAATAAATTCCAAACGACGCTCTTTGTAGTCGCTAGACGATTTATTATTACTTCGGATTGTACATTGCCAAAACTAAACTATTATATTGCTGAAATAAATAAATAGTGTTTAATTGTAAATATATAATTGGACAATAACTAAAATTACCTTACCAGTCCTTCACTTTAGAAATACTCAACAGGAGGGTGGAGGGGGTCTGGACCAGGGAATAACACCCCTCTTGGTTGCGTTACTGAGTCGTCGTTATATTCTACGCAAACACACTCTTATTATGTAGATTTCAGTAAGATCACGCGGGGATAAAACAAGTATTTTCATAGAATGTTTGCCGCGTTGTGCAGAGATGTTTTATCTCTATTACACTATAACACTAATTAACGTGTTGAAAAAAAAAACAATATTATTATTGTTACGTTTAATGTTTGTAAATCTCATTTTACGGGGCAATGATAATATCTCTTTTGAAATTTCGCAGTTATCAATATTTTCTCTTTTGCGCAATTATTACATTTAACACGCACATACATTGATTATTATTAATGTATTTACGCCTTTAATATTTAATACATATAATAATAATAATAATAATAATAATATATGCGCGTGGTGATAACCTTGTTACAGTAATAATATGTGAACAACACGTGTTAAAAATATAATATTGTACGCGCCTTTTGATTATTCTACGAATTGGAAATTTCAAAACTCGTTCTTCGAAACGTTGACGTTCGTTCATACGTATATATTACGACGGTCAGACTACATGTCTACATATCATAGAAAATAAAGAAACGGAAAACAAGCTACAAGTGTTCTCTTTACGTATACGATCAAAAACCGTGTAATATCATTGCTATAATATAGCGGATGTCGTTGTGTATTACCCACGGCGGTTTATTTAAATATTTATTGCCAATATGCGCGCGTGTGTGTATATACGAATTAATTATTCTCATTGAATACGAATAGAATATATAAAAAAAAAAAATTTTCCGTTTTTTTTTCAATAACTTTTCCTCGTTTTGAGCGCTGAATATTTTCCTGTTTTACTCGTTTTAACGGTGTAAAAACGCTCGAAATATATTTTCCCACATTACGTTGTACTTACATCATAATAAAGGACGTAGTCTGTATTTAATGTTTTTTTTTTTTATTGTTAGAAAATTCGAAACGCATAAACACGCATTATTATACTACGGTTATATTTTAGTCTTTTCGTTTTGTTTTTAAAATTAGAATATATAGAAATTATAATAGATAACGAGAAACGTTATCTTTGTTCTTAAAATATGTATAACACGTATTAAAATGATTTTTTTTTTTTCATTAATATATTCGTAAACGTCTAATTAAATGGAAAATTATTATTAAAATTGTTTTTATACCGATAAAACGCTTATTAAATTATTGTTTTTGTAAAAATTAAAAACAAATTAAGAAGCGCCTATAATTGATACGTTTTAATACGTCCCTGAGTTCAATCGTTAATTATACACACACACACACACATATATTTATAAATATTATCATAGCGCAGAGTCCAAATGAAGCAAAAAAAAATCAATACAATTTTCTCTGAAAGTTCTATAGTATAACATTTTTTCGTCTTCGTATTATACATAATTCATGTAAAAACATTTTTTATTTTTTTTTTTTTAATCAAACTCTTCTACCGATATTTATTTATTTTTAAAACGGATTAAAATAAAAATGTTGTTTTGCTACTATAGTGTATAGAATTTCCATATTAAAAGAATTTAAAAAGGAAATGGGAATTTTTAGAAATCAAAAATTGTTTTTTTCTGACCTTTGGTTGTGCAGTAAAAAGTTCAATGAACTCATTTAGAATCTAATAAGTCGGACATTTTTCGTTCAATCTAGTCGGAGTAACTAAGCTCGTAAGTTTACACCGTGATAAAGTATGCTTGTTTTCGATTATTTTAAACTCGGAAAAAACTCCTTTCCGCGCACAAGCAGACGTCATTGGAATAGTAAGTATTATCAGAGTGTAATTGAAATTTTATTCGGATAAGCACCGCCGCAACATTTTTTTTTTTTTTCTAGTACCTACCTACTGAAACAGTTCGAAATAGGCCGTCGTTTTTTAATAGAACAAAAAAAAATTAACGATTTTTCATATACAGTATACACAGCACCACCGCATCTATATAACTTTTAAATCATTATCAGATTAGTTATATAACGTTTTGGAGATCAGTTTTTTTTAACTCCTCTTTGTCGAAAATATGAATTGTTGTATAATCCGACATAAAAAAAAAAAAAAATAAATACCAAAGTAATTATTGAACGACTCGATGATCTGTTCATCAAACGTACTCGAAAATACAAATATCATAGGTCTGGCGGCCAGCTGTCCCCTTCAAGGCACTGCCATTCCGCCGACGCTGCACGACTATACAAATAATATAACATAATAACAACGCGCCTTTATTTCACTCGACAAATATAACAATATTTGCCAATACTTTTTTACATAATATTATTGTCTCGTTAATCGTTTTCACGGGGCATTAACGAGCGCGCATACACCTTGCACGTGATTGTGCATGGACTGGTGTAATGCCGCAAACGGATTTTAACATCCTATCGTCTCGGCAACAGGTACGACGCAAATGGGCACGCATTGCGAGACTGAATGTGCACACCAATCAATCGCTTCGGGTACAATAATTAATTTTGTATAATATAAATGTACGTTTGCGATTTCTATAAACATTGAACGGTGTAAACACAAATTAATAACAGTATTATACGAACGAGATAACAATTATGGTTGTTATCGTATTATATCACGTGTTTACGTGCGGTGTCATCAGACGTGTGCGTGAACTATTGCAACTATTGCCTGCTATTCGTGGAGGTAATTTTTATGCGCGTTTCTCGAGAATTTCGAGAGAGAAACAAGGGTTTTTTTTCACGCGTTTCGAACGAGTCGGCGGCTCAAACAGTTATTCATAAGTGTCCCTAATAATAATGTCAATTCTTTAAGAAAATTTCGGTCTTTGCATCGTTTATACATGCAAAAGCAATCGCGGGAAGCTTTAAAAAAAAAAAATCTTGAACGGCGTTTGAACGCCAAAAACTCGAACATAAAAAAAAATAATGACGAAATCTCGAACGAACGAGCAAATTTTAATCACCTGCAGCAATGATCTGTAACTGTACAGGTAGGGGTCGTTCGTAACGAATCGGGCGGGGGACATGTATTTGATTTTTAAATTACCGCGTCACAAACTATCGCGAGCGAGTGAAGGCGCAGCCCGAGCGAGCGTGCATAGCGGTATCTGATATAGCGGTCGAGGACTTTCGTCGTGAGCCAGTTGATATGCGTATGAAATATAAATCGAATGGATTTTCGTAAAAATTCTGCGTAATAATCGTATAACTGACGGTTAAAATTTTATTGTTCGCGATTATGACTTTTAAGATTTCTAGTGTAGATTTTCAAATGGGCACATATATTGTGTCAGTTGTGTATTAACACGTTTCTCCGGGAAAACTATATATATACTGTATGATACAAATGCGTTCGATTTCTGTATAGATGTTAAACTTCTATGAGAAGGGTAATATTAAAAATGTAAACGTCTACTGTACAGGTCAATCGATTAATCGTCGAAAAATTGCACGAATAATAAATGTTCCGAATAATAATCAAAAATATTATTTAGATTTTATTGTACGAGTATTATCGACATTAATTGTTGATAGACACTTTTATTTTGTTCGTATTTCTAAAAATTGGTTAAAAAGGTAAAGAATTTGTTCTATGAAAAGCATTGAAATCTGTACCCCGCGTTGTACAAGTAAAATGAATAAATTATTATTATTATTATTATATTAAGCGATTTATGATCGATACCTCCAGGGAGAGGGACGGGTCGGAAAGGTTTTTTTTGCCATCTGATGGCCTTCGTGGATATGCGAGATCATTCCAGTAAAATGCCACGAACGGGGTCGAGTTTTGATGGGTGACCGCGATAGTTGGTAAGACGCAGTATCGCCGCCGGCAGCTTATTATACATATTACTTATACGCGATAGTATGTGATAATAAATTATAATAAATACGTGTAGTAATTAGTAATTAGTTTAATAAGCGGATAATATAATAATAATTTAAAAAAAAGCATCCCCGTCAAATAGTAAATACGAAATGTATTAAATTTTATCAGTCAGTCAGTCAGTTTCTAAAGGCTGTGCCATGTCGCTTTTGACCACCACTCTCTATTTAGGGCAGCTTCCTTCAAGTAAAAAAAAAAATTAAATTAAAAGTTAAATTTAATAGTATGTACAAAAGATTTTTTTTCTTTATTTGAAGTGTGTGTATGTTTAAGCAAGGATGGACACTCCTCCGTTTGAAAAAATCCTGCTTGCGCTACTGGTAAACTACATATTATATATTTAAAATTCTATAATGTATTAACGGGACTTCGATATAAGATTTCTTGGAAGTTATTTTATTTAAATTCGAGTTGAAACTTATATACATTTTTTTCCACATCCCGTTTACAATTATATCATCGTAAATTCTTCTGTCATTACTATATAATATTTTATTTCAATCGCAATTCCGTAAATCGTTTGTAAGAGATTTATGAACATCAGAAAAAAAAAACTGTTACATATTATTACCTCGGACGGCACGTGTATATTATATAATGTCGTAGTAAAACATTTCACTAAATTATTATTAATACAACTGCGGCCTTGGTTTTTTTATTCTATATAATACAGGTATCATTTTCGTCAAACGGTTTGCACGTGATTTCGTACTACGCAATAGTATTGCGCTCGGTATGATAAAATATTATATACGATTTCTTTTTGTGATACATTTTATTTCATTCGTATACTTATTATAATCTGCATTTTCACCGTGAATTCAACTATATTATACTATCTATAGATATCGCATGTGCTCCGAGCTGATTTCAACAATCGCGGAACGCAGTCGTACGCAAAACATCTAGATTCGTTTGTCCTTTATACGTAAATATTGTATTTTTTTCCGAGGAAAAAACGTGTTTTACACATAATTAACATTACGTTACGAATACCGCGATAAAATCACACTGCCGGTCTCTCCGGATTCGGTATATAAATGTCAGCAGAATTTCACCGATTAATCACGAGAAATTCTACAGGATTTTTGTTACATCGCGGTCTAGTGCACTATATACTATATATGTGTGTGTGTGGCATTTATAAAAATTGCATCGTTGAAAAATTAAATAAGCCGATCGTCAAATGACAATAATGAATTGATAATTTACAGAAAATTCTGTATCCACACGCAGAAAGCAATTTACGAGCATTGACGTATGAGCCATAAAGTATAGCGCAGGCGGATATTTGGTCATATCCGTGAGCGGGGAGCTTATAATTTTTGTTTTATCTATTAGCATAAACAGACATTTTTAGACATTTCAACCTACTAACTAATGGCTACTCCTACTGTACCACACATACACACATATACACAGGGCAAACGTGAACGACGTTGTTCACTATTCCCCGTTCTACACTCGTTTACTCGTTTATTTTACATAAATACGACTGCAATGTACATATAATTTAAATATAACATAATAACTTAAACTCTGTTTACCTACATTTGTACTTATTGTTAAAATTGATCGCACAGGGCCTGTTATTGAAGTTCCTAAGTCAGAAATGACATTGTTTTCATCTACAGCGTTTTTAATACTTTTGTTGTGCAGTTATATCAATTACTATAGCAATATTTAATTGTCCTTTTTCAGATTCTAGTGTTTGTTGTTGATGAGGAATCAGTAACAACTAATTTTTGTTTTTTAATATTAAAGATATCAAACACTCTTTTAGCCGTTATTGAATTAATTATAATTAAAATTTAATTGATAATTTCACACATTACACATAAATAATATTGTTTAGCATTTACTTACTTTATGAAACACATTTATATATTATTATTTTGTGTATGAATACAAATGTTTAATTGTTTTTCTTATAAAATAAGGTATAATAACAATAATAATAATTTATTTAAAAATTTTAAAAATATAGTAATTTTACTTATGAAGTATAGTGCTCTGTTTTTAGAGGGGTTAAGTTTACTATAATTAATTTTTGATGGTACTAAGTCCCCCTAAGCTCCCCCCTCTCGATTTCCGCCAATTGGTACAGCTAAAAGTCTTCTACAAAAATCAAAATGAAAATTGAAATGAGTCTTGAAAAATGTATCTTACGTATCTTCAAACGGAACAAGTTTTCAGGGAAAAAATTAGAATGTGAGTGAATTAATTGTATGGTCGATGATATATTACGAACGAGGTGAGAAATCGACAAACACCGGACGACCACCTCGCCAAATGGCCGTTTAGACAAATTATCTACCGCGTGCGTTTCATATTATGTACTATAACTGTTATAGTATAACATACGCGTCCGCAGTTTTCTATTAAAATAAAACGCCTTGGATTTGTTTCGTCTGCAATCTAACGTGCATTATAAAATTGATCAAGTAATATTGTATTATTGACTGGTAATAGTTATACGAATCGATGAAACGGTATTCAAGACCTGAATTGCGATCATTTCCGCGAGTTGGTTTATTTTCTTTCTTACAAAAAAAAAAAAAAAAAAAAAAAAAACCAATGGTATTTTTATGGAAGTCGTCTGAGCGAGCGTATAGAGATCGTTATGAACCGCATTCAGTTGGATAACAAAATATTATGTAAAGACGAAATTTTACGGAGATCAATTAATTTTATGAAACTTATTATAAACGAAGTCGTATCCCCGACACACACACACAAAACACGTATAGGAAAATTCGCCAAAACGTATCTGTGGCGGTGTCCGGCGTCCGAATTCATCGACTGACTACCACCAAGTATAAATTGTGAATATACAACAAAAAAAAAATGTAATAATATTATAGAACGTCCGGTCCAGGCGATTTATTATTTTCTTTTTCCGACGGGCGAACTGCAATATATCCACATAACGAGATATCGTCACGCTCAACTAAATATCAATTTGGCAATATTTCCTATCACGGCGCATTGCGTTATTTTAATGAAATTAATAAAGCGGCCACGTCGCGTAACAATAGTCGGTTTATTATACAGAAGGGGAGACTGGATGTAATACGCGTGACATAACTGATGCAGCTAGAAATCGTTTAGTTATGGCAACAAACGAGTGGAAGGGCTGACAAAACACTCTTATTGCGTATATATCGTATTATTTTCATTCATATACACGCGCATATTTTTCGCAGGTTTGTTATTTTGGCTTTTTGTTCGACGATAATGCAAAAATATCCGAGTTCGTCGAACCAGATCTATTACGAAACACGCAATATTTCTAAAAAGTACACATAATACGACCCATATATGTGTATACGCATTTTTTAAATAAAATCTCCTCCTTTCTGATCCTACAGTACCGACCATCACAAGAGTGCGTTTTGGCTTACACGTACAGTCCCGGTATAGTCACATTTATATAAATACGTTCACCATATTTTATTCTCATCTGTTTTTTTTTTTTACGTTTCAAATCCCTATAGCCGTATATCAGTGTTGTTGCTGCAGTGTACACAATTATTGTTTCTTCAATTCTCGCGATGCGAGGAGTTTCACAAGTCCACAAAACAATATTGCTCTTATTTCTCGCTTAAATTCTGGTCTCCATTAATTTTTTTCTACATACAACGACGCATAATACCTATATACGTCGGCAGATTCTTTCTCGGAATCGTGTACTCGGTTTTCATTTCATTGACTCGAATAAGCCTTGCGCTGTTGAAGCTCCTAATTTGTTTGCATTTGAAATGAAGTCTTCAATCCGTCTTGAAATCAAAACGGCATACGCCAATAAAGAGAAATTTCATTTTTTTTTTTCGATGAAATTTTCGTCCCTCTATAACCTACTTTTTCCAGCACAAGATTAAAACTGTATAGGATAAGTGAAATAGACAGTGCTTTATCGGATCTGAGTTTGTGTTCATATACTATTTATTGTTACAATAGGTGTACGTAGTTTCCATGATTATTGGTATAATGGTATATCGAGTTGATAGTTTCATATCGGAGGAAATTAAAGTAGAATGGACTGTGCGCGGCATGGACAAAAAAAAAAAAATAATTTTCTCCACGCGTTGTAGGTAGGTACATGATCGGCCGAAACCTGTCGTCGAGACTTATAGTGATTTCGTAAAATACGTTTTTGCTCGTTATTTTTATTAGGCGAAACGTCTAATTATTACGTACGACAATGGGGGACACAACAGTGCGCACTGCAGTACAGAGTAGTATAATATTATATACACTTGACAGAAACAGTTTCATACGGCGAATAGGATATACGCGCGGACAGATGCTAACTATAGAGGAATCAACTTGGGGTGTAAATGCTAATCGTATCATAACACGCGGTTAAACGGAGGGCGAGAGACACCGTGTTATTGAACAAATCAAAATAACAATAATAACAATAACAATATTATATATATATATATATATATATATAGGGGACTCATTTGGCAAAATATTTATTAAATTTGACGTACGCGCGCGTTTCGACACACGCCACTACGGACCCACACGCCCGTGACGAATTCAATCGCCTTTCAGTCGCTCATATTATACAATATTTATTAAAGTCCAGAAAGAACGCAATTTTTATTATATAAATATATTATTATTATTATTATTAAAACGCGAGCAGTTTCGTCGACGTATAAAATTAAGTTTTTTTCCTCGTCGAAATAACGCGTATTTTCGTAGTATATATTATTGTTAAAATGACGTTTTCATCGCAATAAAATGTAACGTATCGTTTATAACATATTACATTTTGTCCAGAAAAATCAATTGTAGCCCGAAGTGTATCGTTTCTTCTCCGTCCACTATATATTATACTCGTCATACATACTATATGTCTTTTACAGGCGAAATTTGATATAATACTTTGAAAACTATAACAAATATATACATATAGTATATAAAAATTCTATTTAATTAATATAAATATTTTTTTCAATAAGAGATCACGTCGATGCTGCATAATATACTCCTCTGCACCAGAGTGAAAACGTTGAAAACAAAAAAAAAATCACAATAATAATTTTTTTTTTTTTTTAATCAATACGACGTATTCGACCTATTTGTGTTAATTTAATTTAAAATAAAATATCGAGAAAAAAAATAGAAATGCGATTTATGTTAAAAAAGTGTAAATTATATATATAGATAAGAAATCGTAAAAGGAATGAAAAATTATAGAGTGTTGCAGTCACTGTGCGTGTTACCGCTTTCGGCCAAAATAAAACAATGATGTGTATCTATTAAATTATTATAGTAATCCCTATTTATCCGATGAATTTAATAAAAAATGGGAATATAAATTTTAAATTTTATGCGGAAAAGCAGATGTCCAACATTTTATAAAGTTTATCGTCCGCACCGGTTGAATCGATCGGATTTTATTTCAATAATAATAATAATAATAATAATAATAATAATAATAATAATAATAATAATAATAATAATAATAATAATAATAATAATAATAATATTACGCACACAGACTGTGTGGATGGAACAATAATATTACTTGATTCGTTAGATGTTGGCTTATGACAAATTACTGTGACGTTTCGTTATGTTTATTTTTTTTTTAATAAAAGTACAAATATCGAATGGGGCGGCTGCTGTGAGATTGTGGAAACGATCGAGAAAGGCGTTAATATGAATTCTATTAAATAAAGTATTCAACTAGCGCGTACTTATGTAAAAATAACAAACATTCATATATTCTACAAAATCCGAGAGATGAAAATATATGGAAAAACAAAATGAAACTAATGAAATTTCAAATTATTTTAATTAATATTTAATGGAATATAATGCGATATTAATTCATCTACTCATTATTTGTTTAATCTTTTTTTTCCCATGTCGACAACATTTATTTTCATAAACAGATACGTTAATATTTATAATAGTTTAATAATTAAATATGTATATATTATAAAATTGTCTCATTTTAACATATACAAATAATATTTAAAATTATTACAAATGGTTTCTAAATACGGTCTCTACAAGTTCTGGCGAAAAATTTACTGATCTACATTGTTTCGACAGGAAAATGAGTACGTCCGAAAAAAAGTTTAAACTTAAAAAATTACCATATTTCTTCTTCGTTTTTTTTAATCCCGTTAATTTTGTAAGTTTTGCGTCCAAATTACATAATAGAAAAATCAAATCAAAACTCATATTTTTAGTTCAATTAATATATATATTAATTTATAATTATTGTAAAATTCTAAATGATCATTAAAAGAATACATTATCAAAATATTTATTCCTTAATATTCATTCGAAAATAAAAATATAGATTATAATTTTCCGATTAATCTTCTCAAAAATTACGCCAACAAATATATTAATCGGATGAAATTACAGTAAGTAGATTGATTTTATTTGAAACGTCGAAATAATATATAGATATTAAAAACGGCTAATCTGTTATATGGTTTTATCTACAAATTTTTACATAAAAAAAAAGATATTCCCATTCCGTTAATTTACGCAATTCATTAATTACGTTATTATAATAACATGTAATAAAATCTTTCGTTTCTGGAATAATCGAAATAATATAATCTATGTAATTAAGTATTTTAAAATTAAATAATAATAATAATAATAATAATAAATAGCGCATTGCAGACATTCAAAAGCAGCGTTGAAACAGCAAATCCGATTATATTTATGCTTATTTCGATAATAATTCGAAGGAAAAACAACAAATAAAATACTATATTTTCTGCCGATTGGGTTGATTTAAAATAAAATGTGCACCGGCTGATGTACAGAAAACAGAGTTCACATTTTTTGTTTTTATATATTTTATAATTTAAAAATATTTCCGTGATATTTATGGTACGAATAGAAAGAAAAAACTGGAACCGTCTACAATAATACAGATAGGAGCCTCACACAAAATTCCCATACACTTTGAGAGTATAAATGTTTTATTTCGTCACTCGAATTACAATTTTATTTTGGAGGGCAGGACAATTGCTTCTTGATGTATATATATATATAGTTTATAATTTAAAAAAAAAAATCACATTTTTATTTTTCGACATAAAAACCGAGAAATTTTACAGTTATACGTCGTGAAAACAATATGCTTTCGTCGAGAGCAAAAAAAGAAATAAAATACTGAATTCAAAATTATATCGATTCGCCGTATAGAACAATTCCACGAAAGGGTGTTGGTTACAGGATTTATGAAAAGCGCCCGTGTATATATATATTATATGAAATAAAAATATATGTGCCCGTTTTCTCGGATCGCGGGCGACAAAGGGTCGCCGCCGCCGCGTCCAGACCGACGACACACCTGCTCGCGTCCCCATTGGACGAACGGCCGGGCCAATATAATATTTGCGCGTAGCCCTTCCGCGGCCGCGGACGGGATGACTGACGACGCCCCCGAGGAAGCGCGCGGCCCGTCGTACTACTCGTACTCCGCGGTGTGCACGCGATGATGAGCAACGGTTTCGCGCCCACGGGCCATACGCCTTCTTGGGATTCCAGTCTGACTACTAATACCGTGAGTGACAATATTATAATATATTTTTACTATTACAATTATTATTAGTTATTATATAAGCTTTTTTTTTTTTATCTAAAAAATAATACGCAATTCGTACATATACGGTCCAATGGAATTTGGGAAATAGTTTTGGCTTGATAAAATGTCGAAAAAAAAAATTATATACTTTACCGCTAATACGAAAATTGAAGTAGATAAAAAAATAGCAGAATTCTGTAGTATAAATTAGATTCAACTTCGGTCTGCACATTTTGGTCGTGTGTTCAACGGATTATAAAGAAAACGGCGAGACGCGTAGATTCTCCTTCGCATATTTTTTTTTTTTGTTTTTTAGAGGCGGAGCACTACGCACAAAGAGTAGGCCTCAGGACTTTTAGCGCGTTTAATGCAAATGTATACTCTAAAATACGCATCAACATTTAGTTGTGGGCGAATGTTTTGTCATCTTCGGCTTTTTTTTTTTTTTTTTTATCTAATTTTGACTGGACTAAAAGTAATATAAGGGAGTATGATGTGAGAAACATTACTGAAGAATTAGTAACACCACTAATCCTATAATTTTTTTTAAGCGTTCTTATATACGCGTGTACATATTATTATTATTTTTTGTTTTGATTATTCGGGATGGTTAACATTAGCAGAACCTCTACACCAATTACGTTTAAGGCGTCTAGGACGTTGCCGGGATTAGAGAATTAGACATAGTCGATGCGTAAATGAAAATGCAACGCCTCTTCTTGTCTGTGTATGAAGGATGATGTTGGACATGTAAGGCGTGAGGAATAATTGACAATTTTCTGAGAGTTAATGTTTTGAAAGCGTTGCATTTCGTTTAAGTTAGACGTGTTGTCGGCGTTTCCCCGTGACTGACTGAAGACCACCATGTTGAAGTCTTAAATCCGTTATTTTATTTTATCGGTTACAGTTGAAGTTGAAATTGAATGAAATTTTTGACTAGAAAATATATATTTATACGTATAGAATAATTATAGTTTTTCTACGAGTTTCAAATAATTGAGAGTCGTCAAAATGCGTACACGTATCAAAAATATTCCATTTTTACCGTTTTAAAAAATTAACGCGTTTGAACGTGGAATATGTGATTTCGGCCTGGAGGTCAACTGGAGAAATAAAACGACACCGGAAAAGTGAACGAATCCGGTCTTTTAGAGGTGAATAAGAAAAATGTATGTTTAAGTATTAAGTGATATTGTAAACGTAAATGAGACGAAGAACTGCCGGAGTATATGTGAGTACGTCGATGTTCATCTACAGTACGACTGATACGCAGATAATTCTCATAAACGAGTGATTTTTATATAAAATTTGAATGATCGTCATTCGTTGCAGACGATATAGAGTTTACAAAACGATTCTGGTGGCGAATACATTCGGTTTCTCGTGTTCCGTTTACAAAACGTCATTCTACCTGTTATTATCTCTAACGAGTTCCATTTATAAGGCCAAAAACCTATTCGTGCATTAGACGTTTTTAACTTCGGATGAAAATTTATGACATTTTACATAAATTATTATTGTTTTTACAATAATGTGTGGTTATTTTTTTTTACGTTCCGGTAGCAAACTCTATTTAATCGATACCTATATTATTTGATACTTTTCTCAATAGTTTTCTTTATAAAGAAAATGCTATAGCATGAGAAAAAACTACAGAAAATTGTCAACAAATTCGTTTTGTTTTTTTTTTTTTAAAGTCTGAAAATTTATCACAAGCCGAAACATGTATTATTTTAACACGTATTTAAAGAATGTTTATCACAATTTCTTTTTAAACATGTGCGAGGTTTAAATTTCGAAAAATTATACAATGAACACTACATTATAATCAGAGTTTCGCTCAGAGCCATTTTACGAATGCAATACGATTTATCGCGTTGTTTTCAAATTCAAAACAACAATATTCTATAATAACATCCGCGATCGAGTATTCCACTCGATGAATGCACTCGTCGCAGCTCCGTATCTCTTTTATATTATAAATGTTGAAAAAGAAAAAAGTAAACGCTTTACGTGCGAGAATGTAGTATATGTGTATATCATTTGTTCATAAAATATAACAACGATTATATAATCGCGAATTATATGATATATCCACGTGTTTATGTACAGAGGATGCGTATAACTGTATAAGTATACTGCTGATAAAACTATATAATATGTAACGTGGTGAATTTTTGGGCTCTGTCGCAAACTGTTTCGGGCCGAATCTGAATTGCTGTAATATTACATTTATATATTATACAATGTATATACGACGACGATATGCTTGACATTCACATACAATTTATGAGATTTAAATTTAAAAATTGTCTACGAGGAGGACATAGTAAAAAATGCTTCTTCTTCACTAAAAATCACCACATTTTTTCTAGAGTAAATAATAATAATAATAATAATTTATCACTCATTTTCAGTAACAATAAGCATGATTTTTAGTGACTTTGTAAACTATGTGGATAGTCAATGTTTGATTTATTTAAATTAAACCTAAGAAAACATTCATCGATATGCATAATTCAGCTATACTCGTATTATGTATATATATATATATATATATATATATATATATATATATTTATGTATATAAAACAAAAAAATGGTTTTTCGTGAATATATTATTACGATCGCGTACATATTCATCCTCAACAAGTTATACATGATCTTTCTTAACAGGACAGTCAAAGTTACGACGAATGTTGGCCGGACGCTCATCTATATCACCATCACCATCATCTACACCATCATCATATCCACCAACACTCGTCTACGGTATCTCAAATATGGCCGACTCCGCACAATCACCAACAACAGAGCCTGACTCAAAATTCCGTTCCTAGGTATAATAATATATTATATAATGACAAGTATTTCCAAACGTTTACGGGGAGTGCGAGCGCAATACAATTTGAATCGCTCAATAAGTTTAAAAAGCTACCTATTACGTATATGACTATCCTTTTCGGATAAGCTGATCTTTTTTTTAAGTAATTTTAGTTCTGCGAACTTCGATCCTGAACACAAAAAAACCTTTCGTTTTTCTCACTTCATTATGGTCTTTAGATCATTTTTATTAAAAAAAAAAATATATTCTAGTTTTATACATCAAGAACTACTCTTTTCAAATCTGAGTTCTATTATTATATAGGAGTTTATTTGATAGGGTTATAACTCTCAGTTTTTGATACGCAAAATACGTATACTACGTATTTATATTTCCTTTTATTATTATAACGTGGTTCCAGTATACTTTAATCGCTTTTGTGTTTAGGACATTGTTCGTTGGACTAAAAATTCAGCATGCTCTCCCGAATCAGAAAAAAAATTCAATATAACGGATATTTAAAAAAAAAAAAACCCGGTATCTTTAAATACGACGGGTTCGTAGAGTGAATTTACATTTCAATCGTTAAAATGTTCCGAAAAAAAAAAAAAAAAAAATGCTTTATATAAATTTTTTTGGAAATAACGAGTTAATTGTTGTGTTTGTAAAATTGATCTAATAAAAGAATAATCGCCAGTGGGAAATAAAAGAGAATTCCGTTTCGTACATCGCACGTAATCGTTAAAAAAAGCAATGGCGTACGACATATTCCCCCTCCTCGCGCACCGCACGAAAAATAATTTTAGAAAAAAACCCTTCCCCCCCCTCCCCACCGATTATTTCAGGGGCGGCAACCATTCGCAAAAGTCGTCGGGAGCATCGGCTGCGGCGGCCGCGGCCGCTGCTTCGTCTAAGAAAATCCGCAGGCGCGTGGCCACGCTTGCGCAGCGGCGCGCGGCCAACATACGCGAGCGCAGGCGCATGTACAACCTGAACGAGGCGTTCGACAAGCTGCGGCGCAAGGTGCCCACGTTCGCGTACGAGAAACGCCTGTCCCGCATCGAGACGCTCCGGCTGGCCATCACGTACATCGGCTTCATGACCGAACTGCTGCAGTCGACGCCGGCGCCGCAGCCGCCGTTGTCGTCCGCAGGCGGCGGCGGCGGCGACGCGATCGTCCAGTCGTCGGCCGCCGGCGCGTACGCGCTCGTCCAGCACCACGACGTACCGCCGTACGCGCCGTACTCGCTGATACCGCCGGTCTAACGAGCCAACGGCGCACGCTGATTTACTCTGCAATAGGAGGGCTCTTACACGATCACGTGTACAGCCGCGAGAAAAGAAAAAAAACAATTTACAATATCGATTTCGTTATACTTCAATGAAATTTTTTTCACTATTACGTTTATCTCTGAAATATTATTATTATTATTTTTTTTTTTGAATTTGTTTACAATTAAATAGCAAAAAAAAAAAAAAACGCGTCCCCCCCCACTAATATAATTATTTTGTTTTCCATCGAGACGCGATTAAATAATTCTGTTTTGTATTTTGTCGATCTATTTTTTGGTTAATTAAATTCGTATTAAAATCGCGTCGTCGAACATTGTCAACAGATTTCCACGCACCGACTAGGTTTTTGTTTTAAAATGTGATTTTTTTTTTTTTATTTTAGAACGAGCGTTCCGACGATCTCGACACAGGTTAATAATATACGTTAATGTGCAGCATCGAATTGGCGTATTTTATTCGACGAGACGCCTTTTTTTTTCGATTTTTCCCCGCAGTAATTATTCTTAAAATAAAATCTCATTCTGAATTCTTTTCTCGTGCTTATTACACTATCGAAGGCGTAAAAAACGGGTTTATTTTCCTTATTCTTAAACTGGAATTATTAAAATAACTCACGAGTCATATTATGTAAGTCTTGAGGAGTTTGAGGATCATCATACTTCAACAACACCTTCTAATTTGAGATTTCTAATTTAATTGTAACGACGACTTTACTTTTAATCGACTACATGCATTTCACTCTTCTTGGCGTCACGCGGAAGTTTCATTATGACTATTATAACTAGCCATAATATATTATATTACTACTATTATAGTTTTTTATAATAGTAAAAGACCTGTTAATGTTCCTTTATCTAGCGGTTCTATTGCAAAATTAACTAAATCCTTATTAGACGTTAAACAATAATATTACTAGTGACATTGTAAGAAAAACTAGACCAATTAATTAAATTAATCGCTGGAAAGCAACAAAACTCATATCTATGGGCACAGTAACTTGCAGCTTTCTTTAATCGGCATTTTAAAGGGCCAATAATTGGCGCGGAAGTATAGACGTTTATGTACTTATTTTTAATTATATTTGTCAAATTGACGAATTGAAATTCATTCCTTACACTTTTATTACAATGTCTACATTGACAAGCGTCATGTGTTTTTCCTTGTAAGAAAAAAGAAAAAATAATCATAAATTAAATAAATAGATAACTAAATATTCCAATTATAATTTGTAAATATTATTTATTATCAATTATCGTAATATTAAGTATTTTAAATTAGCACAATTATGAAACAATGTAGCCTAAGGAGCACACAAACACATAGAAATGCAATGCATTCTATAGATCAAATATAATTGACAAAAAAAAAAAAAATTATTTTTTTAACTGTTTTATATTTATTATTGTACGCATTTATAGCAAATCATTATTTTGACAAAAGCTTAATAATAAATAATAAAATAAATAATGCATGTGTAAAAAAAAAACAACCTTTGAAAACGTCGATTATAAAAATATAAATATAAAATATATCCAGAAAATATAAAGTATAAAATTATATTTGTAATAATGATAAAAACAAATTTAAAATTAAACCATTATCACTAAAATTACTATCATAAATAATATTAGCGCAATCAAAATTACTCTAAAGTCGCAGAAGAAAGTAACATTCCATCCTCTGGTTTAGGAAATCTCTTGTAGTTGGGTTTGGTTACCATATATACGACTAGTCCACCATAAACGAAACACAGTACGCCCAAAAAATTGCCAAACAATCCTTCTTTCGGATACTGTTGATATTCTACACTTCTATATATATACATATACAAAAAAAAATAATTAAACATACCTACGTACAATTTCCTAGATAAAATGCGTACAAAGAAAAAATTAATTTTTCACCGAATCCCAGCACTGAGGTACCAATCGCTAATACAAAAGTAGAAATACCAAAATAAATGTGATAAGGCATAATAGCTTTCCTGTGTTGAACAGCAACTCCTGGGAACAGGAAGGACACAAATCCAACTGCAAACTAAAATACAAAAATGAATCAGAAAATAAATATAAAAAAAATCGAATAAACTGAAATTCTAAACATGTTTGAAAAAATGTTCCACTAACCTCAATGAAGAATAAAGTAACAGTCAAAACGCCCAACCAACTGTGCAAGCTGTACAAATGCGGTATAGGAGGATTACTGTACATGTGTGAAGCAAATGCTGCCGATCCGCCAAGTAATATGATAACGATAATACAACAATGAATAATAACATGTTGATTTTTCAATTCTTGTTTTGTCAAATTTTTGAATGAACGATAATGAAGAATGGCTGAAAGAAGATTCGATTACAAATAAAACGACGTCCGACGTTCTTACAGTTAGCACCTAGTGATTAATCACTAAACCAATTGAAAAGGCCCTCAGCAAAACGTCAGACGCAGTACTGATCAGTGAAAGAAAATGCGTTTTATTCCAAAACTTTTATTGTAATTGAAAACGTTAAATTAAAGTGAGTAGTTTTGGCCACTGATGTGGTAACGTCCATTAGTAATGATTTAGTAAAACCTTTAGAAATATTGGCTAGGTAGTAGTGTTTTTTTTTACACACAGAATAATAATAGTTATCAGCGGGGATAAGCACTTACAGTTTGCAAATAAAAATATGAAACCAATCGTATTCAACATCGGGTGCCAATTGAATAACTTTTTGGGTTCGCTGATACCGAATCCGCCTCGGAAATTGATAATCCAATAAAATACGGAAAACACGAGCGTTAGTCCGAGTACCTGAAACGAAAATCGACGGATTATCAAAACGAATGAAAAGTAAAAAAAAAAAACGGACGGAATACCTGGAATATGGTATAAAACAACGAGTACGGAGGTATTTGGTCGCTGTTCGCCGTATGTTCTTCGCTGTTACGATTCTGTACACTGTTCGGATTCTGTTCATTGTTTATAGACATGTCGGTCGACTTTGGCGGCGCTTGCTGTTTCATCTTGTTGCTATCGTCCGGTTCCGGTGTCACTGCAACGGTGACAAAATGATATATATATATATATATATATCCAGGTATTATAATAATTGTCGTCAATACGTCAAAAATAAAATATCGCCGTCTTGTGTGTGTGTGTGTGTACGAAAGAAAAGGAAAAACGGGCGTGTACGACGATCGATTAAGAAGACGTTACTGAAAATGAGTGTCGAAAGGCGGAGAGAGAGAGAGAGAGGCGCAAAAAATTATTACCGTCAAAAAGGAATTCTTTTGGCAGATGTGCGCGGCAGATCACGAGTACGAGTATATCGCCATGGCGACTGTACGACAAACGGTATGGAAAGGCGCGAATGATAAGACACGTTATCAATGTGCGTAGAGAAAGCGTGGGCACAAAAGACGCGGCCGCAAGTTCTTTTTTTTTTTTCTCTCACAGAATAGTCAGTTAGTCTCGTGTCAGTTTCACAGAATAATAATAATAATAATAATTTTCTCTCCGGTCGAAGTGCGTTGGAACCCGAATGGCAGACGTCTCTCTGTTAATTAAAAAGGAATACGCGTTTAGAAAAACACAAAATTCGGATTGTCGCTACGCGATGATTTCACATTCGCACGCGTGTATAAATACAGTACCACCGGGTGGTAACTTACTTTTCGACCGTCTCCTGATCATTACCACCACTTATTAAACGTTTCGATTCGGTCCGGTACGACGTTTCGTGTGTACGAATAGAAACGTAAGCGATTAAATATCGGAATCGTTACGCTTGAATGGTTAAAAATCATACGGCCTCGCACCACTTGTAGTACTGCTATTTATTTTTAACTGCCGCCGCCGCCGCCGCACACAACGCACTCGGCAACAACGGTAAAACGCTATACGAAACCGACCGACCGGCGGTAAAAATGATAAATAGCGTATACAAAATATATTATGTTATTATACGAAACGGCGCATTTTTTTTTGATTCATTTCGAGTACGTTTTTAATTTTCGAATACCCGTGATGTATCGGTTGTTGGTTTTCCTTTTTTTTTTTCAATTAATAATTATCGTTAATAATTACGCATAATGCGCGCGCGAGTGATATAATGTACAGAGCGATTGCCTGTGTAGATCGATATGATATAGATTTTTTCGTTATACGTAATATATTACGACGTATTCGTCCGTTTTAATCGCAAACTGGAAAGATGCGTTTTTTTTTCTATTAATTTGAAAATTCCGTTCAATGTCCACGACAACGGTAATATTCCCGTAATTATTTGCCCGACCTTGTGTACGCGACGACGTGCAGTTCAACGTGTACACATCTTTAAAATACAATAAAACTATCGGCTGTAGGTTTTTTTTTTTGTAATTCTTTATTCAGTAACAACAGAATAGGAAAAAAAACCACTTGAAATATATATATATATATAAATAAACTCATAATAGTAAATAGAGATATAAGTGAAGTGTTAAATATTAATTGTAACGTTTCGATTTAATATAATAATTGTCGTCACTCGCCGTGATAATAGACATTACCACCAGCTTTGGCGTGTGCGCTGTACGTTGGACATTTTTATTTCGATAATTCGATAATTGATGACGATTATGTCAGAAAAATCACACCGGAGACTTGCGACGCCCGTATTACTGTAATTAATAAAAAAATGTTTTTTTTTTTTTTTTGGATTCCTAACGAAACGAAGAAGCTATTTTGTGTTCGTGTAGAAATTTTCGACTAGAGAGGGAATGTCCCGTGGAGGATTTTTACCTCATCACGCTCGTTACTACTTATAAAAATTCATACCGTAAAAAAAAAAAGAAAAAAAGTCTCATTCAATTTTCGTCTATTTATAATAGAAATAAGAGTAATTTTTAGTTTTTCCGAGTTGCAAATCGTTATGCAAAATAGGTTACTTCGACTATATATATATTTGTATTTAAAAAAAAAAACAATCTCGACAATCCCCCCCCCCCCAAGTAGCAATATTTCCATTGCCTGTAATTTTCTCCAAAAATGCGCGTATACCATTACGAAAAAGCCGTCGCGTTTTTACATTTTAAACGACAACACCGTTTCCCCCGTCGTTACACATATTAAGTATCCTTTTTATATTTCCGCGTATGTTCGAATTTTGCGTTAACGGTTTCGGATCGAATAATAATACACCGTATAAAAACAAAACGAACGTTTTTACACTCTTCTCTGTATTATATATATAATATATATAATTTATAATAATCGTATTACAATATTACGTTACACCGCCATTTGTTATATATTGTTGGCGTCGAGTTGCAAAAACGTGTAATTATTTGTGTACAAAAAAAAAAAACACAAAAAATGTAATGAAAAAAAGAAAATCCGTCATACCCATTGTTATATACGACGGTTTTGGAAAACGTCTATTGCAAGACGATACGAACGAAGAGTTTTTTTTTGTTTTCTTTTGCAGTTGCGACGGTCGAGAACGCGAATCGGCGGTCGAGAACGCGAATTTGAAATCGGAAAATATTCTAAACGACTGTACGCGCGAATTTGTTTTTTCTTTCTCCGTCGTTTTTCGCGCGACTACTGTAACTGCAGCACGCGGTCGAGTGTCACTACACACTTTTATTTCTTCGGTATAATTATTGTCACTATTTTTTTTTTTTCTATACAGTACGCATTACAATAAACAAATATTGTAAACATAATCGTTCGATTATTATAATAATAATAATATATTTGAGTGTTTTTCTTTCCTCACGCGCCAGCCGCCAGACTATTGTTACTCATAGAAAAGAGATTACACTGCCACACGAAATATGTTATTTTCGTCGTCGTTCGCATGGGCGGCGAGGTGGACGTTAATCGGAAAATAATTGTGTTTTATATATTATTATTATAGGAATTTGTTTTTAGCGCGACGGAACGAGAAAGAGATAGAGAGAGGAAAAACGTTAATTTGATTTACCGCGGATTATATGATTTTTTTTTTTATACACTGTAATATGAAAATCGTTTACACGCATTACAGATATTAATATCGTTTACGTTGCAATATCGACGACCTCAATATTTCTAAAATATGCAAAACGTTTCGTTTAAAACCACAAGTCGGACTCGGAGAAACGATATTTGCAATTATATACAGTAATGTACGTGTCGAAAAAAAAAAGAAAAACGTTCCGGAATTATCGTCGATCAGAATGCGCGTGTCTACCTACGCGGTCACGTTCGGTGTGCGCAGAGTCCCTCGTTTTTCGCCGCTCACTGACGACCGTGAACCACGCGCGAGTGTAACTGTGAACGTTTTGCTTCAGATGTAGTAAAATTCAATAATTTGTTCTATCAATAGATTATTGTAAATAGTATAATAGATTAAATAAATAAATAAATTATAATCTGTGTAAAATCGTGTTATTGGAATAAAACCTCGATGAAAAAAAATTATTTAAATCTTTAAAAGAACGCGAAATAAAATTCTATTTATTTAAAACGACAGGGCAAGCATAATAAATATAGTAGTCATTCATAAATAACGCGACGTGTTTTAAATCTTTTATAATTATTGTAATCGTGAGTCGTGGTGACTCATACGATCCACAGTCAATTAAAAAAAAAAAAAAAAATGAAACTGTTTAGTAACCTAATCGCAATGTTAATTTTGAAAATATGACGACAATTACAACGAAAGTTTTACAATACTAACGCAAAGGTTGCAAAATATCTTCACATTTATTTATTTAGAAATACAAAATATATATATATCACAATTGCGTGTCAAATACGTATAAAAAATATGTAGGGTTTATATGACAAAAAAATTACATATTTATCGGTTTTTAGTGTCTACTACATAGAACAATATACAAGTATAGTTGGTTAAAACTAAATACAGTGTTGAAAAATTCACAAAATTAAAAATACTTATCGAGTTATAATTTAATATATTTATAACGAGACCTTTTTTTTTTATACTGTTTCATTGCTTGAAAATACAACATTTTAATTCTTTTTTTATACAATTCGATTAATAATTTCAACAATATCATTAGGCGTGCAGACATATTTTAACGTATTCGTACTCATACTTTTCAAAAAAATAAAATAAAAACAAAATATCTAGCTTCAGCTTGAAATCTAAAATGACAAATTAATATTATACTCTCAACAATATACTTTTGAAGTATTTTGTTTTAAAATTATTTGTATTTGTAGTTGTAGATTAATTTATATATTCAATTAAAACAGTAAAATATATTTTCTATTTTTATATATAACTTTTATAGTGCCATAATGATAAGTAATATTTATTTTGGTTGACATTCAAGTGTTCCAAATACAATAAGCTGCCTAGGGTCATATCTTAATTGACATATTTTCAATCTTAAGAATAATACTTTTACCAAATCACGCACACAAAGCTTAAGAGATAACATTCCATGTCTTACCACATAATTTACGTAATTGGCTTTAAATAAAACTTTAATACTTTATAAAAATTTAAAGTTTAAACCTTATTCTAAATACATGCTCTTGTTGCAATATATAAATGTTCCTAATAAAACAATTTCTTAAATTTAAAATAAAATTTTCAATTATTTAACAATCAACTATAATCCTAAGGTAATGGAAAAAAAATTAATATTTTTTAAAAAGGTTTTTAAGAATGTGTAAGGCTTAGCACGACTAAATAGTAGATCTTGTTTTAAATGGCATCAGGTCAGAAAAAAGAGCTTCAAAATTTTATTTTTAAGATGAAATCCAATAATTAACAATATTGAAATAGATGTTATAAAGAAAAAAAGTATACATCCGTCTTAAATTTGTAAAAATTGTTACATTTTTAAACATTCATTAAAAAATAGTTTTTATAATTTGTGGAAATTATTGCAGAAGAACTTTTGATATTATAAGGATAATTATGATTTATTTTTAATATATTAACCTTTGAAAATAATACATAATATGGAATGTTTCTCATAAATTTTATATTATTTAATATACACACAAATAAATATATAGCGTCTAGAAATTATGGAAACATTTTACAGTATTCATAATGTATACAAGTATACAAACATTTTAGACATTCTACATGTTAACAGGAATGTATTTATAAATAGTCGTCGTTAAGTACTATTTTTACTCTAGAAGTCAATGGAAATACTGACAACGAACATTGACTCAAACCACTATAATCATCAGTATTTAAAGAAAACACCATTGCTCCTCCTAAACCTAAAGAAGCAGCAAATTCTGTTTTATATGCTATACTATTTTCATTGTCGAAAGATATCCAGTCCTTATTGTAATATGCGTACGGTGTACGGGTGTCATGGTCAAAAATAGTAGATACTTTTGGATTTGAAATGAACTCGCATGCATCTGGAAACGTAATGAAACCAGCTCTGCCAATTCCAGGACCAGAAGTTGGTGAATCAAAACCATTATTGGCTTCATTTATCAACCTAAACGAAAAGCGATGCACTTGTTGTAGATTTATTTCTATCCGTAGACATTTACTATGATTATATACGTACTTAAAAGAATGCCCATATGTGGGCATACCAAGCAATATTTTTTCTTTAGGCATTCCTTTTGCTATCCAGTATTGTATAGAAACATTGACATTTAAATTCTGAAAATATCCAAACTCATTTCTTGGAGAAAACAAAGGTGAATTTGGTCCAGTTAATGGATAATACCACTGGTATGAATGATAATCATAGGTCATAATATTTACAAAGTCGACAAATCTTTAAATAAAAACAAAATTTATTAAAAATTATTTAAACATTGAATAACAACTCACTAGTTTCAACTTAATTTATACCTTGCTAACGAATAAATTTCATAGGAATTATCAATGATACATAATGGGGCAGCAACAGCTGCGGTTAAAAGAGAATCAGGTAAATTGTAATTTAAAGTTTCTAATAACTTGGCGAATCCATATTTTTCTTGTAAATTTAAAAGAGGCCATGACGGAAACTCCCAATCAATATCAATACCATCGAGGTAAAATTCCTTTACGACTGATATTACACTTCTGACAAATCTAATAAAAAATATTATAACAATCATTGGTTAAATATTTAGTAAATACTAAAATAATACATTTTAAACTATTTCAATCAAATGTAATTGTACAAATTATCTATTCTATATAACTTTAGCCAACCAAACTTTTCATATATATAAAAAAGAAAAATAAATTTGTATTTAACTACTGTAATTGTTTACTTACTCAAGACCCTAAGTATAGAAATTATTCGTAAATAAAACAAGTAATTTACTTAATTAAATTTACTATTTTGGAATGTCCAAAAACTTAAAAGTAAAAATATTATTTAAACCCATACACACTTGTCTAAGTTGTCTTTATTTGCAACAACACCAGGAAATCCTTCATTCGAATATGAGCCATTTGAAAAATGTAGTATGGACAACAATATTTTCAAGTCTGGATTTTTTTGACGTAATTTAACCACTTGTTGTAAAATCTGCAATCGTAGAAAAATTATTTAGTTTTTTTTAATGCCACAAAAGAAAAAAACTTATTTTATAATTGAAAAATAAAAATAAATATTTTTTTCAAGGTTAACCTTGGAGTCATTTTATTGCTGTAGATGTCGAAAAAAAAACCCACCGTTATCGGTTATTTAAAAAACAATATCATAACATCTTACTTCGATATCAAATGAGCTCTTAAAGTAAACGCTGTTGTTTTGTACTTGAGCAAATGATACGATTAAATGAGTACATAAAGTCGCATTGATTTGTGGAGGGAGAAGAGTATCAGTTGTATTCTCGATCGGTATAGAATAATAACAAGCCAAATGATACACCTTATCGATACGTTTCTTAAGATCTATCTTGTATTTGGCAGTCCATTCATATGTACTGTTGGTTTTCGCAGCAATAGCAAATTTACGAGCGCGGTATGACATTGAATCTGAACCTGAAATTGTTTGGATAAAAAATAATAACGATAAGGTAATTTGCAGAAAAAAAAAAAAAAGGAACTTACTCGTATATTTTTGGGGACCAAAGAGAACAAAATCCATGGGTGCGTTCTGATCGTTGGAATCTTCAAACTTGATCCAGGACACGTAAAACATCAGGATCACGACGAACAAAACCAAGACCGCTAAACCGATCAACACCATGGTGTGCACGATAGGCTGAACATATTTCCTACGAATTTTCGTATTTAAAAAAAAATAAAAAGAAACAACGGTTCATATGGTAAAACATTTAACACGTACCTTTTTCCGTTTAACAGTTCGTACTGCGGTTCCGAATGACCGAGTGCCATTTTGGTGAAAATCCGAGAACCGCTGGCGAAACGTCTCTCCTAAGCGACGATTGTTTTTTTCCTTCGATATTTTCTAGACTACAAGCATATTATATTTTAGATACGCAATTTGTCACAACAAGTTTACGACATAAAAATCTCTCCGCGGCGTATCGTCCGATCATTATACAATACTGTTGTTACGGGTATTTATTAATAATAAATAATGTTACACAAGACCATAATCGCATAGTAATCGAACGACGTTTGTGTTTATACATTTGCATACGATTATCTGTAAATGATAACCCCTCCTTATTATACGCGCAGACGTTCCCTCCTATCACGAAACCATAAGAACTTATACTCGTTGTGCTACGCAGAAGACTTACATAAAAAAAATCATTGAAATCCATACGGTCTAAAAAGACGGTGTGCTGTGCCCGTGAATGGAGACGTTACAAAAAAAAATCTAATATTTTCGTATTTTCGAAGTTTGAAATCGATATAATAACAAAAAGACGACAGGTGGTTATGGACGGATTACTTGGATAAAGATTTCTGACATTAGTATAAATTTGAAAGCAACGATTGCATACGATCATAGGTGTGGCCGCCAGACTTTTATAGCAGAAATGTTTTAAAAGTCTTTATTTTTATTTGTTTACAATAATACATTTTCGGAACACGGCTTCTGATAGAAATTTCGATTACAAAAATAAAAAATAAAAGATTGGCACGCACAAGTTATATTACAATTGACCCGGTATTATTCAATTTTCAGTGTAAAGATGAAAAAAAAAAAACATTTAAAAATGTAAAGTTACATTAAAGCGCTTTAAATCGAGACGATTTTATAAAAAAAACACCACCCACGATTATACAAATTCGATAGCATTTACATAATATATATATATATAATATATTATTAATCATTTATATTCGAAATAAAACAATATCGGAGGTATGTATATAAATATACGGACAGCGCCTTAACTGTTTGCAATTTGATTTTATGGTCTGTGGGTTTTAGCATTATAAATCGCAACATAAATTTAGATTACGCACATAAATTTACAGTAATACATGACGTTATTCGTGAAATTGTTTTGTATTATTTGATAGGTGCAAATGGATAACTTACGATTTTAACTTCATTCGAAGAGACGTTTTAGTTGTACATGCAGACAAAAATTGTATATAAAAAAAAAAACGTTCGTTCCAAGAATATGTTGTAATAAAGAAATCTAAGCGCATTTTCTATTTTCATCTATACCTGATAATAATGGCAATGCACATAATTAGGACAAGACGACACTCATAAAACGTTACGTTATGACTTTTTATTTGGCAATATGTTTTAGTGTATGTTTAAAGGTGATTCATACTATAAAAACGAAACACAATTTATTCAAATATAAGTTCCCTTTATTATTATTTTTTGTATATAAGAATAAGTATTACAATATTTCCATATTAACAAAAAAAAAAAAAAAAAAAAAAAAAACAATAAAAAATAAACGAATCACTAATAGCAAAAAATATTATTAGTGACATTTTATAAATTATAAGCAAATATAAAATAATATCTTTGGTACACAACAATATGGGATAGAAGTATATGACGTGTTTATTACTAAAATTATGAAGACATACAATAGTAATATATATAATCTAATTATTTAACAATAAATGAAAAAAAAAACCGGTGCATAATAATTTTATGTATATAAAGAAATCCAACATAAAATAAAACAAATTCAAAATTATCAAATTCCTTCGATTAGAACTTTATAGGCGAATTGACTAGGACTATCAATATATTGTTGACTAGTATGATATTTTGTACACGACAGAACATATTTTAATGGCACAATGTTTTAGTTCATGTGTAAACACAATGTTTAAAGTAGTAACGTTAATGTAGTAATTTTTAATCAATACAAATTTGTTTGTTAACACTTCCATTTGAGCATTATAAATTTTGTGTTTTATTCGTATGTTGATCAGTCTTAGTAATATTATTACTTTCCTGTTGTTGATGCTTTCTTTCAAGATCCGTCTTGTTCACAATAGTTGAGTCAATATTTTGAGACACACCGTATGGCCGCAAATGATATATTAGATATTCGAGTACATACATATTATTAGGATTAACATAATGGAATGAAATCGCAGTATCTGAACAACAATCCATACCCTAAAAATAATATGGAAAGAAAAATAATACTATTGATTTATATACCACCTTTAATATATATATTATATCAACGAAAAGAAAAGGTCATTGCTTACTTCTGTTATTGGATAATAAATATATTTCCAATACCAAAAATCTGGATCTGTATGTCCAGGTATAAGATGGTGTTCTGGAATAAATGGAAAAAAACGTCCACGGCCTAAACTGTCTCGAGAATCTTTGGCTTCCACTCCGACTAATTGAAGACAAATTCCTAAGTACAAAATTCAATAATCATATCAGACACATACATAAAAAAAAAAAAAAAATTAATAATAATCCTCAAATTTATTTATAATAATGAACTAACCAATTTCAACGTCTTCAGCTCCACCGTTATCTTGTCTACATTGTTTGTGGGGTATAGCGTATTCTACGAACCTCTTAACAGATTCCTTGCTTAGCAAATAACCTAAAAGTATTTATACAATGTTTAATGTTATAGCATACTTTTGTGTACATTTTGAATTGGCTGATTTAAAAATCATAACATAATTTATTAGTAAAATAATATAATGTATACTGTTAATGATGTTTTATGGTTACTGAATAGAATTAGCAATTGCTAATTACCTGCGCCGCCACTCATATATCCATGTTTAACATATGGTTTAAACCTACAACCTAAGTAGATTGGATCTTTTGGGTCAAATGAAGTTAACAAATACCTCAAATTTTCTACTATAACATATCTGTAAATAAGTAAAAGAATATATTAATATTTTATATGTAAATAATACAATGATCAAGCCAAAGTATATTATGTAAAAAAAAAAATAAAAATAAAAGAGCAGTTGTATTAAATTTGTTTATTTACAACTAATTTTGACAGAAAGTCGTTATTAGTAAAGAGCAAAAAGAAAAATACAATAGAGTAAAAAATAGAAATAAACAAATTATTTAGAGAAAATACGAATATTACATAGAAAAAGTCACATAGTTAAAAAAAGTAAAAAAAATTGTGAAGAAACTGTGTATACAGTGAATTAATTTCTTAAAAAAGAAAAAAGCTACTATGGCAAGTTATTAATATATACGTATAACTGTTCAAAGTAGAATTTATATAAATATTATGGTGTATATTTAAAATATCTGTCATCTATTCTTAGTATCTTATGTCTTTATGTCTTAAACATAATTATTATATGACAATGATTTTACCATCAATTTTTTAAAATAATATAAATATATATCTATGTTTATTCTTTCAGCGGGCGCGTCATTGTAAATAATACAACAGTTATGTACTTTAGTTTTGTTTGTTCTTATTTTTTATTTTGATTTTAATGGCGGTCATGGGTATTCCTCGAAAATATTACTATCTACTTTTAGGGCTTTTCTTGAATTGTTTTAATAATTATTTTTATTGAAACTGCCACTTTATCGTAGACAAGTCAATCGTGTTGTTGCAAAATATAACATGCATTGTTCAGTATACCAAATAATTATTTGCGATTATTATTTAAATAAAGATGATTTAATTTCTGAATAATATTATAATAATAATTATATTCACTTTGTAACATTTACTGTATAATATGTATTATATTTAAATTTTCAATTAAGCAATAATAAAAAAATATATTGATTTTTAAAATAAAAAGTATTAAATTAAATTATGTAGTACGTATTACTTAATTTAATTTAATACTTTTTATGTAGTATGTATTACTTTATTTTATTACTGCTTGTAAAAATCAATTATTAAGGTTTATGATACCGTAAATGTTTTAATTTTTGATAAAATAACAGTTATTACAACACATTAAAACTGTTGTAAAATTTAGAATGCACGACATATCTTGCTATAGATAATAGCACACTTGGTAGAAGGCTATATAACTTTATATATGGAAAATAAAAATAAGTATTTTTTATTTTATGAATTCTAAATGAATATTTTCAGTTAAATTACGATCTAAAACATACTTTTCACATCTAAAACAATTTTGTATATATTTATAGGTAAATAACAGTTAATTTCTCATAACAAGTTAAATCATACATACAATGCATTTAAATATAACAATAAACACTGATAACTACTTTCTGAAGGACAAAATATAAAAATATACAATGTCAAATATAGAATTAAATAGAACATACGTGTCATCATCAGCTTTCAGGACATAATCATAATCAGTATAATGTTTGTATATGTACTTAAATGCTTCTTTAGTTTTACCCCAAAGATGATCTCTACCTTCATGAACTGGTAAAGCGATAGATGGTAAACTTTTATCTTAAATAAAAATTATAATAATAATTGCAATTAAATTACATTTTTTTCAGTACAGTGTTACACACTAACCTTCAACAGTGCTCATAAAAAGTAGTGTATTGCAACGTTTACCCCAAGTAGCTTTTACATGCCTTGCTTTTTTAACATGATTATTAGGATTAGTCATAATCCAGCAGATTACTCGAATACGTTTTTTAAGTTCTTGAGCAACGAGATCTTCATCTACAATTAAATACAATAGAGTCAAAAGCAGTTATTAATGAATCGTAATAATTTGTCAGACTTACGGAAATGCAACGTTTCATTTGCCCCGTGGTCTTTCATTACAAGTGAATCATCAAACGAGTCTTCATTATTATGCCCATGTGATTGACTGTTATGGTATTTATGTGAATTATATGAAAACTTAGATGGAAGTATTTCAATATTTTTAAAATGGCATTCAGTGATAGACACGGTAGTATATGCGAAAAATATGCCAAATATTACTCCAATACAGAAGGTTAGCAAAACATTTTTTTTTAAGTTCGGTCGGCTAAAATGTAGCATTTCTGAAAAACAAAATTATTTATTAATCATTCAAATAATTGTTGTTCTTAAGAAAATATTACTCGGTTACAAAAGAATTACTTTTTACTCATTTAGTTATTACCTTTTAACCTATACACACTGTATAACATTAAATAGAATAAATAAGACATTTTTATTAATTTTGATAAGTAATAATTGAATTTAATGAAGAAATTAAGTATCTACATAATGTCAATAAAAACTGAATAAAATTATTAAATGTTCCTAAAAATTAATAAATGTACAATGATGGTTTTTTCATAACGACTGACCTCTTTTTCCCAAAGTATAAACTCTTTTCAATCGATTAATTCTTATTTGATGAATATACGACATGTTATATTATATATTTTTAATTTTGCGTATATTAATCAACATGTCTTATACAGCTACAAGTCTACAACAACATTGCTTAAATTTTTTTATGCTAAGCTGGTATGATTTAGTATAAATTATACCAACTCATCATAAAAATGTTCTCCTACTACAAACTACCTAACTAGGGACAAAACATGAGAGGGGTTTAATAACCATTCCTTTCAGACTAAGCTAATTGAAAATTTAGCAATTTTGTTACCTAAAAAAAAAAAACAGAAATAAACAAATTTTTTTAGTATTATATTTCATTTCTTTTTTGAAATTCATAAATTTATATGCAGAATTTTAAAACAATAATAATAGATACACACATACACATATCTCCTCTTTTAATTACATATTATCTATAATCAAAAAATAAGTTTTACTAATTTTTAACAAGTCATGAAATGGAGTTGAATGTTAACAATGCTGGTATACGCAGATATTTTAATATTAGGAAATATTGAAAATGATGTAGTTAAAGTCACAAAAAAACTAATTAGCACAGAATGGGCCTTGTTATCAACAACAACAAAACTGAATACTTATTTTGACGAGACATGTAATAAAGAAGGTAATTCTAAAAGTAGGCCCCAACTCTTTTGAGTAAGTATATGAATTTATTTATAACTGCAATGAAAAACAATATTATTTCTTTCTTGTGCTTTGTAAGCAATAAACAGCTTATAAACAAAATAAAAAATACCTATTATTTATAATCAACATATAATAATTGGTTCAATATTTTTGTTGAAACAATGTTTTAAGTTTCATATGCAAGACAATATCTCTTCTACGCTTTTGTAAGGACTGCATTAAACATTATTATTTAGTTGTCAATTAATAACAAACCAATATAATTTTTTATTAAACAAGTTTTTATAGACATTAAATTAAAGTTTTTATATAGATTTTATATGCTAAAAGGTTTTTATTGTGTATTCGTGTAAATAATTAAAATTATAAATAAGAAAAAATTTTCTTACCAATACCACTTTTCATCGTAGTTTGATTAAAATAATTTTCTTTGTTCATTGGTTAATTCTGAAAAATAATAATAATAATATATATTATATATATATATATTTACACTACAATATCTAAGTTAGTAAAAAGGTAGAGGAATAAATAAACATGAAATACAGTCGACTCTCGATAATTCAAACCTTCGATAATTCGAAACCTTCGGTAATTCGAAGTAAATACTCGGTTCCTTGAAAACCACGCGGTAATTCGAACAAAAACAATGCATTTAAGTACACTTGGTAATTCGAAATTAAATTTTGGGAAAACTGTATGTATGTATGTACAATAATAAAAAACAAAATTTTTTTCTTAACTCTCTATAATTCGAATTTTTTTTTGCCCTCTCATATTTCGAACTACTCAACAATTCGAACTCTCGGTAATTCGAAGTTTTTCAGCAGTCCCGTCAATTTCGAATTATTGAGAGTCGACTGTATAATTTTAATTCAACTCTAAATTCAGGCCTGTATTTATGGAGGGAGGGCAATTGCCCCTATAATGGAATTATTAGCAAGACATTCAGAGACTGCAAAATTTTTTTTTTTTAACGAATAATAATAAATATTAGTTACGTCTGAGTTATGGTATCTATTTATGTACAAATTTAATTTATAAAATATTGTATTTATTTGTAATGTATTTAGATTAATTTTAATGATTCAATTCTGTTTTTTACACTTAAAAAAATTTTCATATTGTTCTTTTATATTTAATTAACTTCTATAGAAATTTGTAAGTCGTTATTTTAAAAAAATACTATGTATATTATACTGTGTTATAAGTATTAAAAAGTGTGATTTGAATTTCATTAAGCCTATCCGTTATTCAGTGTTCTTCTAATTGAATAACTTATAGTTTTCTTGTATGTGTCAAAACATTAGAAAAAATTAAGTGACCAAAAATAGTGTTGTTTGTGTGCCGTGTGTTTTGAGCCTACGTCATATGACCAATTTCAGCATTGTGTGAAGTACAAAAAATAAATAAACAATTGTACACTATTAAAACATACATTTATTTTATTATTATTATTTTTTTGGGAAGGACGCAATTTTTATGTTGCCCTTGGTGATAATTTTTGTAAATATGGTTCTGGCTAAATTAGTTAAGTACACTTATTATTATTATTATCGTATGGTATTTAACAAGCATCACAACTCAATAAAATTAGTTAAGTACACTAAACACAGTATACCAATTTACATTATTTTATTAATTATTAGAACTATAATAGTTAATATTGGCAGTAAGAAATAGGGAGACTATCATCTAAACTACAAAATTTCAAATGTTGTCCTAAAAACATATTAACATATTTGTTAATATGTTAATATTAAAAAAAAAAAAATTGTGAAAAATATAACAATTAAGAAATTTTTTTTTTTTGTACTTTTGTATTTTTTTACACACTTAATTTTTGGGTGGGCGGGCAAAATGGCTTTCGTTAACGTGTGCATAGTGACAATTACACCATCATCATTTTTGGCCATATTATACGCATATAATTGTTAACCTATACATTTGTTTTCTCAATAGACTTCATTAACACAAGTATAATACCTATTTATAATAAAACAAATTCATAAACCTGTTTTTAATATTCTGAAGTACCGCAACTTACAGCAAAAAACATATTAGAAAAATTGAAGCCAAAATCAATATTTTACAAGTATATTTTTACATTAGCCTTTAAAAAAAATAATAATATAATAATAATTGTAATAAAAAAATATAATAGAATATATAATAAAACACAATAATCATAATAAAAGAAGAATTAATACTTGTATAAGTAATAAATAAATACATAAATTCATTTATATTTTTATATCAGATACAAAATTAATTTTTAACATCAAAGGGTGCATGGCGGTATTTAGATCGTCTTGATAATGTTTACTGGGCCTGGTTAACTTCAAGACTTAGTTCACTCGAAGGCATTCAAGTTATGCTGATTGCGCAATCATATATCTAAATTAATAATTAGAGAATACCTAGAACTCCTGATAAATCAAATGGACATATTAATGACTGATCTAAACTTTTTTTAAAGTGCGGTGTAAATGCCGCCAGCGCCCCTCCCCCCACAAAGACTATAAAATGCAAAAATAATTAACATCTTTCTATATTAACAAAAAATAAGAAATCGGTACTAAATATTATTGAATGGGGTTGTTAAACTTTACGGAGAATATGAATCTTTGAAGTATTCACTGGATTCAACAATGTAATAATTATGTATTGTCAAAAATAGTGGCAAGAGGAAGGAAACACAAAAGACCACTTTAAATAAATAAAAAAGTAGGACAATTACTCAAATGTTTTGACCTTTATTAACTTGTAAATACTTGTCTCTACTGTTACACTTCACTGGTTACAATTGAACTGGTGATTGTAAAAATCACACGCGTCATAATTTTCGATAGACTTTTTTTTCTATTTTCTCGTTTTAAATCAATTAAAATAAACATACATGTTGTATGTAAAAAACAAATTTGTCCAATTGTTCCATGTATGTTTGAAATGAGGGCTAAATGCCCGTGTCGTAAGAAAAAAAACCACACGTGTTCTTACACTCAATCATCTACCACCAAGGAAGGTTTACAAGTGTTTAAATGAACATAAACATTTTGTCCCTTAAAATTGCTAAAAAATAATAAAAATAAATTAACATTTCTTCTTCATTTCTTATTTTTCAAAAATACAACGAAATTAAATCAGTGTACTTGTAACACGTTAATTTATGCAGACGGGCAGGATCAATCCAAACACCGAAAGTATACAGACACAGGAACGATGATGAAGACGAGAACGAGTTAATACAACAAATACGAACAAAGCGATTGCAGTAGTGAAGTTATCTAAACAACAACTCAGACTAAAATCACATGTTGCCGTTTTGGACTTTGTAGAGTGTAGTCAACAAGCACGACGGACAACGAAAGGCGGTGGATATATATTTTTTGTGTCTCCGCACACACACACACACACATTTAATTTAATAAGCGCGGTGCTTTTCGAAATTCGTGGTTTTTCGCAGAGTGTAAAAAATACGAAACAATACGTACCATGACGAGTACGCGGAACGGTTTTTCAATAACCCGGGCCGATCAACAACGTTTCGGGAAGTCGTCGGTCAAACGCGTCCTACGAAGTGCGCTACATCGCGCGGCGCAAGATCGTTGCGGAACAATAATTACTGTCGGCAGCGGCGGCAGTCTCACGACAGTACTGTTCGGCGCGTACATGATCGAAACGATTTAAAGCGACGCGCGACACGGAAACGGCGCGGCGGCGGCGGGAGAGAAGTGTACCGCGGCGATACGTAGTGAAATAAAAAAAATAAATAAATACAAATTGAAGAACCGAGGCGATATCACCGGTAAACGGTGTCGTATATAATACCGGCGTGCCGTTGACGTTTATTTACCGACCGACAGTCGTGACTCAAATAACGACAACGGACAAATTGCGCGGGGGGGTGGGGAGGGAGTGAAGTGGCGGTGAGAGGGAAAGAAACCGTACCGGTAGTCCCGTGTACGGTTCAGAGTTCGTTCCGAGTGACGTTTTTGGTCTCCGGGTTTTGAGTCGTGGACCGCCGCCTTTGAGTTACAAAAGCGGAAATTAAAAAGCAAAAAAAACCGAAATTTGTAGAACGAATTTCTCGTCTTATCGGCCGTCGTAGAGTGGGAATACGGAAAAAAAAAAACACATATTATCGGTTTACTCCTCCCCACCGGCCCTTCACAACGACACGCACGCGTACACAAAATACTGGACGAACGATAATAGGTTCTTTTTTTCCTCTTCAATTTCCTACGACGAACCGCGGCGATAGATAACGCGCCCGCGCGCGCGATGTGTTTTCTGTAACAGTTTCGCCACGCGGCCCGAAAAAATTTCTCGTATTTACTACTTTTTTGTTTTTTCTTTTCAGCAAACCGTCAACTAACTGCGTTACATACGCGGTTCTCGTAACGTTAAACGAAGAAAAAAAATTATTATTATTAAAATATCATACTCGTATTGTGTACTGAATAATGAATATATATGTAATTGCGGTCAGTAATACGATACGTTTATAGCTGGAGATTCGATAATACGATAGCCGTACGACGAATACGGCGTTCGATTTCTTTTTTTTTTTCATCGACTCCGACGCGTTTGAATTTCGAATATCGCACGCAAGTGGTGAAATGAAGAAGGTGCCCGTTGTATAACACAGTTTGTCGGTCGAGACGCGATTTTTCAAAGACGAAAAACAATTAAATTGCACATGTTACGAGCGTGTACGAATATATTTATTTATTTTTTTCCCACGCGGTATTGAAAAAACAAAACCGTCAATAAAAGTCAAATGTTTTCATTTGCGAAATCGGGATTTTAGTGTAAAAACGTACACCCGATTTGTATCGCGTGGGATGGACGGCGACTCTTAAAGATAAAAAGCCAGAAATAGAAAAAAAATCTTTCTTTTCTTTTACATATTGTAATTACATCATCGAATTTTTAGCAATATATTCTTATATATATATATATATATATATATACGATTTGACGGATAATAATTACACAATTAATCCAGTTGTGGACTATTTTTATAATTAATAAAACGTGTTTTGATTTTTATAAAAATATTTTTCTTCACGAGATGTATTAAATTGAACAATTACTAAATATTTTTGTGGAAATTTAAAAGTGACAAAACCGGTTAGCTTTTTGATTAATTAAAGCCCACACATTTGATAGGTGCTCAATCGTATCGCAAGGGATTATATAATAATGTGCTATCCGTCACCTTTTTTTTTAATTTCATACAAAATTCAAATTGTTACACATAAATATATGTATATTTATTTTTTATATCGAATAAAGAACAATGTACTATATAAATTATAATATTTTTGTTAATAAAAGTAAATAATTATCATTATAACTAACAACCATTAAATTATATAAACTACTACATTACTATAATAGTTTAATTTTCATTATCTATAAAATTATTATTTATTAGGAAATATTACATATTGGTACAGCCCTGTATATATTTATACGTATTAAGTAGCGACCAGTGAACACTGTAGTGTAATACTGTATATATATTTAAAAAAAAAAGCCTACAGAGATCAGGGCCTACCGGGATTTGCCCGGTATCCCGGTGGGCCTATCCACCGCTGTTCTAAATTATTGTTTCAAGTATCAAGTAATAATTTAAATACAATTACGATTTATGAATAATCTTATAATCTGTATTTGATATTTTGAACTGACTATACATAAAAATTGTCCTATTAAAAGAAATCTTAAAATGTGTACGTAATCGAATACAAACATTTAAAAGTTTAATATAATTAGTGGTGAAGTAAAAAAAAAAAAATTTAAAAAAAAATGTATAATGTTCATATTATGAATAAGTAGGATAAAAAGTGTGCATTTATTGTATGAAAAAGAAATCTTGAATAAACGTAAAGAAAAAACAACGAATAATAATAAAATGTTAACTAATTATATATTTATAAAAACAAATTTCTAGATAATAATGTTTAGAATTATAAATATATTTTTTTCTTTGATAAAACTCGATTTAATACTTATCAATTTTGTTTTATACACATCGTTTTTATAAACCAACAACTTTCATTGACTTCACAAATCATAACACTCATTCACTATAAAAGTGCTTTAAGATTAGTCATATTTTTATTGTAAAATTACTTCCAGGAAAAACAATTAACTAGGTAGTTTATTTATTTCAATATATTTATGATTATAAACTTGATACATTCCACAATGTTCCGTTTGAAGTAATTATTAGTTATTACATAGTTACATGAAATAATTATTACATAACAAATGAAACATGTATATTGATTTTCAGCTTCAGGTTTCCAGTTTAAAATAAAAATAGATTCAAATTAAATAGCGGAGTACATATATTTTGAAAAACTGTTAACAACATACATGTAAATCTAAGGAGAAGAATCATTAATCATTTAATAGATTATTAACCTACGAGTAGTGTGTTTTCGTCTAAAAATTTATAAGGCGGTACTTCCATGTTTGATGGTGCAGGTCCTTTACGAATTCTACCAGCTGCATCATAATGTGATCCGTGGCATGGGCAGTAATAACCACCCCAGTCTCCAGCATTGGAAATTGGTACACAACCTAAATGTGTGCACACTCCAACTATTACTAGCCATTCGGGTTTTTGGACTCGTACGGAATCATCTTCTGGATCTCTGAGTTCAGCCAGTGTCGTGTTCTGTTCATTTTGAATTTCAGCTACTGTACGATGTCTGACAAACAACGGCTTTCCTCTCCACTTGATAGTCGCGTTTTTGCCCTCCGGTATTTCATTAAGGTTAACTTCTATGGATGCCAAAGCTAAGACATCAGCCGCCGGTGCCATGGACATTACAAATTTGTGAACGACCGACTTAGCACAGAACATCGTGCCGGTGACGGCTGTACCTAGTACCATGTATGTGAAAGCATTACGGTTTTCGTAGGTGTCGCGGTTAGAAGTGCTGGGGTCCTTGACAGAATTACGACGGTAATCGGTATAGTCGGGTACCTTGAAATCGGTGTGGACCAAACGGACTTGGGTCGCGGTGACTGCAGTCAACGCTTTCTTCGACAACAGGTTACTTTGCATGGTGAAGTTGGTCAGGTAAGTCGGCCTGGCCGGTACGGTTTGCTTGGGAGCCTTTACCAAGTTTTGCGACTTGACCGATGTGGTGGCTACGACTTCGGTACATCCTTTTACCGCGTTCGATACGTTGCCGGTCAGTTGCAAGTTACGGAACATGATGTCACTAATACTTATATATACTAATACTTGAAAAATTAGTAACGAAACTCGTTACCGACGAAGGGATACTCGGAAGGAAAAAAGAAAATAAGCCCAGCGAAAACTAAATGCTGACCTTACTTTGATCTATTATCTCCGAATACATATGATTGCAGACATGATATCGGTGTTACCACGGTTGCGGTCGTCGTATATGTAACTACATGGAGATAAGACGGTGGGTGATATGTATTCTCATTGGTTTCAGGAAACTAGACAGTCGGCGGTTTGGCAACGTTTGTTATCATTTCTTGTCAGACGAGCTCTTATCATGATTCACAGATGTGTTGAAAAAAAACAAATGAATAATAAATATGAAAATCCTATAAAAGAAATAATAATTCGTTTTCTTACAAGGTTCAAATAATCAAATAAATATTGTGCTATTTTATTGAAATATGCCCTAGGAAAATTGTGTATGATTTTTAATTTTAACAAATCGATGTAGAACAATAATCCAATACCCGATTGTCACGTTTTAAATGTTAACTGTTAATAGTTTATAGTGTATTTAATTTTAGGTGTTTCGGTAAATTTTTGAACTGTAACATTTTCAATTACTAAAAATGGTAATCATTTGTGTTGATGTTATTACAAATAAATAGATTTTTATTTGAGTTATATTTGTTTACAGAACATTTCGTCGTTTTCGGAAAAGGATTTCAACGTTGTAGAGTGGATAAATAATACATTAAAAGATAAACCACCCGATCAGTGTCGCGAGGTATGTGTAATATGCAAATATATTACTTTAATATTATATATTCGAACGAAACGTAAATGTTATTTTCTCGGTTGTAGGTCATTCCGTCTATATTGAAAAAGTTACAATTGTGCGTAGAACAGGTACACGAAGTACTCGATGAGACAACCGAACAAGTTCTCTCTTCACTTCCGAAAGTTATCAGTGACATAGAACAATTTGAAAATCAAGCGTCTAACATTCAAAAAAAAATTATCGATTTAAAACAAGAAATAAATACTGTAATCAATTGTTTTTAATATAATATTTATATACCCAATAATAATAATAATAATAATAATAAATATATGCTTTGATTCGATTAAAAGGTAAAAAGTAATACCGGTGAATCTTTGTTGAAACTTCAAGTGTATGATCAGATTAAATGTAATATGGAAATTACCAAAAATGCTTTAGAGGAAGCAGACAATTGGACAAAACTTTTGACCGATATTGAAGTGGTAAATATTTATTAACGATAAATAATTTATATGTAACAAAAAAATATATCAGAAAACATTTTGTATGTGTAGTTAATGGACAATGGAGAAATTGACGAGGTGCATAATAGATTAGTCAGAATGCAACGTTCGTTGGCAGTCTTGGAAAACGATTCGGATTATGAAGAGAGGAAGAAACAGCTAGAAGAACTAAAGTGTAAACTCGAAGTCATATTGACTCCATTGCTTACTATAGCTTTTGAAAATGAAAAACTCGGTACGATATTTTCTAACTTAAAAAATAATCGAAATACTCGTTTTTATGAAGTAGATTTGAAAAACATTTATTATAATGTGTATTTTAGATGAATCAAGACGTTATATAAATGTGTTTACTGATTTGGAAAAACGTGATCAGATTATTAGATATTATATCAAGTGTAATAAAAACCGATTGCGTAAAGAATGGTCATCAAAAATTTATGTTAACGAATATTCTAAAAGTCCTTTGTTGTTTTTCGATAGTTTTTATGAAGTATTATTGGAACGTAAAAAGCAACAGGTAAATAAATGTTTTTTATTAACAACAATTTAAGTTATTGGAAATGTTTATTTTACCAAGTTTCATTGTGTAGATGATATTGTATAAGAAATTGTTCAATAATGAAGAACAACCCGAAATAGAGTGTCAATTAATTCTTTCTTATGGCGATTTGTTTAATACATTAGAACTTCCTATGTTTGAATTAGTTGACATTTCGATGAAAAGTCATCAAGAACCACTTATTTTACTATTGGATCTATTTACGGCAACAGAAAATTTTGTCAAAAACATTAAGAACGATTTGAAAACTAGTAAGGATTGCAATTTACCATTTACCACTTAATTGCAAATGTACATTTCAATATAAATTATATTTTTCTAGGTGATACGTTTAGTTGGGACAGTGTGTTGATAAGTATTTTCAGACCGTTGATCCCACAGATTATTTCTTACAAAGAATTGGAATACGATCATTCGAAAAAAATCATTGATTTTGCATTAGACAAAGATGATTTAGTAGACGTAGTTCAAGCTTTTGGTCAATCTCAATTAACAGTTTTCAGAGCAGTAGAAGAAGCAAAACGTCGAAGTGCAGTCTTTAATCACTGTATTTTTCTAGATATGATTTCAGCTATAAATGTAATGTATAAAAGAAATTTGTATTAATTGTTAACAAACAATAAATATTGTTTTAATGAGAAACCTCGTACATTTTATAGAGGATATTTTTCAATACTATTGAAAAGGGTAAAGAAGTATTAAAAAAAATATTAGTTAATATTACGCCTGGAGAAAACTGGAATTTGTTTCAGATATGTTTAAAGTTTTTGCAGTCTTCTGGTAATTATTTAAAATGTATTTGATTTGGTCTTGTATATTAATTAAATTTTTTTTTTAAAGGAGAGTTTTTACGAGAATTGTATTTCATAGAATCGGAATTTAAAAGTTGTATTTTGATAAACGAACAGCGAGCATTAAAAGTTTCAAAATACTTATTGGTCGAAGATAAGCAAATTGAATTAAAAAATATTATTCATTTCTTAAAAACTGGTAAGTTTGTCTTATTTTTTTTTTTTTATGTTAACTAAAATTTATAAGAATAACTGAATTTTAATATCTATGCTTCAGTTTAGTAAAATAAACAAATTTGAGTTGATTTATTTAAAATTTGTACATATTTATGTACTTGTAGACAGTGAGTGGAAACTTTTTAAAGAGGCAATCCAAAGGACAGAAAAATTATGTTCTCATATATATCAGACGTTTTATAAAATATCATTCCGTCCAATATCATTTTACTTAGAGCAAGTGGAAAAAGTCAAATTTAGTAAGGAAACATCTGATACTCATAGACTTTCTCCAAGGGAATATATCACCCAAGTATTTAATATTTCTCTAAATACTTATGGAAAAAAAGAAAAGTAATAATTATATTATTTTATAGATTGGACAGTATTTGATTACTCTACCTCAACACGTCGAACCATTTTTAGTCCGTGACAATGAAGCAGTGACTGCAGTTTTAAGTATATCTGATAGACGTTATATGGACGCAAGTTTGGAAGAGAGTTATACAAATGTTTTACTAAAGATATTATCAAGCAATACGTGCGATATGTATGTAGAACAAATACAATCGCTTAGAGATGTTAATAATTTGGCTGCTCAGCAATTAGCTGCGGATATTGGTAAATAGTGTTTTGTTTTTATATGAGTAATAAACTTTGTATAGGGAAAATGATTAGGTATTTAATATTTAAATTCATTTTGCTATTCGATCAGTTTTTTTTTATGTTTATTTCAGAATACTTAGGATACGTGTTGGAAGAACTTGGAGTTAAACTGAACGATATCACAAGACAAATAATGAATTTGTTAAGACTGGAGAGTGATGAGTACATAATGAAATCATCATCGATTGCTCCATCAAAAGTTGCAGCAGTAATTGCTAAAATAAGAAATATTAGATAAAGAAAATAATATTAACGTACGCATGATCTATGTAATTAATTTCTTTGAAAATTATATTATTTTAATATTACATGCAATATTTTTTTATCAATACTTAAAAGTTATGTCGAATATTCAGGTGCCCACAATTTAAATGTTCTATCGTACGATGAAGAGGCTATATATTTAGAATCTGGAGATACGTCCACGCACATTATTTTGTTGTCATGTCCGGACAGTGTTTTTAACATTTGCCATGTTTTGTTTGCCCAAATCTATAAGGATGAAATGTTTTTTCTTTCATTAAATCTAATTATAAAATGTATGCATTTATTTCAATACCTTGATTGTGTTATCGTACGAAGACGTGACAATAAAATGACCGCCTTCAGGCTGATACCTCAGTCCTGAAACGAGGCTCATGTGCGCTGGTATGGTGTACAGACAAGCTCTTTTTCTAACGTCCCAAATACGACATGTATTATCTTCACTGCCAGTAGCTAATTGATAACTAAAAATAGAATGTATAACATAAACAATTTTTTTGTAATAGAAGAAAAATTAATATTATGAAATCATACTGAAGATTACCCATTAGGAGAAAAATCAATACTGTATATAGACTTTAAATGGCCTTCCATAAACATTATACATCTTCCAGTACGTAAGTCCCAAACACGACCAAAAGCATCCAAACCCCTAGAAAAAAAAGTCAAGACATTGGCAATAAGCTAAAAACAATAATCGTTGTTTATGTAATCGTATTGTTTTTGATAACTTGTTTACCCGGTCGCAACAATTGATCCATCACATTGAAACGACATACAGTAAACAGGTTTACAATGTCCTTCTTGATGAAGAACTTCTTCTGCCTGTTCTAAATCCCATAATCTCCACGAATTGTCAAAACAACAGGTGCCCAAAAACCGACCAGACGGGTGGAATATAGCTCTTGAAACTCTAAACGGTGCATGACCTTCCAGGTCTGCTACGGGTTCTTCTTTTTTACTGAAAATACACACATGTTATAAAATAATACATGGAACGCGAATGAAAAGGTTTACATTTAACGGACGTTGAAACAAACTTACCTATCGATTGACCATAGTTTTACTGAACCATCACTAGCACACGAAACAAGATCACAGATATTTTCTTCAGTACCAGCATGTGGATTAAATGTTATGGAACAAACGTTACAATTGTGTCCTCTGAATGTTTTGACTAATGTACAGTCGGGAATTGACCACAGTTTACATAAGCCACTCCTAGAAATCGCAAATATTAATAAACACGAAAAGTGTCAATTCATTGGTTTAGAAATAAGCGAATTGCTATAAATCTATTTTACCAAGACGACGTGGCTATGAACCGGGAGTCGGGGCTGAACCGACAGCCTGATATTGGTCTAGTATCACCGATTTGACTGCAATAAATAGAAAGTGATGTTGTGTATTTGTGTAAATCCTGTAAGCGGGCTGTGAGTGTTGATTCGGGTATACTGGCTTCTTGTCTGAGTTTTTCCAAACGAAAATTTGATCTTAACAAGGAATATTCTAAAAATTGTTTTCATGTTAACTGCCCAATTAATAATTATTATACATTTTAAATATTTTATTCGAATGAAGTCTAAACATGTAATATTACACAAAGAACGTACAGAAAGTGGAACCCTTTTTTTGTTTTTAATGTTATCCACGACTAATCATTTTTTTGTATTCAGTGTAGTACTATAGTATTAATAATTATGTCTCGTCATATAACCCATACCTGCTATAAATAAACGTGCATCTAATAATGATGGCGGTCCTTCATGGTACCATGTCGTATCTTGATCTTTAATTTGCTGTCGTTTCTCTCTTTCTTCTTCTGGCTTTTTACTTACTACATCTTCTCCCACTCTAAAATTTATGCGTCTTAATCATTCATTTTAAATACGCGTTTAAGAAAAAAATAGTAAAAACAGTACCTCGAAAGCAGTTCTCGCAATCTGTTTCTCCTTTCCGCGGGTCCTTCGCCGAACAAGCATATAGCATGTCCGAGTTTTCTTAGGTTTTTTTTTATTTCGTCATCATCGGTAGACACTTGCACTTGACGGGCTTTTTTCTTACGTTCAAATTCTTCGAGCAACGCCTGTTTGTCTTTCGATATGGCGTCCTCCAAATCGAAATATTCTGCAAATAATCAAAATTAATACAGGCGTACTTTGTCATCGATCTCTGTTCGACCGGGGGCACGGATTTAATCGACATTAAGGTATATTACCGTTGGACACGTTGATGTTTCCTCCGGGTTTTTGATCTCCGTCGGTTTCGGCGATGGCCACGGACGACAAACGGGCACGTTCTTGGTCTTCCAACGACCCGTAATGTATCGTCCTCGGTTTTTTCACGTAAGTGATCTCTTCGTCGTCCGACATCTCGTCATCAAACGATATTCGTATAAATCGATCGAACGGTTTTCGTACAAAAACAAAAAGTAAATACAAAAATTGAAATTAAACTGCAACTTATTCCGTTGAGCACGCCGCCGCCGAAACAGTATTTTAGAGTGACGCCGACTCGGAACGTTATCATTCGTTCGTCAGTACGCGAAATGTAAACAAAACGTTTTTGTAATCACACGAAAAGTATTCTTATCTATTGTTGGCTTTGGAATTTTCAAACCATTTTCGATTTTTGTTTTTCTCTACTTACACACAATTTTTCTTTAATTCAATAATATCTTTTCCCTCTACGAATAATTAAAAAAGAATATCGCGCGTTTCGTTTTTTTTTTTTTTTTGTAAAATCGATATATTTTTACTCGGATTTAAGAGGAGAAGTTCGGCGTGTGAAGATGGTAAAGAATTACCGCGCCGTCGTGTTGGGCGTGAAAGGCGTCGGCAAGACGGCTATACTGGAACAAGCGATATACGGACACTTTCATAAAGACTATGCAAGTATATTTATGTATATATCGTGTCGTAGACAAAGGCGTTTTTGGCTAGGCGACGACAATATAATATAGTATCGGTAACCGTTTAATGATATCGTCATAGGAATTGTGGCCGACCATCGAAGACATATACCAGGCTTCGATTGAGACGGACAAAGGGGTACGCGAACAGGTTCGTTTTTACGATACTGCAGGATTAGACCTGACACAGGTGCCTGAGGTCGGGCTGTATTCAAATCCAGATCCTTCGTTGGTGCTGTCATTCGGTCAAATAGCCAAACAATACGCGTACATTTCTGATGCTTTTGTGTTGGTATATGATACCAGTCGACCGGAAACATTCGATTGTTTGGTTACTTTGAAAAAAGAGATCGATAAGAATAAGGAGAAAAAAGATGTAGATCTGCGTGCAGATTGTTAATCGAAATTAAATAATCAGCGGTTTTAATTTTTTTAGGCGTTCTATGTAATTTTAGGTCATAAAATGAGAGAGATGGACATCAAAGCTCCAACTCTAGAGTGTCCGACTAGTCGAGCTTCCCATTGGTCTATCAGAGAGAAAATGAAACATTTTGAAGTAAACGCTTTGGATCGAACTACTTTGTTTGAACCTTTTATGTATATCGCGTCAAAATTTAACACGGTACAGCCAAAGAGCAGTTTTCCTCAGTTGGTGAGAAAAGGTACTCAACATTAGTTATACATACATATGTATTATATGCTTATTACACAACAGTTGTTTTTGATAAAGGTACACATGCATAATTTTTATGTAATTTTTTTATTTGTAAGATTATAGATTGTTGTAAACACATAGTAGTTTTTTTGTATGTATGTATGGGAGCAAGAGAATAAAAGAAAAATATTTTTATAATTTTCAGTTGTTTGAAAATTCACTAATTTTATTATTAATACCAGCTTTATTTTGCTTTTGTCATATAAAATTGTTAAATGAAAACATTTTTTTTTTATATTTGTTATTATAATTTGTATAATGTATATATATATTTACATTGATGTAATCGATATAAAATTTATTTTTAAAGGTAGGTTTTTTTTATTATTATTATTATTGAAATGTCTGCATTAAAACATTTATAAATTGATAATTATAAAGAAACTATGTTTTTTCAGTTTATAGAATATTGTACTACCTTAGATTTTTAGTAATGTTAAAAGTAATATTAGCCACTTCTTTTCCAAAGCCAACATACTATCTTTACATTTGTATGTAATAACTAATAATATACATAAATTATTAGTATAGTATCACAGTTTTAACCTTTAATTACGTATTGTGCAATTTTTATCGTCACATTTGTAAATTAATTCTGTATTTTCAAATGTATCAATTATAATGTGCTTTACAATTGAGTACAGTCATTCAATATAGGTACGAAAAAAAATTACTAACAATTATAATGTCAATCAAAATAAAAATATTTTGTTCTTGCAGAGTTGTAAACATTTCTAGAACTAATAACATAGAATATATAATTTTCATTTTGGAGTAAAATCCTTTTAGACTTTTGTTTTATTTTTTTTTTATTGGATCAAAAACATCTGTCTATATAAGGGACTTTTGGATTCTTAGAAAATAAACGTTTCCTAGTCTGGCGTCATTGCGAGATGAGCAAAATAAACCCAATTTGGGTCAAGTCTTTTGAGGGGCGGTCGATTCCGGTGTAGTTGTGGTGTCTGCAATGGCGGTACTTCTGCTCGGCGGAGTTCTGACGACGCGCGAGCCGCCGCCCTGCGTACGTCTGGTGCCGACGACCCTTCGGCTGCCACCCATCTCGGCCGCTTCGAGCAGTTCTAGTTTCACGATTTTCTTTCTAGTTTTAGTTGACGGGTTGGCGATGAGATGGTTGGCAAAAAACAGTGACATGATTGATATCAGTGTGCCGCAAAACACGATGCCGATGATCTGGATCATCGTGAACCCTGTGGATCGTGAAAAATGATTTTTCTCGACAACAAATATCTATAGCCAAATCGCTTTCTCGTCTCCGCAAACTCCTGCAGAAGAGTCGGACTCTCTTTTTTAAAAATCCGTGAAAAAGTCGCGAGGTCAAACGATTTAACTAGGTCTTGAAAAAATCAGAAGGGAAAACGTATACATTGTAAACGGCACATACATTTTGAAGTGCTCGTCGTATTGAGGAAAAATTAGTAGTGACGCGTAAAAGAATATATTGAAAATTTACACCTATTGCAAAAGACTAAAATGCCTTGTGAGCTCGTGGAGGGATTCGTGTCCTCCCCATAGTCCACAGCCGACATTAAAAAATTGTTTTTATTATTTAATAATAAAAATTGAAAAAAATTAATTTGTTTTACATACACGTCGATATAATAGGCCCGTACTGGTCCACCGGGACACCGGGAGTATTCCCGGTGCGCCCCATGATCAATTGAGAAATTAGCGCCCCCCTTTTTTTCTTTTGATGTGGATATAGAAATATATAGTTGGCGCCCTATAAATATATTTTTTCCCGTACCCCTTAGAGCCAGTACGGGCCTGCGTCGATAATATATTTATAGTTATTTAAAAATGTCCAAAAATACGAACGACTAATATAATTATAGACACGATTTAGGTAGGTAAATGTTTATTTTGTAAGCGTTGAAGTTTCAGTAAAAAGTTTATAAGAAAATCTGAAAATAAAAATCTAATCGATTTGCATTGCATTTTAATTTAAATAATAAGCTTTAAACTTTTATAATTTTATTTTAGTCGCGTTTTGAAAATAAAATCACTTTTAAGCCACTTTTTTTTCGAGGATGAAGGTTAACTTTTCTCAATTATTTAATTAATTAATGAAGTAACGTTTCGTATTTATAAACACAAAATAAATTTGAATTATTCCTCGCGATATTATTATTATTATTCACGCGTAGCGTTTACAGTGCTGCTGGAAATTTTAATTTTACGGAAATATGCAGAAAACGACAGGTTATGTATTTGTAAATTTGAAAATGTTCTCACAGTGTTTTTCTTTTTTTTTCTCGTACTTATATTATAGCTTTATAACATAGAATATATAATTTTCATTTTGGAGTAAAATCCTTTTAGACTTTTGTTTTATTTTTTTTTTATTGGATCAAAAACATCTGTCTATATAAGGGACTTTTGGATTCTTAGAAAATAAACGTTTCCTAGTCTGGCGCCATTGCGAGATGAGCAAAATAAACCCAATTTGGGTCAAGTCTTTTGAGGGGCGGTTGATTCCGGTGTAGTTGTGGTGTCTGCAATGGCGGTACTTCTGCTCGGCGGAGTTCTGACGACGCGCGAGCCACCGCCCTGCGTACGTCTGGTGCCGACGACCCTTCGGCTGCCACCCATCTCGGCCGCTTCGAGCAGTTCTAGTTTCACGATTTTCTTTCTAGTTTTAGTTGACGGGTTGGCGATGAGATGGTTGGCAAAAAACAGTGACATGATTGATATCAGTGTGCCGCAAAACACGATGCCGATGATCTGGATCATCGTGAACCCTGTGGATCGTGAAAAATGATTTTTCTCGACAACAAATATCTATAGCCAAATCGCTTTCTCGTCTCCGCAAACTCCTGCAGAAGAGTCGGACTCTCTTTTTTAAAAATCCGTGAAAAAGTCGCGAGGTCAAACGATTTAACTAAGTCTTGAAAAAATCAGAAGGGAAAATAGTCACGTATACATTGTAAACGGCACATACATTTTGAAGTGCTTGTCGTATTGAGGAAAAATTAGTAGTGACGCGTAAAAGAATATATTGAAAATTTACACCTATTGCAAAAGACTAAAATGCCTTGTGAGCTCGTGGAGGGATTCGTGTCCTCCCCATAGTCCACAGCCGACATTAAAAAATTGTTTTTATTATTTAATAATAAAAATTGAAAAAAATTAATTTGTTTTACATACACGTCGATATAATAGGCCCGTACTGGTCCACCGGGACACCGGGAGTATTCCCGGTGCGCCCCATGATCAATTGAGAAATTAGCGCCCCCCTTTTTTTCTTTTGATGTGGATATAGAAATATATAGTTGGCGCCCTATAAATATATTTTTTCCCGTACCCCTTAGAGCCAGTACGGGCCTGCGTCGATAATATATTTATAGTTATTTAAATATGTCCAAAAATACGAACGACTAATATAATTATAGACACGATTTAGGTAGGTAAATGTTTATTTTGTAAGCGTTGAAGTTTCAGTAAAAAGTTTATAAGAAAATCTGAAAATAAAAATCTAATCGATTTGCATTGCATTTTAATTTAAATAATAAGCTTTAAACTTTTATAATTTTATTTTAGTCGCGTTTTGAAAATAAAATCACTTTTAAGCCACTTTTTTTTCGAGGATGAAGGTTAACTTTTCTCAATTATTTAATTAATTAATGAAGTAACGTTTCGTATTTATAAACACAAAATAAATTTGAATTATTCCTCGCGATATTATTATTATTATTATTCACGCGTAGCGTTTACAGTGCTGCTGGAAATTTTAATTTCACGGAAATATGCAGAAAACGACAGGTTATTTGTAAATTTGAAAACGTTCTCACAGTGTTTTTCTTTTTTTTTCTCGTACTTATATTATAGCTTTATAAAATTCGGACGTAAAGCCCTTGTTCAATTCGGTTACGAGTTTATGTTGGTCTTTTAGCTATAAGCCTTGTAGTATCGGGTCCATCAACTGTCGTACCTATTCGTTAGTCTCGCAGCTACAAATAAGGGCACCTTTCGCCCTCCGATCCTGACGGCAATATCTCACTGCTTACCTTCGGGTTTTCTCAACACTACGGTCGTGCTGACCTCCTCGGATCCTGCGGTGTCCAGGATCTTGACGGCGCACGTCCAGTTGCCGTAGTCGGAATCGTTTACCGCGTCCACGGACAGGCCGCAGTGGCCGGCCAACAGGCCCTGGCCGTAATACGCGTACCGCGCGTATGCGGGCGGCGCGGACGACCGTTCGTCGAGGGCGAATCCGGACAGCCGCGGCGTCAGGAATCGGCAGTACGCTATTGGCTGTCTCTCGACAGTGTAACATCCCAGCGTGATCCGACTGCCCTCGGTCGCGTACAGCTCGTCCTGGCGAGCCGCGATCACGGACTCTGCAGCGTGTTGTATATACTCGTAATTTACGCCGTGGTCATATAAAAGGGGGGGGGGAAAGTGGATACAATCGAGGAAAGTTTCGGGATTCAGTAATAGTGTAAAACAGAATATTGAGAAATTGGAATATTTGGGTACAGCAATGCAAGAAGACGTGGCAAGTATACCGCGTGTGGTTTGATGAAGTGCATTGAGCGTATAATGTGCCGTTTTGAGCGAAAGGAAATTGTTTTTTTTTTTTTCATAAAACTGTAACTATATAGGTCTACGACGATGTGTATAGAACTGCAAAGTATTGGGTATTTAATGAAAGGGATGAGAAGAAAACGGAAGTAGCTAGTAAATGAAAATGTTAAAACAAAGCGACGTGTTGGAAAAATGAGAGAATCGTGTTGAAAGAAGGAAGTATGATTATAATGAATTGTATGTAAAGAAGTCGAGACGTAGGCCGAAGAAAATGTATGGTCAGAGGCGATTAATGAGGATATGGAGGTTTGTGGAATGGACGGGGATAGAGAAGACGAGGATGAGAAGAATAATAGTTGATTCTACATGTGTTGGATGAAGGTGAAGAGCAACAGGAATAGTGGGGGTGCTGGGTTGATGAAATCCGACGAGGTCGAGAAGTTAATAAGACGTAACGATTTTTGGAGGTGGATAAGAACGGGTGATTCCGGTAAGTTATGGAGTAAGTATGTACATACCGGAAACCGTGACGTCCACCGTGCCGTACATTTCTACGCGGTCGGCGCGCAGGCCCAGAGCGCACAGCCAGTCGCCCGTGTCCGATGAGGATGCCTCGCTGACGACCACGTTACACTGGCCGAACGACAGTCCTTCGCCCGCGTACCGGTACCTGTCACCGCTCCTGTTCCGGTCGGTCATACCGATGTCCGGCACCGTTACCGGTATGGTGGTGCCGTCCGGGTGCCGTAGCCAACAGTAGTCGATTTCCGACGGTACGCTGCACTCCACTTGGAACGAACTACCCTTGGGCACCATCAGCGGTTTACCCACGGTGACGGTGAACGGTGGTATCGTGTCTGGCATTTTTGTTACATATACAAAAATTAACTAATATTTTACATATCCTCCCGTACACCGCGAAAGTCCTATTTCGGTTTATTTTGAATTTATAGTAAATAAAATTAATTGGCGTTTTTTTCCACTGCACAGGACTGTAATCGAATAACAGCGACACATTTATCGCGAGGAAAAGCAGCATTTAAAACTATTGTTTATTGACAATCGGACTATAATTTATAAGAAAAAAAAATTCGAAATTAATATTGGTATATACTTATTATACGTGTATAAAAAACTCCATGTAATTTTTGTTTTGTGGCGCGTCCTCGCAGTGCGATGTAATAAAAGCAAACCGCGCATGTAATAATAATAATAATAATAAAAAAACTCCCTCCCTAATACATGTATTAATAAAACACACATTAATCGTTAGTTATACAACGGGGGGGACGGGACATTGTTTCGTCTTTGTTACATTTCGTCGAATCCTTTGATGAAAACAACCGCGGACCACCGTTTGGGAACCACTGTGCGCACATAATTCGAGAATCTCTCGGCGCGGCGGAACATACCTGTTTTTCCGGCCGGCGAAGTGACGACGACGAACCCACCGTAAAGCCGACCGTCGGACACGGCGTTAGTGCACTTCCACCGGCCCGTCTCGGACCGTCTCAACGGTTTCGGGAACGACACGCCGCAATCGGCGGGCTCGGTGCCGCGGTACGCGTACCGAGCCGTCCCTCTGCCGTACGCCAGCGACAGGGTCTGTCCGTCCCGCGGCAACGTTAGTTTGCAGTACGTCGAACGGTATTGGACGACGGTGCCGTTGTCGTCGTCCGCCGTCGCCGCCGCAGCAGTGTTTGGACCGTTCCGGACGTTGCAAAACACTCGCACTTCGGCCGTCGTCTCGTTCCAACCGATTTCCGTCACCGCGCCCTCTGCACAATACGCAATAATTAAGGAATGTGTTCACCGCGACGTTCCGCGGAGTGGGCGAATTTTTATTTCACAAGTCACATAATTTCGTTAAAAAGCGACAATCGGTAGTTGTTATAATATAATAATATACGTTTGAACGTTTTGGAAATAACATTCTATTCGTCGAGCTACACAACGATTTATTATTAAAAAAAAAAAAAAAAATAATAATAATAACAATAAAAAAACGCGCTTAATATACGAGTTAAAAAAAAAAAAGTTTACAGTCAAAGTCGGCGCGAGATAAGTGAGAGAACAGTCACCTCGGTAAGTGTGCAGGCGCACGGTGTACTGCACTTCGGCCGCTGACTCGGTCGTGGCCGACCAGCACGTCCACGCGTCCAGGTGTTGCGATCCGACCGATTTGACGTACGTCCAACACTGGCCCGTCCGTCTGGACACCTCGCCGGACGGCCCGGTCATGCGACAGTAGAATGCGGTCGGCGGCCCGCACGTCACGTTCACCGCCGAGCCAACGGGCACGCGGACAACGCTCGTCCGTGGCCACCTTTTCGCTGTCGGTACAATGTTCATTTTATTATTTTAATAACGATAAATCCCGGAAAAATCGTTATTTCAAACGAAATGTTTATGTGTATTGTGCCAGCACGACAATCGGGCAATATAGGCCCGAACGGGAAATAAAGAGGACAGTTGAAAATATTTCGTTGAAGATATAATAAAAAGACAGCATCTGCAGCCGAAGATTTTTGCAAGGCTAAGCGTGTTTTCAATAAAATATAATGAACGGTAAAAAAGTGGCCATAAAATTAACTACCGCATAAATACGTATTATGTGAAACTTTGTTCTCCAAAATGACTTTTTTGAAGAACAAATATCGTTCGAGACCAACCTCGACCCTTTGAAAACGTTCTGCGTCCTAGTTGTTCTCCAAGAGTATCAAATATATAGGACAAAAAAATCAACGGCTCGAGACAACAAATATGTCATTTCTCTTATTAAAGAATAAAATTCTGTATGATTATTATTATTATTATTATTATATTTTATTAAATTGTTTTACCGTAAATTGCGTTTGTGATACAAAAATAAATAAATCCGTTAACTAATACTTAGGTTTTCGTTCTCTGGATCTCGACATTTTTCGTTAAAATCATGGCCAAACCCTTTAGAGACTAAAGACAAAACGAAAACAATATATTTGAATTTATACTTAATATTATAATTATTATTTGACTGTTCTGTGCGTCGATCAAACGTGTGTTGTACGTTCCAAGTATATATTATTATAGTTTCGTTTAAAATGCTAAATTACCGCTGCTTGATATATTTTTATCATTAGGTATACGAGCGAGTACGCGGCGCGATCGTCTTACGCGTTCAAATTAGTCACCAGAATTAGTTTTAAACGCCATTAAATTTCTATAAATAAATCCGTTGATTATACAGAGTTTAACGCACGTATATATATATATATATATTTACATTTCTGTTTCGTTGGATTTTTTTTTTTTTTTACGAGGTCGCGTATATAACTTGTATTATTATCGTTTATGTACCATATCGTATACAGGGCGGGTGAAGAAATTTTGAAAAAACTCCCATCAGAGTTAGAAAAATCTACGTACTTATATAATAACGTATGAGTTTGAAATTTAACGCAGTCAGTTAACATGTGCCGTTGAGGGCTAAAAGACAAAAAAAAAAAAAATACATATAAATATTGATTTTTGAAAACAATGACCAATCTCGCTGCAGATATGGCAACAGTAACCCGTTTTTGGAATAGAGATTATGTATTTAAGCACTTTGTAACGCGTCTTGCGCAAAATTTTGGGTTTCGTACGAATGCGATTTCAACTCGTGGTGGAGTATTCGGCGAAGGGATGTTCGACCGATGCGTGGCAATGATCGTATTTCCTTGCAGACTTGACTTATCTGTGTACATGGAACCCGAATTACTTTTTGCGGTTTATTGAGTCCGTCGACCTTCATTTTGCTTTTATGAGCTGAAGTTATCTGTTTAGAATTCTCAATCCGCGTTTAGATTGTCTCGTGCCGAAATCAAACACACGCGATCACGACCGTTCTGAACCGATATCGAGCTAAAATTCTTCGCGAACGGTATATAGTCAAACTACCGTCGTTTTTTATAAAACAACTCTGGTATAGTTCACATATTATATAATATTGCAGGGAAATGTTTAACATTGAGTTCACTATATAATATCTATACTCTATTCCAAAATTAGACGACTCGCGTCCGACGATACGCGACGACTTACTCCGAATGTCGAAACGAATGTTGTAATTTGGTCGTTCGCGCAAAAACCGTCACAAATTCGGGATAGAGTATATATATTTTTGAAATAAAACGCTTTTAATAATTGAAAACGGGGGAAAAAAACGCGTGAAATAGTGTTTTAAAATCAATTTCTACCCACTCACACATTTTATAAGTATTTGTTATCGATATGTGTTTTTCGTATTTAATCGTAGCACGTTATCCGGGGGGAAAGATAAATAAAGTTTTTAAAAAACCGCCCGTAGTTTCATTGGTGCGGTTCGAGAAAAAAAAACATTCAAATCTCATTGCTATATACAACGCATAATAATACGTCTACACGCTGTTTTCAAACCGACATGATATGATATATGTCTACAAGTATACGTCAAATAACAATAAATCTTGTCTCGTATAATGTATACAATCTTAAGTCAACATTCGACTGGTTAATAAAGCGAATTCTATCTCGAGATTAATATTTGTACAATAATATGCAATATGATGAAAATCGTATTACAGAGTATTTAAACAGTGTGTTTGTTATATAATATAGCGTGTATGTTTGTTTTTATGGGTTATGCGTTAGTCATTCTATATTGTTATTTGAATTTTGGATATACGTGAAAAAGACCCTTTCGTATTTTAAATAAAAATAAACTCTAAAAAAAATGCTTTTAACATTCTTACCGGTTATTACTATTTTTTTTTTAACATAAAGTAATTTTTTTTTTTGAAAAACTTCGGTAAATTTTACGCAGAATGTATATATATATACGAGTATATATAAACGATTTCTCGAGAATTTTTTTTTTTAAGTATAAAAATTAATAAGATTTTCGATTTTAAGATCGAAGACATAATTTTATAGTTTAGTTATTAAATAGTTTAAAAAAAAAATTTATCATAATTTATATTTTATTTTTTACATAATAGCGTTTAAAGTTTAAAAATATTTTTAATATAATAAAAATATTAAAAACAAAAAATTCTTTTCAACAGGGACAAGCGGTGAAAATTTAATTGAAAATATAACTTCCTATAGATTAAATATACAAGAAATCGATTAAATCGAAAAAATTCGCATTTGAATATTTTGCAAAATTCATTGGTTTAATCGAATTATCGCTACAGCAGTGTAGTTTTTACGCCGTTATTAAGAATTATTATAATTTATTAACCGGAAATAGCTAATTATTACGTTATATTAATTATTAGTTATACATTTATGCAGTCGCTCAGAATCGTTTATCGGAATAAAATTACTTTGAAATTTAAAATTAATAACATATTATATACGACTCTATTTTTTTTTTTGATGTTGTCTTTGGTTTTTACCACGTTTTCGGTTACCATGAGAATATTATATGGCGATGAATTGAAACACACGCGGAGTCCCGTAATCGAACGAGAATGGTGGATATTTTTTAAATATATAAATCATTTTTTTTCTTTTCAGAGAAAATTATGACCAGAATATCGATCGAATGTAATGTAAATTTCACCTCCTTGATAATTTCCACAAATGCAGTTTGAAAAAAGTGAACAACATTTTTTGTTCATTCATAATTAATCGTGACGCGCGTTCCAGCGTTTTTTATCGGGAAATTTTTTTATTTTTTTTTGTGCAAGTAAATACGCGCGTATATAGTTTTGTTGGAAACCGTACACAACAATTATAATCATAATTGTTCGATAAAATATATTTAATATAAATTGTACGTAGAAAGGAAAACAACAATTACCTCCTATACGTACCCGTCGGGACCACAATGACGTGATATTTTTGGCGACTATTCAAACGGGCAAATAAATATATCTTCGAAATTAGCGGTATATTATAATTATATATATATATTATAATCTATAACACGATGTTGTTTAGTGACAGCCCTTCTTCGACCACCATGTGCGTGTGTGTGTGTATTTAAAATACTCTCATCAATGTACTTGATCGGAGTCCAAGATTCGTGAGAGTTACGATAAGATTTATAATAATTATAATTTTGTAATACATATTTGTGCGTATTATTATAATATTAGCGGTGATTTTACGCGCGACTCTGCGCCCGCGAGAATTCATTTGTTGTGTTACATACATGCAGTTGTGTGATATGCACACACACACACACACACACACACACACACACACACACACACACACACACACACACACACACACACACACACTCACACACACACACCCACACACACACACACACACACACACACACACACACACACACACACACACACACACACACACACACACACACACACACACACACACACACACACACACACACACACACACACACACACACACACACACACACACACACACACACACACACACACACACACACACACACACACACACACACACACACACACACACACACACACACACACACACACACACACACACACACACACACACACACACACACACACACACACACACACACACACACACACACACACACACACACACACACACACACACACACACACACACACACACACACACACACACACACACACACACACACACACACACACACACACACACACACACACACACACACACACACACACACACACACACACACACACACACACACACACACACACACACACACACACACACACACACACACACACACACACACACACACACACACACACACACACACACACACACACACACACACACACACACACACACACACACACACACACACACACACACACACACACACACACACACACACACACACACACACACACACACACACACACACACACACACACACACACACACACACACACACACACACACACACACACACACACACACACACACACACACACACACACACACACACACACACACACACACACACACACACACACACACACACACACACACACACACACACACACACACACACACACACACACACACACACACACACACACACACACACACACACACACACACACACACACACACACACACACACACACACACACACACACACACACACACACACACACACACACACACACACACACACACACACACACACACACACACACACACACACACACACACACACACACACACACACACACACACACACACACACACACACACACACACACACACACACACACACACACACACACACACACACGGTGTGTTTATCGCGGTCAGAGGTGAACAACGTTCGCGTTTGTCCGCTCGGGCGATACTGAACGGTCCGTTGGTCGCGGACCGCTATTCATACGTGTTTTTCTGCGTGGCCACCCCCACTTGTTTGTGTCGTAACGCTATCTGGTGACTAAACGCTATTCCGTTTACGTCGGACCCACTCGTCAGACGAAAACCGGTCGCGGCCGCGCATCCCCGCCCCCCCCCACCCATACGTTTTATCCGTATGAACGGCGGCGGCAATTAATTACGAGGAGTAACGACGATAACCGAAAACCGTCGAGCGAACGACGATAGAGCTCCTATCACCGAGTGGGGGGCTGGTGACTGTTTTCGTTTCCGGGTTTGTTGCTGTCGGTTTACGGGCCATGTGTCGGCGGTATAATGCGCGGGTGTTTTGGTTTGACGCTGACCGCGTTTCGCTTGTCACTACTGTTTACACAACAAAATAAAAATTTGCCGATGACAGTGTCGTAATATTATTATTTTAAGAAAAACGTGTACGGATTTTTTACCCGTTTTTGAATGCGCCATTTGCATAATTTAAATTCATAGCCGCGGCACGGTACTAACACGCGCAGCACAGTCGTTACAATTTCTTCAAAAAACCGGATAAACGTTTAAAACACGCGGGCTGGCCAATTTTTATTTCATCCTAACCTCATTATCCTTTTCCTTCTATTCCGAATCGTCTCAGCTAATATTCTCTTTCCCTCTGATTGATTCGTCGAACTAAAACGACACGATAGCCAACACAAATCTTATTACACGTCCATCAATTTTATATTACATTAATTTATTAACTGCACGCACATTTAATGACCACCAGTCTTGTTCATAATAACAAATAAATTAATAATAATAATAATAATAATAATAATAAAAAAAGAAATTCGAAAAGCTCGAGTAACATATTTACCGACGCAGGTGACTCGGCTCGTGTACCGGTCGCGTCGTCCGTCCACGGCCGACGCTTTCAGGGTCCAATCGCCGACGCCGGCTGTAACGTTATCGGCCCGCAGGCCGCACTGTCCGGACGGGTAACCGTCGCCGTCGTACCACGGCCGGTCTGCAGTGGTCGCGGGGACCGGCGCCGGCCGGTCGGACAGGCTGGTCTCCGTGCCGTCGGGCAATATCGCGGCGCAACTGTCCAACGGGCCCAGCCCGCTCTGCCATCTCAGGTACAGCGTGTCGCCCTCGGTCAGTCGCACGGGACGGCCGCACAGCGCTGCAGTGCCGAGTGTGTGGAAAAAAAAAAACCCGGTGTCGATTTATTATGGGTTAAATAACCTTGGTTAGGTAACCTAACCTGAGGTTTCGCCGGTGCGCGCGCAAAAAAAAAAGAAGATCGTTATTGACTCTTGTTACACACTTCGTTTTAGGTTGTCCGAGAGACGTACGCGATCGGTTATTAATATTATATATTCATCGTAATGTCCTCGACATTTTTTTTCGGGCCTACACAGAAAACGAGGCATTTTTTTCCCGTATACCGGACTTAAACGTGACAAATTATTACACGGGAGAAAAAGTTTACAAAATGTACGTCTACAACACACGACTGATACGTAAAACCGGGCTGAGGAATAATTATTTATTTTTTTCGTCTCTCGCGGCAAAGTGTGCTATCGGAATAACACATTGGAGTTTTCCGAATACGGTCTACAAAATAAATTGATGTTTTAGTATTTGGGGCGATATTAAACGTAGGTAGGTTAGTTGTCGAATTGAAATTGTATTGTGTAACGTTACCAACGATCTCATATCAAATTTCGCGTACAATGACGTTTTGAACAACAACGAGAATTTACCGGCCGTATAGGTGTTATATAATGTACACTGACATATTTTCGTTGGGTTAGTTAAGTTTTTTTTTGATTTTTTTGTTTTTGTGTCCAGTACCGTATACGGAGGGATATTCGATCAGATAAAAAAAAAAATGAAATATACGAGCCTTATTCGCTTAGCTTTTTTTTTTTTATAAAAATCCTAAATCTCGAAACCGATGTGCGCGAAATCATTGGATCGACGACAACATCAATACGTACCGAATCGAACGACGGCGGACGACGACAATAACAACAACAAACACAACGGGAACAACGATGACGGTCGTCGTAACGCGACGACGCGTAAGCGGCCACCCATTTGTCGACGACGGACACCGTCCCGAGCTGTTACACGCGCGCGACTGGTCTCGTTTTTCGCGTCGCCGGTACCGCCGCGACAACGTTGCCGCGGCGTTTTCCGACGGGAGAACGCGAATTCTCTATATTTAGAAACACGGACGGCGCCTTTACTACCGTTATAATTATTTATTATTATTATTATTATTATTATTATTATTATTATTATTATTATTATTATTATTATTATTATTATTATTATTATTATTATTATTGTTTAGTACGCGCCTTTTTGTTTATATGTTTTTTTTTCTTTTTTTTGGGACCGTGTCATATCTGTGTCATGTACGCGAAAGACCGAAATGTTCCGTTCGTCGTTGTCGTTGCCAAAAAAAAAAAAACTACTGCTCGCAGTACGCGACGATTTCATACGGTTGTCGTTTTTTTTTTTTTTACCACCTAAATAGGCGGTTCATTTAAACGCGTTACGTCATTAGAGCAGCACAGACGGTGTAAGGCCCCGCGTCCACGCCGGGGGAAACGTTAATTATTGTTTTGTCATCCATTTCGACGACAAAATGTTTCTCGAAACGTAACCGATAAAATTTAAAAACGGGCGCGTTCCCACGCCAAAACAATATATTTCGTGTGATGTAATGTAATCCGAAGCGTGGCCATTACAAGATATTACTGTTGAATCAGTGCAGGCGGAAGGCCTCCTCTCGTGCTGGATATCGCGCTTCGGTATTCCTGATTGCACGACCACCGACCTGGGTCGTCATTTCGAATCTCGAGCATTCAGAAAAATGGGTTTATGTTTGGGGGAGGGAGGCACTCATCGATCACGAACGACTGGCTAACCTAACCCTTCTTCTGATGGAATGGTGGAGCGCTTCCGTCGTCAACTAAAAGCGTCAATTATATGCGCTATCCTGATATGTCGTGGGTAGAAGCTCTTCCGCTTACATTGCTTGGGATCCGCAGCGCTTTTAAAGATGATATTCACGCCTCAAAAAACAGCCGAACTCGTTTACGGCGAACCACTTGAATCACCTGGTGAAATGCTTAGTCCTGTTAGTCATACCGATCAACTGCATAACGCGTCCGATTTGGTGATTCGTCTTCGAAGCCAGATGTCCAGACTCCGCCCGACTGCAGCTTCACGGCAATTAAACCCGCGCGTTCAAAGTGTACGCATGTTTTTCTTCGGCACGACACTGTAAGAGAATAACTCTCCAACCACCTATATACTGGCTCACATCAAGTAGTGAGTCGTGACGAAAAAACAATTTCCGTTCTCCTCCGCGATAGAACGGTGAGCTAGGGCTAGTCTGGACCGCGTAAAACCAGCGTATGTATTTACATCCGACTCGCCATCCACATCTACCACTTCACCAACTTCCAGCACTCCTTTGGAACCGACGACACCTTCATCTCACACTGACTACAAGACATGATCTGGACGTCGAGTCAAATTCAAAACTACATTTGATCCATTTTCGTAAACCTTTGGTTCGACTCCGAGGGGGACTGGTGTGGCGACATCGTTGTGTCAGCACTGGTCACACGTTTTCGTTATCATTATGTATACTACATTATTTTTGGTGTTGTTTTGATTTTACTGTTTTTCCACTCGCGCTTTATGTACGACGTGCTTTTCTTTTGTTTTTTTTACGTTCATTATAATAATTATATATATTTCGGTTACGTGCATGTCTAAATTATTGCAACTGTTAATCACATTAATTTTTTGACTCGGCATAGTGTTGGTGACTTTTATTATTATCTGTCCCACACATTTATTTGGAGAACGAATCAAAATTTTTTTTCATATCGCTATAGACGTTATACAACCGTCCGTGGTCCTACAGGAGACGGCAGATTTACTCAAAATCGCGTGTAATGTTATCCGTTGTACGGATTTTTACCCAAAAAAATATACGACAAACGCGAATTTATTTGGCGATTTTCTTTTATTTTTTTAAACAAAATTCTATTGTAAATTGTCTCCTTTATAATGTGTACGAATAGTGCTGTGCACGCGTTGGTTTAAAATGTCGATTTTTGCGATTAATACCTTATAAGACTTACCCACGATTTCTGTTATTTTTTTGGCAATTTGTTTTTTTTTCGTTTCAGTCACTCGTAAACACGACTCGTTAACAAAGTTTTTTTTTTTTTGAATCTTAATCCAATAAATCCGTTATTTTCTGTAACTCAAAAAAGAAAAAAAACACGTGTGTGCGTATAAAGCTATAATTTTATAATTGAAAACTGTCTAAAAAAAAAAAAAAAAAAAAAAAAAATCGGTCTATATAGAAATAGAGAAAAAAAGTCGAGATTTTCAATAGCGTTTATGTTGTTGCCAAAAATTTACTTATTATTATTATTATCAAAATTTGAAAAATTTTCAAACGCGTTTTTACTATACAACGGATTCTAATACTGTGAATAATCATTTGTATTCTCTTTTAATTATTATTAAACAAATTGTAATTATAATATCTTTTATTTGTAAATTATTATTTATCAATATTTTTAATTTTCCTATAGAATATTACGTATAAGGTACCCATATGAAAACTAAAAATGTGAAAAACGCGGAAAATTAGCGAAAACTCTATTGTAAATATACGAATAATATCAAAATAAAATAAAAAAAAATGTCAAAAAGTTGCGGTTTTTTTTTCTTTTGATTTCAATTTGCGCTAACACGGAACGGATTACAAATACACATACAGCGGATAAATTCAAACAATTTGTAAGAAAAAATCAATTGCAAACGCAACACCAGCATCCGCGGAATTCGATTATCTCCATTTTAACGATATTTCTACTGGATGTTTATACTTATTAACTTAAGAGGACAGGCGAGAGGTTTCAAAAACGTTTTTATATAAAAAACAAAACAAAAAAGAAAACGCTATAATATATTTTATATAATATATATATATATTAGGAACAACAATACACATATATTTTATTCGTTTCACACGATATCCGAATTATATGTATCTACACACTACGGTATATTATATGTATAGGTTATAATATTTATAAATCGTGTATGTTTATGGTCTAGTAACCGATTAATTTTTTTTTTTTATATAATATATAATAATATAAAGTAAAAATAATAATTATATAAAAAAATAAATAATTGTAATAGCGCGTAACGATACATAAAAAAAAAAAAAAACAAAATTAACAAAATCGCGACTGTTCTTATTATAATATATATTGTATATTACGTGCGTCGTTTATCGTTTTAAGTACGCAGACTATAAAATATTTTATACGTATATAATAATTATTATAATATTAATCGTAAATAACTATACCACGTATGTATATGTAACACGAAAAAAAACACACACAAATATTCACAATACACTTATAAACTTTTTTACATATTATATATTATAAAAAAAAAATATATATATATGTACACATAATACACGCATAAACTTAATTTTTAGCGTGAGTGACGTAAATATGGGAATCGGGGAAGTTTGTCGGATAAAAAAAAAAATATAACTAAGTCGTACGGGCCGTATTTTGACAAAACTTTTTTTCTCTCTCTTTCTCTTGTATAGAAAATAGCCTTTTTTAGCACGGTAAAAAAAAAAATAAACATATTCCGACTACATAAATACCGTTGTGTAATATTATTACATATTACTATTATCTCACATTATTGTTTATTATTTATGACTAGTGTTTACAAAAAAAAAAAAAAAAACATTATGCATATATATACGACAAAAAAATTACAAATTACTTTATTTTTTTGTTCATTAGCTGAAAAAAAAATTGCACAAAGAAATTGTTCAAAATCGTATAATTTATCGATAAAAAAAAATAATAAAAAATAACTAACGTTTAAAACACTCGGCACACCGAAAATATAGTCTATTTTATTTATATAAAATTGCTGTCGATTCTCTCTGTAATGTCTTTAAGTCGTATATAAAATTACTAGGGAAACCTTCTGTTATAAGGTTATAGATTAAAAAAAAAAATTTCTTGTAACGTACTCAACACGTAGCCAAGTGTGAGCAGCGGGTATAGATATATGAATAGGTTATACACGCTTTTTTAAAAGGAAAACAGGGGCTTAAAAATAATATTTTACACGAAAAAATTATTAAAAATTAAAAAAAAAATATATAGGTAACTATATAGAATAATGTTATACATAAGTAGAAAAAAAAGAGCGCGTTTTCGTCTCGTAATACGATAATAATAATAATACGCATTTACAAGGAAATATAATAACACAATTTTACGCTTAAGTAGTTGAGTTTCATATAAATACATATAGCAAATTAACGGAATTTTTTCTACACACACACTACGAGAATACAATTACCATGAAAGCGACGTGTGGCAAATGTAATAATATAATATTAATTTCGTTCTAAATATATTCGATATTTTAACGTTTTGTTTTTTTTTCGAAATAATCGTTACGCGCGGTATTTCTGCGCTATATAATATAAACAATAATTTTTAATTCGATTCGAATTAAAAAAAAAAAAAAAAAAATCGAAACTCAATATTTATGTCATTCCGCGCAGTATAAAACGGCCGATTTATAACGAATGAAACGTTTTTTTTTTATGTCTTCATAAACTTAAAACAACTGTTACCCGCAGCAATCGTAGGCAATCAAACGTAAAATTTCAGTTTTTTTTTGTACCCGCCAGAAGATTTCATCGGTAGGGGAAGGATGACAATAAGTCGTCTTGATCTGCGTTATGATATCATCTATTGTTTGTTCGGAATGGTCCAGTGTGTGTTTACTTAGAAATAATGGAATCACGACGACGACGACGACAGAGGAAAGTGTATGTGTTCGCGTGGGTATGAGATACACGTATATACGTTTGTGACGTGCGTATAATAGTACAGTAAATAATAGAGAATTGATAGAAAAAAAAAAAAATACGATTTTATTGTTGTCTCGGAATGTGTATTATATACACCGGGGCAAGTCTACAGGAAGTGTCTGTCTAATATGACTTTCGATGTAAAACGAAAAAATTAATTTTTTTTTCTCTTCTCTAAATTGGAGCATACTATATTTATGTACTACGAGATCTGACGATAATAAGACAGCGATAATTGTAATCGACTCGTCTGTGGTTGGAAATCCGTATGTTGTTTGACAGTAATCGCGATGGAGATAAAAAAAAAAATTCAATTTTCTTTTAACAAAAAAAAAAAAAAAAAAAAATTAAAATACGTTACGCGGGGAAACGGAAAATTGACTATTACGTGAATAATTTTTTTTCAGGCCGAAACCGTTTGCCGCAGTCCGTTTCATCCGATCGCCCCTCTAAATCGTAATACGTTCGAGCATCGTACCGTCGAAAGAGGCAAATTTTTTTCCCTCAAAATGTATTTTAAATACGGTTCGAAAAATTGCACCGATTAACGGTATGTTTGAAATGGAAAAAAAAAAAAATAATAATAATTGCCGGAATGCGGACGTTTCCGTCAAGTTATAGAGTTCGGTCTACAAAAAGTGTGCATATTTTATGCGGAATTTAAAGAATAGTTGTTTTATCGGGCTCGCGAAGAGGTAAAAATATCGCGAACGATTTTTGAGTCGACGGAACGAATAAAAATCACAGAGAATAAATCAGACGACGTGCGCTTGTCAAAAAAAAAAAAAAAAAAAAATCGAAACGCGTATCGTCAGGAAAGAGACCGCTTTGGAAGACGCTCGTCGTAATACAGGAGGAGACTTAGCGGAAAGATTTAGTTTAAAAAGGAAATTATTCAGAATGCGGATCAATTGAGATCGAATAAATCCATAGGATTATCTCTCCATAAAACCGCTTATGTACGTTCGTTTTGAAAATACGCGCGGGATAAAAATCGAAAGTTAAATATTCTAATCATTTGAAAAAAGCGTTCCGTTTCGTTTCACGTCTTTGAAAATGTTGGCCGTTTGACTCAACACTAAAAAAAAAAAACAACATCGTTTAAATTTAATTACGTTTTACAGATTTGACGTGGGCGTACAGTGATTTTCAGAATCGTATACCGGTCGATGGAATACGTCGACGCGTCTCCCGGGGCACGATGAAAGATTTGAAATCATCCGAAGAATTACGTGTTAGGTGAACAGTATATCCGGACGTTTTACAAACGGAAACGCGGAAAACGACGAAAAAATAAATAAATGAACGGCGTATAATTTGCACGCGCTAATAACATAATAATTACTTGTATTTCGTGCTACAAACGAAACGCGAAAGCGTAAATATTTTTATTTATTTATTTCTTTTTATTGCCATTTATATATTATATTTCGCCGTGTTTTCTGCAACGATGTAGTCCTAAAACAATAATCCACGAATCCTAAAAAAACTACGTCTTAAAAATCCCCCAAATAGCTCAAACGCATTGATATATATATATATTATTATTTTTCAATTCTCGTATTACACTCGAATGGAATGCAAAAAAAAAAATATACCGTCCGACTCGGATTCACAATTGACGCGTGGACCGGTTTAGAAGCGTTTTGCTATAAAAGAAGTCCGAAGTGTCCTACACGCGCACAAACGAAGAAGAGAGAGAGAAAAAAAAGTGGAATGGACGACACGGGCGGCAGAGAAAATGGCGGAGAACGCGCGAAAGTTCACGTCGAGATCAGTAGCACCACGGTGGCGGCGGAGATCGCGGCTGCGGCCGTCGCGGTCACGGTGGCCGCGCCGCCGCAAGCCAGCTGTTCGCGATGATACGGTACGGTGAGCGGTACTTCCGACGGCGGCTTACACTTGACGTTGTCGTCGACGCCGCCGCACAGTTCCTCGCACGCCGGACAAACGATGACGCCTCTGTGCAGCCAACCGTTGGCCACCAGCCGGATGACCAGTTCCTGGCCCGGGAAGTAGCACGTGTACGTGTGATTGGACACCTGTACGAGTGTAGGAGAAAGAAGAACGTTTTATATTGACGTTTTAAAACAAAAAAAATAAAAATAGTTTTATTTATAAAAAAATATTCGAGGACGGGAGAAGACGTCGTACGGGGGGGGGGGTTTACATATAGTTTTAAAATCCGATTAACCGTAATAATTGTGATTTGATCAAAAAAAAAAAAAAAAAATCGTTTTCGTTTTTATATACTTTTGATTTGTGTATATTTCTCATATACAACTATTTTGATCCAAAAATTATTAAAAATCACAGTTTAGACGAAAACATTACATTACTCAAAACAGGATTTGTGAGTAATTCTAGTATACATCATTAGAATCATGACGGGCTTTTTATTTTTATTCTATCTGTTAGTGCTTATTATTTTGTAATAAAGTAATTTTTTGCTTTCATTTAAATTCGGTTATGAAAAAAATTAACTACATTATAATTATCATTTAATTTAATAAGTACATCGAATATTAGTTCAATGATCGATCACCCTCCCCCCCTATGGTCGATGAGGTTTTATTGTCTTGATAAATGAAAAACGTAACATATCTTTTTATTTATGCTGTTGTTAAAACGAATAGTGTTTATTTTTGCGTTTAAATTTCATATCGAAAACGTCGATTTTTTTTTTTTTTTTTTTTTGGTTTATGGCATCAAAACGGAAATTTGTCTTCATATCTGTCACGGTTTTCTGTCAGTCGGGGCCAATCATTCGGATAAAAATTGAAAACGTCGATTATTATACTAAACACGGAAGAACACGAAGTGACCGCATGTTCAATTTTATAATATCGTCGCAAATGATTTTCTCTTCTTCTATCGATCGCTCTTTAATCGGCGAAAGTCAGTATTTCTTTTTCTACTCTGTATTATATAGTAAAGGCATAATATAAATATAACGACTCTTTATAAAAGTCATATCTTTCAGTACACAATTTTTTCACGTATATATACTTTGTAAATAGATTATATATATATATAAAAAAACTGATTCGGTGTGTTTGAAAACCAAAACTGTGTTTATTTTATGTAACAAATTTTAATAGGTCACGGTGGTCTGAAGTTGGCAAATAAATTATAATTATAAAAAAATAAATAAATATTATACGCGTGACTCGCGTGGGTGGTTTTACATATTATTATTATACAATATTTTAGAAAGTGTTACGATTGTTGCAACAATAAATTCTACGTACATTTTTATAGACATTTTCACATTACCGGGTTAGTTATTATTATTTGTCTCATACCGAATTCACGTATTCCGCGTTCGTCGTCGTACGATTAACGACGAATATCTTCTGTTGTATATTATTATAAATTATACGAATTAAAAGCACACGCGGTTTTTCGTCTCTCGCGCGATTTCAGCCTGCAAAGTTTTTAAACTTTGCTTCTCGTTTTTCGACGGTTTTATTTTTTGCAAACGGAATTCGAACGAAACTTCTAACGGGGAACACACAAAACACTATATTTATTCTTCTCTCGGAGTGCAATATTATTATGGCGGCAAAAGTCTAAAGTAAAAGTCGTTACACGAAAAGAAATCGAATTAAATGTAATATTATTACGGCGGAAAAAACCTAAAATAAAAGTTGTTACACGGAAAACAAAAGTCGAATTCGAACAATTAATCGTCTTCGGTGGAGAGAGAGAGAGAGAAAGAGAAAAAAACTGTGACGCGCGTCTGTGTGTGTAATTTTTGTCAATGTTTTCTGTGATCAGACTTCGATAATATTCGAACGGTTTCGTAACGAACAGATTCTTACTGGAAACGGTAATTTATCGCGCGAGTAATTATTATTTATTTCAGACCGCGGCCAAATTAATATTAAACGCTATCATAAATATTAATGCTTTGGTAGTATATATATATATATATATATAATATTTTAATAAATGATTTATAGGGAGATTTATTAGGATCGTAAAACCTTCTCACGGCGGCATTCGTCGCATTTATATATTAAAATATTATGGAGAGTAAATTTTTTTTTTTTTTGGAAATTTATCCATCAAGACTCTTATTACTGCACCGGATTGTCAATAGGAGTACACTATATTTTTTTATATACGACAATGAATAATTAATATGAGGTGAGTAAATTTAGTTGTAGAAAAAAGTGTACACTGCAGAAGTAGACCGAAGAGAGGAAAAGTTGTTGACCTGGGCTCGTGGAGTACGATATAAAGACGAATACGTAGGAAGATGTCGATGGAAAAAGAAAAGAAGAGATTCGTACGGTTAAAAATTTCTTTTGAAAAGTTCAAATATTGTATTACGAGGTTAAAAATAAAATAAAAAACACTCACGATAATGTGAAGCCTTCCGCTCTGACAACTGTATTCATAACATCCCGAACCCCAGTGTTGCCATTGTCTGACTTGTTTGCACGTCAGTTCTTCCCACATCTGATTGGTGTGGTCGAAACACTTGGAATTGTCACCGTAAACTTCTAACGCGAAATTCTTGTCCAGGTCTGCGTATAAATATACATATTACATATAATTATGCAATATTCTTATTATCATTCTTGGAAAATATTTAATTATAATAAATAATATTGACACCATAATCGTTGTATACATTTTTTTTGTTTTCAGTTTTATTTTATTGGGAGAGCTTATTTTTTTTCTGTATATAGGGTGAACCGACAAACGTTCATTTCACAGAAGTGAAAAAAAAAACCAATTTTAATCAATAATACGTTATATCTTATATGTATAATTCATCGGTTTTTGTGTGTGCAATTTTTCAACCGAACATACCTTCTTAACAACGACGAAAGAGCGATCTTTGGTAATCATCGATTGTTAAAAATGTCCCGGTTAGCCGCAGACAAGTGTAGTATTTACTAAAATGCAAACAAGTGACACAGTGAAAAAGATTCATCAAGATCTATATGATTTAAAATATTTCAACTTTCACTAATTTTTTTTTTTTTTTTTTTTAAAACGCTATTTTTCGTATTATTGATTTAATGTTTAAAATTATTCCCACATAAACGAAATATTTCACGAAAATGTTATTCAAATAACATGTCGGCGAACCGCAAGAAAGAAACGGCAGGCGAATTACTTAACTTTACATTCGCACTATTTAACTCCGCACGCGAACAATAAATCCCATTGATATATATATATATATATATATATATATAATACACGTCCGCAAAGTTATACGAATTGACGTCATGTAAAAAAAAAAAAAAAAAAAATGATTTATTTATTTTTGTTAAACTGCACATTATTACCGCTGAAACGTTGGAACATATCAATGTAAATAGAGCTATATATATTCGTGTACAAAACGAACGCGAAATTCGAAGGAGAAAAGGAGAATTAAACAGTCACCTAACCCATTTTCATAGTAGTACAATATGTCGACTGCAGTGATTTCATCATTAAAGGGACTTACGAGGATTGTTTTCTGGATACTGACAATGCGATCCGCGTATCACCACACTCTTCGACCTCCATATGAATTCTTGTATGTACGGGCAGTAATCAGCGAGACTAACGGATCCTCCGTAATACGCTTCACGACCCGGCGTCACGTGCGGAATGCTGTCGAAGTTCTGTACAGACGAATTACGTGAAAAAAAAAATTAAATAAAAAAACAATTTTATAAATTTAAAATAATTCACGGGGGGGAGGGGGAAGGAGGTTAGACTGAGAAATTTAAAAAAAAAATACAGGTGTACTACTGGCCGTCGTCGACTTGTCGCCGAATTGCGCAAATAGAATTAAATTTATATAATATAATAAACCATTTATTATTAATTATAATATAAACGATATTTCTAATAGATTTTCTTGTTACGCCCACTTCAGTCATGAAACAACGTTGAACGGAAAAGACGTCGTTTATTTTAAAATCGAAATAAAAACACTAACCGTCGTAACGTATATAATAATAATAATAATAATTGGAGTCAATGTATCCTATTTGCCGAGGACTACGTATCACGCTCGAACGCTTTTTTCCCTACGAATTTTGTACACGCGGAAAATAATCTACTGAAAATTAATAATTAATTTTTTTTCGTCTCCCGGCCGTTTAATCGAAAAAAAGAAAAACAGTAATGGCTTCGTTAAGAATTATATTTTTTAAAAATTCCTACGATAAACATTAAACATCACCGCTCGGAGGTGGGTTTTTTTTTCTTCTGAAGGGAAAGGAGGAAAAAACTAAAACAACGAGAACGACGAGGCGAAAAGAAATGTCAACAATATTGCGTATTAAAAATAATTTATGAGAACGGGGCGAAAAATGAAAATATAGTAACAGAAACGCCGAGAGCGAGTAAAAGAATTGAGGATTGAAAAAACAAAAAAAAAAAAAAAAATTTAAAGCGAGATTAATTTAAAACGTTAATTATTGATAATAATAATTGGAGTCAATGTATCCTACGTATCACGCTCGAACGCTTTTTTCCCTACGAATTTTGTACACGCGGAAAATAATCTACTGAAAATTAATAATTAATTTTTTTTCGTCTCCCGGCCGTTTAATCGAAAAAAAGAAAAACAGTAATGGCTTCGTTAAGAATTATATTTTTTAAAAATTCCTACGATAAACATTAAACATCACCGCTCGGAGGTGGGTTTTTTTTTCTTCTGAAGGGAAAGGAGGAAAAAACTAAAACAACGAGAACGACGAGGCGAAAAGAAATGTCAACAATATTGCGTATTAAAAATAATTTATGAGAACGGGGCGAAAAATGAAAATATAGTAACAGAAACGCCGAGAGCGAGTAAAAGAATTGAGGATTGAAAAAACAAAAAAAAAAAAAAAAAATTTAAATCGAGATTAATTTAAAACGTTAATTATTGAACTTACTAATAATAATAAAGAAATTTATAAAATACGAAATACGATTAACGGGCATATTATAATGCAGTCTGAGCACGATAAATTTGAAAAAATGTGCGCCGATACATTGTGTACTAAGAAAAACAAAAAAAAAAAGAATGTTTTATGTCATTCAAACTAAAGCGTTTGCGGGTTTTCGAAAAAATAAAAATAAATAAATAGTGTGTACTTAACTTTTTGATCGTTAAACGTGAGGACAGAATACACAAAACGTTTAAATTTTAAACGGAACTATAAAAAACTTATATATATATTTTTTTTTTTCTTATAATAATCGTTATTTTATGCATACTTGCTACAATAAAGTCGTTCACACGTCCGTAATATTGTTTGTTCTCGTTCTTATATAATATAAAAATATGATCACTACACGACGTGCGTATACTTCATAAAATTCTAAACGGTTTTGTCAAACGTATATATTTTATAAAACAAATTCTCTCCCTCCGTTACGGGGGTTTTTTTTTTTTTGACAAAAAACGTTTTAAAATCGTATTTAAAATATCCACACCGCCAGTATCGACGTTCATTTATTCCCTCTGCTCACCGTGTGTACAGCTCTGAATGCGTCAATAATATTGTAACGAAGGGGATACGTATTAGAATTTTGTTTTCGCAAAAATATTACTTAATTAAAAACTAAAAAAAAAAAAAAAAACGGACGCATACGCATACGTTATTGATTTTGAATTTTAACAAATTTTAAATATGTATAAATAATAATAATAATAATAATAATTAAAATAATTTCAGAAGCGTTACAACTTGGAAAAAACGGCCCGCGATCGTGATTAATCGATAGTCTTTTCGCAACAATTACCTCAATTCCTACATCATTTTTTTTTTATCGTACTATCGTTTTCGACATTCATATATTCTCGAATATAATATATAATATAATATAACGAAGAGTCGTTGTCACCGTTATTATTATTATTATCATCTCACTGACCTGATAGAAGTTCGGCAACGGTTGCACGTGTTCGACTAGATTGCACAGGGCCACGGAGCTGCGGTCGTCCGTGCACTCGGTCTCCAGTGGATCCCTTTTCACTTTGTTGCAAAACGGATGGATTGACTGGCCCTTTGCGCGTTTTGTGTCCATCCAGTGTTTGCAGCTCTTCGTCACGAAATCGCAGCCCAGGTTCTTGCCCCAGCTGAGGTCCTGGGCCAGCGAATAGTTGGCTCTGTACCAGCCCGTGTCCTCCATCAGCGCCAGCGTCAGCCGCGAGTATACCGGATTCTGCGTGTGCGTGCCCGTCATCGCTTCGTTCTGCACATGCGAACACACCACGAATTTCGAATTTTAACGTTCTATTCATACACACTTTTCTGGTCGGCACGTGTCTAATCAAAACGAAAATAAAACCGAGACTGTGAGGATGGACTGATGCGACCGATGACGAAGAACCCATTTTCTTTGGGTGAAAAACGTTGAAAAGGCTCGGGGATCAGCGAGCGGAGAAACAGGGATGTCACACGTAATGCGAACAGAAAACGCACAGACAGCTGAATAAAGGCAACGATTAGCTGACAATCGACTGGGAGAATGCAGGAGACCCTGTAGGTGACGACGCGGAGAGTTAAAGTAAAACGGGTACAATGAATTGGCCAGAAACGTAATAACGAAGACGGAAAACGTTCATAAACTCGTATAAATAATATGTATTTATAATGTCGAAAGAAATGCGTGGATAATTTTCGATGACATTGGAAATCGATTTTCACCCTCCCCCCCACAAAAAAAAAACCACAACGACTATCACGCAAAGTCCGACTTACCAATATCCGAAATACGTTTCAAGTAGACGTAGACAACCGCGATTTCGTAAACGCTGGACCATAAATTATATAATTTTTAAAAAAATGATTCCGATTACTCGACGACGAAAAGCACCGCGGCAATCTTATGTTATTCGTTTGACTCCGTTCCTTTTCTAAATTTATATGATTTGTACATATTGCATTATATTGTTCTCTTGTATAGGCTAACGAAATTTTTGTGCGCGACAAGATTATTGCAAAATGATTAATAAATGAAAAGAAAAAAAAAACGTAGAGATCAAATAATCCAGTTTAATGCGAGAGAACGTTTTCGACGTCGTCGGTCGAATGTTTTCAATCAAAAAGTATGCATACTGCTCTGAGTATAACGCGTATACATATATTTAATAACGATTTTAGAAACCGGTGGGAAGGCGGGGGGCTTGTCATTAAAAATGACGACGATTTGATGACACTTTGACGTTTTAAACTCTCCGAATAATCTGCGTTACGATACACGATATATATATATTTTCTTAATCAAAGGATGAAAGAAGGAAAAAAATCTGACGTTTATTCAACATAATGAATTATACGGAAAGACGATCGTGTACATATATCTAACGCGCGAAACACTATAACTTTTTCGGCCGAATTTTCGTGTACGAATGTTTTCTCAGAATTTAATTCACCACCACTGCTGCAGTTATTAAAATGTTACTTCTTTTTTTTGACAACGACGAGAAAAATAGGTAAATTTTTTTTCCACAGTTTTTCAGTTTTTCTACTAATATTATATTTTTGACTATACACCACGCACTCCGGCTTATAAATAACATAAATACTATACGCGTTTGTATATGCGCATTGAGATATTGGAATATAAAGTATTGAAATATTACGGACTAACCCATAAAAATATGGTGAACCAATAAGTAGGATACGGGCTTTTATGTCATAAAAAAAAAAATAAGAAAAACACAATTTTAATAATTTAAAAAAAAAAAATGCGCTAAAACGTATAAAATATTCGCGTAATCGAGTTTTCGGTAATTTCGTGTAAATATTCAATAAAAGTTGGAAGTGTTGTATCGAATCCGACTATATTTGTATATATATATATATATAAATATATTGAACACGGACACTGAAGTATGACTGGCACATTAACCGATTAGTTATGTGTAATACGTCTAATATCAATCATTTATCGTAAAAAAAAAAAATAACTCGGAATTTATCGAGTGCATATATTGTTACCTACGTCGGTTAGGTTAGGTTTGGTAAAAACATTAGGAATTCACTGAATAATAAGTAAAAATATTTCAATAATGTTAATATTATGTATTTTTAGAGCTTTCTATTTTACGCTCAACTGGGTACGACCTAAACACTACGTATACATACTTTTAACGAATAAAAATGCTGTCTAAAAAAGAGTTAGAAAAATACACGAATGGAAGTTTTAGTTTTAATTTCTCTGATGTACACGAATACAATTTCCTACTATTGGTAAACGTTGACTCGGACCATCTATTAAAAAAAAAAAATGTGTTTTTCGCGTCTTATTTTTGAATAAGACATTTGATATTTTGAACACTGTACGTGGACATATTATTGTGTGTAGGTTGTACATGTACAAAAATACGCGAAAAAAAAAAAACTCAAGGAAATTTTAACGGTAATTTAATGAAAAGAAAAAAATAATTTTTTCATTTTACGAAAAAGTAAGATTTTCGAATTTAAAGAAATTCGCAACGATTTAATTAATAAGACGATGTATCTAAATACATTATATACACAATATATATACTAACCAAACGCGTACAATATTATTAACGTCATAACGGGAAATTTAAAATTAACGTCAATCCGAGTATAGATGAATCGTCAGGTATAGTTGTATCTATTGGAATAAAAGATCAAAGATTTATAAGTATTAAATAATTTCTCGACCGGAATGGACGCGTAGGTTATATTATAAAATCGTATAATCCGATGCTATAAATATCTCGGAAAAAGTATATTTACCGTATAAAAAAAAAAAAATATATATATATATATATTAAATGTAATGTTCAGTACAGTTTAGTGTCGCGTCAAATACAAAGCAAATTTACATAACGTGGTTGCCATCGGACACATTCAATTTGACGAAAAAAAAAAAACCGAAGAAAAAAATATAGAAAATGTTTTAGTGTACGGTACGTGTTACGTTTTGTACGAATAACGTCGGAACAGGAAACAGTAGTGTAGTAAAATGTTCATGATATGTATACGAAAAAATAGCGCGCGTAAAATACTTAGGAAGTAAGCCGAGGTGTTTCGGATAAAAGGGATTTTATGGGAAATTCGACGTAAAGATCAAAACTATTTCCAATACACGAGTGCGCATGCCGATACGTATTATTGAACATTGAAGACTGTTATAGAACGAAATTAGATTAATAAAATCCCGTTCAGAGGAATTGAAAATAGCAGGTTTTTTCGTGTAGAAAAAAAAGAAAAAGAAAAAAGATTTCCACGAAGAGACGAGCGAATGCGGTTTAATTTTTCGTTCAATAGTCCGGGAAGGGGTGGCTAACATTCGCGAGTGGTACCGGTTCGAATAATTCTGTGTTCAAAACCGTTGACCGAAGGACTAGAAATTACTCATGATAATATTCAGTTTATCCGAACAAACGCAGGCGTCGGAAATAAGCGTTGCTATTAAAGAAAAAAAAAAGTACAATTTATTGAGCCTCTTTCTTTTCTAAAGCCGAAATCTTCTTACAAATTTCATTTCAATTGAAAAAAATGATATATTTTTGAATTGTCGGAAATTCGCTATTGCGCGATACCCGAGTATTGGTTTTTTTTCTCTTCTTCTTACGTTCTTTAGGTGTCGTCGGGCAAGGAAAATGAAGTCGTTACGGTTGAACAGAATTTAGGTTAAGAATTTAGACTAATTTTAAAATTTAAAACCAATTCGGACTTACAACGAACGCGACGTGAGTGGCGGGGGGGGGGGGGTAAAATAAAAATAACCAAAGAATTATTATTGTATGAAAAAAAAATAAATATGTACGAAAATCGGACCTGAAATGGACGAATGCGAAAAAATAAAAATGCTTTGTTTATAACGTTGTCGACAGCACACATCGGTTTATTATTTTTATACTTTCGTATTTTTTCTTTTCTTTTTTTATCAGCGCAGTAATTATTTTATCCTGTTGCGGACGCGCATACATAATGGCGTTTCGTTCCTTTATTTATTTATTTATTTTTTTGTATAATATTTAGTTTATTATTTTTTCAAATGAGCCCGCGAAAAATTGTACCTAACACGCAGTAATTCGCGCGCAGTTATGGCTTATACGCGCGTAATAAATATGATATTTATTCGTGAAAAGTTTGGAAAAAAAAAAAAACAAAGGCCGACCACTTTAGTGGCGTACGCATTACGTGTATTTAATAGCCGAAACACTTTGAAATAAACGATTTTATACGAAACGGATTATTTTTTTTTTAAATCTACGTAGACGGTTTTTGAACACATTCGCTCACTCTCTCTCTCTCTCTCTTTCAAAACGTCCTGAATTCGTTGTCGACTTTGGACGATTATTGCGAGATTCGATTCGAAAAAGAATTAAAAAAACACGAGAATTACCTCGAAAATTCTTTTCTCCCAGTGCGTGAGCGCCGTACCGTCTTCGCCCTGGTCCTCCAACTCGGCGCCTTCCAAATACGAGCAATTGAAGTGTTTTCGTACTTCCTCCACCACCCTGGGCGTGACCATCATCTGCACTTCTTTGTCGACCACGCCGCCGTGCACCGTCCAATTGCGTCTGATCACCGTTTTGATCACTTTGTCGCTCCATTGTCTAGCCTGAAGTCTGTACAGACACAATATCGATTAAATACCGTCGAATTATCAAATCTGACCTTTGCGAGGAGTAAAAAAAGAAAGAAAATTCACGAATTTTTCGTTTTGAGAAGACGAGCGTTAGGTAATTATTTCGAACCTCTCTCTCTCTTTTTCTACGTATTGCTAAGAGTTGAATTTCGTTGCGCGCGTATATAATTCGTATTATTTTTTTCTCTCTTTTAAATTACCTTTTAATTTATTTAAAAGCAGGGATGGAAAATGTTTTTATAAAACGTAATTAAACGGAATAAATAATTTTATGAATTATTTTTAACATTATTCTTCTTTTTTTTTAATGGTACGATTATTTGTTCGCGCGCATTTCAATCTCAAATCATAATAAACTTTGAAATGAATTCCGTTTGACGATTTGGACGGGCGACTGTAGTAAATAATCGTTTAAATTTTTCACCACGAATCACTTGAAACATCCGTTTTTTTTTTTACGACGAGACATTATTATTTGTATAGTATGACTGTTATATGTCATTTTTAATCACGAGACGTATAACAAGTACGAAAAATTCTCAAAAAATGATATCAAAAACGTTAGACGATATTTTAAATATTTGACAGACAAAAAAAAAAAACATTAAAAACGATTTCAATTCCCGACCATGATAAATAACGAAGAATGTTAAAAAAAAACACACACACACAAAAATCGACGGAAACAGAAAATAATAAGGGGGAAACGATGTCCAAATTTTTCGCATACAACTTTTTTATTTATAAAGTCGTTTCCATTCGTCAAATAAGTTTCTAAACCAAACAGTCACTTCAAAAACATATTTATTTTTTAAATATTTACTCCCGCGTGTCACGTCATTTTAATTTCTCTACATACATATTTGTATATAATAACGTATTATATTGACGTGTTTTTCTTTGTAAGTTTTTTCAGTAAATGTTTAAATAAATTTATAATTTACTAATTATAAAAAGCGTTAAATATTTTTATTTTTATTTTTTTTACTGTGTGACATTCTCGCGTTTTCGGCGGCATTCGTAAAAAAATTAGTTAAAAAAAAAAAAAAAAAAGCACTCACTTCTCGTTGAGCCTGGGCTTGCCGTTGTCCTCGCGGTTGGTGAGCGGATAGCCGTTGGCGTCGCGGTAGAACGCGAACAGGCTGACGGAGAAGCCGAGCGCGTGCAGTATCTCGTGCTTGACGGTGGACAGGAGCACCTCGAGCTCCTGCGGTTTGGTGCTGATGCTCTCCGGGCACAGGTTCGCGTGGCCGGCTATCGGCCGGTCCAGCGACGACTCCTGCTGGCAGTGGGCCGCGTACGCAACCGTCAGCCCCTTGTGGCACCGTTCCGTCTCCATCGCGCTCACGTAGAACACGAAGTCCGCGCCCTCGATGCCCACGCCCGACTTGGACGTGCCCGTGCCGCAGTCCATGCCCGACGCGTTGCACGTCTTACAGGCCTAGACATTTTTTTTACCACACCATTTTTATCATTTTATTTTTTCTTTATGGCCGGGCCATGCGGAGGATTGACTTTTGTCAAAAGTCTGCACCGTCAAACAGCGATAATTCCAAATGGTATGAATTGTTGAAGGAAGGAAAATTTAGGGAGAGAAAAAAATTGTATACATAACACATTAATTAATGCGCATGCGACGAAATCGTAGTTTTTCAAATGTTCAACACATGTTGACCGTTATGAGAGGACACTGAAGCTTGTGATACTTTAGACACAACATTTTTCACACACAAAAAAAAAAAAAAAAATGAATTACAATATCGTAACGCCATTTTGTCAAATATCTTTTAATTCGTTAACGAGTATTGTTATTATTATAAGAGTTTTAAAAATTTTTTTTTTTTTGAAAATAACTTTTTAAGAATTAAAATAGTTACCGCGTATAGATAATATATTTTATTTTGTGTAAAGTTTTGGCGTCTTGAGCACAACTGTGGCCCATCAGTGTTCTTTCCTACGCGATACGGTTTTATCGCAAACGACGTTTGAGAGTTTTTAAACGTTTTCTGTGTTTTCGCCGCGGTATACCTTTGAACAGAGCTTTCTTTTCGTTTGCCTGTGTATAACGTTCTCTTATTGATGCCGACGTAACGAAACACTTCAAAACAATACTTTATAATGCTACAAAAACACTTTTACACGTCGAAAAACCAATTTTTACTTTATAACATATTATTTTATCGATTTTCTATGTATGGCGTTGGCACACGAAGAAAATATAACTGATAATATTGTGAAAGAGAGCGAAGAATTTTGTCGTAAAACGTTTTCCTCGGCGCAGAATTTCGATTTTTTTTTTTTTGTTTTGCTGGTCCTATCGTCGTATTAGGTTCTGCGCCACTTTGCATACGTGTAGTGTGCAACGAAGGAAGAGAAAAAAAAAACTCTGAACGGATCGACAACTTATACGGTTCTAAAATAAAAAAATAATAATAATAATAAAAATCGAAATTCACAACGGTTTTGCATTATTGGTAATCTTTTGTTTTTGATAGAATGTGGTAGTAAACTGCGACAGAACACTATAAAAAAACAAAATAAAACTCGTGGTCGGTCAATTTTTTTATTTTGGTCATACTCTCGTGTTCCATTGTTGTCGGATAACAATAATTTAGACAAATTTCGTAACAAATGACACCACGGCGTGGAACAATCGGCGGTGAGTATATACGTCATGTATAATTACTATAAATTATAGAAAGTTCTACGGCGAAAATACAATGGAAAATTAATTTTTAAAACGCTATTCATTCATTTATCGAATTTTCCTTTACATATACGCAGTCTATACGTTTTTTTTCCTTTTTGACGAAACGTACCCGCAACTGCAGGTTACCGTGTAAATAGATATTGTCACAATTGAATATTTCGAATGAAAATTCAAGAAAGCGAGTAAAAAAAAAAAAAAAAAAAAAAAATATTCACGTATTCTTACTAACGTTTTCCGCCCGATTTTAAACTAAACGGTTTTTTTTTCTGTAAATAAATTACCAAAAAAAAAAAAAGAAATTTTTACAGTACACCGCATTTACAAAACGCGTGCCTAAATCGGAAAGTGTAACAGATATATCCGTTTTTAAACGATTTTCCGCTACACGGTATATGACACACACGCCGTACGAAGCCCTTTTCCTCTCTCTCTCTCTCTCTCTCACTCACTATCCTGTCAATCTCTTCTCTATACATAAAACAGTACAGAGTCCAACTAAATTACAATATACGGACGAAAGTGTTGGGAAAAATGGCTTTTTTTTTTCAGTCTATCCCTGCAGCATCAGTAGTAGCTCACGTGAAAATCACACGAACGTCCTTTGATGATATATATTTACACGCCTTTCGCTCGATTGATTCGAATCGCGCATGTATTATTAATCAGGACGCGGTGCGCATCGATATTACGTACGAAATTACAAACAGAACGATAATAATATGTAATATTCGCATAAATTCCGATTTTTAAGGCGAATTTCACGAGAGTTTAAAAACGTCGTTTTTCCGTTGTTCGGGCTTCAAAGATTTACGCCGTAACGACAATAATATTATTTACCATATTTCTGGGGTAAGTATTTTCTCTTTTTCACAAATATAATATTTCTCCGAGTTCTCCGACACAATTACATAGAGTATAGTGTGCGTCGTATATACGAGGTAGAAAACGGGAGGGCGTAGGACGTATAAATGCATGTAAAATATAATATATTATGAAAAAAAAAGTCTACCTACGTTTCAGTAGAACTGGATTTCATATAGTTACGTCGTGTTTTTTCTGTCATAATAGTTTTAAATACATTTTTATTGTAAGTACACCGCGCGTACTTATATAAGGACTTTAAGAAATTGTAAAGAAAAAACAACGAAAAGACGCGTTTATAAGTGCTGTTAATTTTTTTCTTTTCGAGAAGAAAACATTTACTAAAAACGAAAAAAAATTCCTTTTTCCTCGGGGGAGGGGGGGGGCAGGGAAAGGAGATACAAACTCTTTGAAATTCAAGCCAAAGTTATATAATATTACCTCTAAATGATCTTCGGGCACTTGTACTTCACCGCACATAGTCCGATCCTCACAAGCGTTTTTGCAATACGGATGCGGATCGCCCTTCCGATAGAACACTTGATTGTTCACACATTTCCTGTACAGAAGAAAAAAAAAATAGCGTAAAATAATAATCGCTATAAGCATATATAGTAAGCACGATGAATTTATTCGATTTTATTCCGTTAAAAAGAATTTTGTCTTTGACGTGTTTTTTTTTTTTTTTAAAGTACAAATTTATATAATTTTTTTCGTTCTCATTGCAGACACGTGCCCGAAAAGACGTAAAAGTCGTTGCACGCCAATAGTAAACGCGTATAAAAAATTAAAAAAAAATGTTTTTTCGCCCTTTGGCGCATATATTATTATGTTCCTTATTTATACGAATAATAAACGAAGTGAATTTTTTTTTTTTTTTACTCCGCGAAATCGAATTACAAGTTTGCGAAAAGTTCTCTCTCTCTCTCTCTGTTCTCGCACGTAACATAATACTCCGTACGTATTATAATAACGACGATATTCCGAAAAAAAATCAAATTGGATTTGGAAAAAAATACATTTTTTTTTATTCTTTAATTAAAAAAAAAAAATACGAATAAAATATTATATAAGTCCGTGTTAAAGGTGCGCGCACGGGATGCGGACGAAATAAGCGTGGGCTTTCGGAAATTCTTGTCGTCCTCGCTGAAAATATACGTTAAATACGACGACGTATAATAATAAACCGAGAAAATGATTAAAATTCGACTTACGCTCCGGGTTTGCATTCGAGATACGCGTGTATATTATTTTCGATCTGACATAATTTAAATATAAAACGTGGTACACGAACACAAAACCATATAATAATAATAACAATTTCCATCCCGAAAATTTATGCGTAATAAACTAATAATATTATTCCGTCTGTTCCGAGTTGAATAATAATAATAATAATAATAATAATAATAATAATAATAATAATAATGTAGCAAAGAAATTAATTAAAATATTCTCTATAGGACACGGCGATATGAACACGAAATTCGTTAAATTCAGTTACGTGTAGGTTATATTACGGCGCGGTTATGTTGTAATTCATTACAAACGTTAGCGGTTATTTTGAGTTCGCTGGGATCAAATATTTGGAAATTCGATATACGGTGGAATTTTTTGTTTTGTTTTTATAAGTGTATTATTACGAGGGAAAACTTATTGATTTTGAAATATTTGAAATAACATTTTGCGAATCCGCTGTAGCCGCGAAAAATCCTAAAAATATACGGTTTTTTTATTTTTATTATTCGAACGAATTTTCTATTTTTTCGAGATAAAAAAAAAATGTCTTTCGATTGTTAGAAAAACAAAATATTCTTTAAAATGCCACACGTGTGAATATTGAAGTGAACTTCGAAGTATTTTTTATTTTTTTTTTCCGAAGGCGATTTTGCACGGTGAAATTGTTCAAAAAGCCTCTTATACAACACACGTCAAATCAATCGATCGGAAATCGAACGGGGTGTTTGGTTTTGCGATTTTCCGAGTACGCAGTTTTCGAACGCGTTGAAAAAAAAGAAATCGTATTTCGGGACGATAGTTTATTTTTCTCGTTCGCGTACTGGTCATTTTGTTATTTTTACACCATGTCGAATAACTCATATGGACTTACGACGCAGAATAAGTCATATAATATTCGACGAGAATAAATGGACGTTTTATTATTTAAAAATACCGTTTCGGAGTTAAATTGATGGACAACTTAGTAGCCGGCCCTGTGCAGCGTTCCCCGCGAAATTCCTTGTGCGTATATTGTTATGGCCGCTTTTTCCATAAAAAAAAAAAAATAAACTTTTAATTTAAAAAAAAAAAAGAACGGTAAATTGTTGTGTTGAAACCCGCGCAGAATTCGTCGACGGTACAACATTCGCCTCTTAGACGAAATAAATAACAAAATAAACACGGAATCCCAGCCAGCCGCGAGCCACATCGTGATAATTTTCTTGTACTGAGTAAGAGTAATTAATAGACTTTCTACGCGCGACAATTTACCGGTTGAGTCGAATGACGTTTTCGGTTTTTCGGACCATGAGCGCCTGTTCCCAAAAACGCACGGCTTCCGGTAGTATGGTGTTCTGGAAAAGAAAAAAAAAAAGAAGCAAATTAAACGTGAAAATTGTGTTGGAAAACGACAAAAAATGACGGCGCGATAAAGACGAATAAATATACATTATAAATTCCCGGCGATAGTCGCAAAATCCGTATAATCGGTTCGATAATAATACGTAATAGTTATGCGCGAGACGTTTCGTTTATAGAGTTTAACCGTACTAAATACGCTTTTTTCCCCCATCAACCGTTTAGACATAACGCAACTCAGTTTCTCGATCACATTAATCTCGATCTGCTAATTAATTTTTTTTAATCGTGAGACACACGAATTTCTCGGTCGCCTACCAACTCTTCGTTCCCCTATGGCTCCTTTTAAATATTTGACGATGCGATTCTTCCTGAACACGCCTAACCCGCAATCTCTTTATAGCGTTCACTTTACTATTACTCATTACGTTTTTGGTTTTAAGAGTTGAATTATTTTTTTTTCTATATAAAACTCCGAGGTCGCTTCGATTATATATTAAAGACAAAAAATCTTGACAATCCTAAGCCGAAATTTTTCTTTCTCGACATTTAACAAAAAAAAAAAAAAAAAAATGTTCAAACCGAAACTCCGCCCTCAGAATCGTTTTATCGAACGTTAATATTTAAGCGACTCTATCCAATTCTTTTCTCGATGTTTTAATTTTTTTTTTCTAAACGACGATTTATGTTCTCCGCGCTTCTACCGTCCGACGTTTTTACCATTTCCAACTATAATACTTACTCGAATATTGGAAAAAAAATAAGTCGGTCGTACACAGACATAATTTGTTTGTTAAAACCGTTGTCAAAATTAAAAATCGGCCGAATAATAAGGTTTGTGTTATATCTTTTATTTCTCGTATCACATCGATTTCGGACAACGCTTTCTACAGTGTAATATATCCGGTTAACCGGACTCTTAGGCACGTCGCGTGTACTTGAACACACAACGCCAGCAGCTATTTGATCGACGAAAACCGCGTTTCACGCACTCCTCTTCCTTCCCATCGAAGTCGCGAACAAGATCACGATACTTCTATTTTTTTTTTTTTTAACCCGACGTGTACGTAATACTTTACAGCATCAGAACAATCTCGCGGATCAATCGCCGTGACGGTGTAAAAGTTTCCGACGGATTTCCGAACGGATGACGTACGCGCATACGCACTATAATACACGCGCAGCAATTGTTATTCTCTTTTTTTAGCTTTTAGATGATCTATCGTGTGTTTTGTTCTCCGTTTAAACGGATAAATGAAAAATTTACTATAAGAAACACGCAAAAAAAAAAAAAAAAAAAAAGAATACGTTTTTTTACAGCGACTAAACGCAGTGTAACACTGCGGGGGCGAGGCTTTAATATTATATTATTGAATCGATAAGAATTAGTAAAACTCGGTTGTTTTTTTTTTTTTTGCTTTCTACGACCATTACGCGAGATAAATCAATAAATTGTCGTCGTCAAACGAAAGGTTTGAGAATTTGTAATGTATAAGATATTTTGCACAGCTTCCCCTCCATTCGGGTGAAACATTGTAAAATTACGAGTTACACTAATATAATAATTTTTTTTCCTTATCGATTTTCAAAATTCGTGTGTTATTCGTTATAAACGCGCGACGAGAAGACAATAATTATTATTTTATATAAAGCAGTACACTCACATTTTCGAGGGATATATGACAGCGGCGGAATATCAAACAATTTTGTCAGTTCAACTAGAGCGCATATTGATTTTATATAATCTCCGCACAACAAACGAATATTTTTTTGTAAAAATTATTGACGATGAATTATAAAAAAATAATTTTTTTTGAAATCTACGTCGTTCGAAATAATAATAAAAAAATTAATATTTGTTGTTTGCCGTGTAGATACGTTTAGAAGGCGTTGTGAAAGAATCGCTTACACTTAAAAAAAAAAAATCTGTAAATGTATATTACAAAATCGAATTTACGAGCTGTAAATTGCGTAACCGCGATAAATCCTGATATTTTCGACTCAATTGATAATCGACTGTTATACACAGTGCAATAATATAATAACTTTCGAATTTAATACGGACAGCGTGGACACACGCCACTATTACTATAATTTTGTTTTAGCTCATAATATTATATACGGAAAGACATGTTTAATAACACTGCAATATTAGATAAAAGCGACGATTCGAAACGGATCGCGTAAATTGAACGCGACCGGCATACTGAAAGATTAATTTTTCGAATTTGTAGATAGTTTTCCAGTGAATCGAGAAAACAAAAAAAAATATATATATATAACTTTGCGTCAATTTCGCTCCACAGTCGCAGAATCATGCGTAACATAAATTTAATATAATCCGACGAGGAATTTTCCTTTCTTCTTCCACGCACATCGATCAGCCTTTTCCGATTATATCTGGCAACGGATACAACAATTACTCGAATTCGTCTTTTTTTTTCAGATTCTCCATTTTCCTGTATGTTTTCATCAAAACACCAATGGCACAAAGAATCTTTTCCTCTCCAAGTTTTGTGTCAAGAGCAAGCCTGTATAGATACTATTGGATAATCTCGCACTAGCTCTTTTGAACCCGTACGTCCTTAGTTGTTTTTACGTATCTTTTTTATTTGTAAAATCGTATCCTACATTTATTTCAAAACTCGTGTTGTGTAATTCAACCGTTTTTCGGTTTGCCCGACAATATTCTATTCTAATCCCTCGAACGTTCTTTTCCTGTGCCCTTCCACCAGAGACGGCCAGAGCACCTGATTGACGTTATTTCGTATATACATATATAATCGTATACATTGCGCGACAGATTATTAAATAAAAAAAAAACGTCAAAAGAATTTACAACGATATGGAAAAAAAACGCAACAATTTTCTCTTTTTTTTTAATTCTATCGTAACACGCGAGAGAACCTACCTAATCGTAGACAATGAGACAAAATTCGTTCGGACGAAAATTATGCCGTCAAAATGTTATATGCATACATATAAAAGAAAAAAAAACGTATTCGTTATTTGACGATTATTATGTCAAATATAATATAACGCGGTGGTTAATTATTATTATCGTGTTCATTCGTTCGAGTACATTATATTATTCAGGTGAGTTACGTCATAAATCATTACTCGAACGTGCAGCACCGCGGCTGTAACAAAGACGAAAATGTTAATAATCGTGTCTATATACGTATCTTTTTACACGGTAAGATAATATATGAACTGTAAACGGTCTTTGTAGAAACCGGCTTACTATAATAGTAATAATAATAATATTTTCTTATAATAATAATTAATTACGAACAAACAATAAACGCGTCTCGTTAAAAAAAACCCGCGAGAATACGACTAGCAATTCTTTGACCGCGTTATTACAAACGATTATATTATTATAATTCAATGGTTTTCGTATAATACCTTCTACTTAGCGCGTAAGTCACCTCTAGCAATATGGCAATAATAATAATAATAATATTTTCTTGTTGTGTGTGTATACGGTTAAGTAAATGTCGTACTTACTACTATCTCCTATTGACCTATTTATAATAATACAAATACATATTATTATAGCGTTAGTGAGCGCGGCGGTATATTCAGTACGTTTTCAAAACCAACTATCTCGTCGATAATTCAACGAAATGCGTCCGAAAATGTCAGTGGATCCATTTTTGCTCGTCGATGTCGGTGATAAATATTTTAGAAAACGGTGTCGGGAAACCTTATGGCGTTAATTTTCGACGTCATTAAAAAGAAAAAAAAATCACATAACTGTATTTAAAAATGTAAAATACATTTTCTTCTTGTCTCCCTCCGTGTGTGGACGAAAACGCGTTTTAATTTTACGTAATTCGATTTATAATACATCAGAGTGAAGGATATTCTTCAGACCGTTTTTCCACTTTAAGAATATTTTTTTATGCTTAAAGTACGATAAAAACACACATACATTTCAGTTTAGAATAAAAATGGTTTTTTTTTTTTTTTAAAATTATTTATTCAGTGAATTCGTAATAGTTTTATTTTGTTGTTATTAATTTAAAAATTGTTGTCACTATTGTCGTACACAAACGAGTTCGAAACAACAGCGTTTTCAAAACTAACACGCCAATGGTTTATTGCATATTGCTCGGATATTTAATCATAAATTTTTTTTACACTAGTGTTTTTCATTATTATTATTATTATTATTATTATTAGTGCATTTGAGCCCGTGACGTAATACGACGAGAGTACGTTTTATTTCTTTTATAAAATCTGGATTTGTACCATATTACAACATGTACGTCAAAACGTCGACTAATCTCAACTAATCCGTTTCTTTATTTTTCTTGTGTAAAAGAATTCCCGACAATTTTACCGCGCGTACAACAACGATTGTAAGGCTCTGTCTTTTTTTTCTTATAAGTTTTCGACGAGGTTAAAAAAAAAACGTTTGCCGATTCATTCACTGTACTGTAAACATATTATATATTTAAGTAAAAAGTTACGAAAAAAAAATACATTACATTATAATACGTAATAAATAATTCATTGCGCACGAGTAGCATAGAAACGACGCTGTCAGATCACGAGATTCCTATGAAAAGAAAATTAATAAATAATAACATCGAAATTACATATTCCGTCTTCCAAACGCATTATCTTGTCGTTTTATATGTGCAGAACGTATTAGGCGGTGTTTATTTGTACGGGTTACGAATTCGCGTGATCTGTAGTATGAATAAAAAAAAAATTTCCTTGTTATTTTGCGTGTTTGTTACGAAATTGTTTTAAATACCTCCGTATGACTTACGAATAAGTAAAAAAAAAAGGCGGTAAAATTTAAATGCAAGTCCGGTTACGATTCGGTCACAATCCGAGTGTCAATTCAACACAGCATCCCCGCTGTGGCGTTTGCAACTATGTGCGTGACCGAAACAATGAAATTACGTCGAAATATTGAAAACAGCTTCTTTTTTTTTTTTCTTAAACGATGCGTACATCAACCGTTGTCCCGTAATTCGAGTAAATATGTATTTCATAAATCGAAATCCATATGGACAGACTGCGCAGAACTTTTGTCCGAATAAAATAAACAAACTTATAAAAAAAAAAAAATTAGTGTTATAATATAATTCTCCGAATTATAAAAAAAAAAAAAATGGTATAATATATACGTTATAAAACGCGTATATAACACAGAGTTGGAAGTTACAGAGGAAAATAGTGTAATTAAGTTCATTTTTGTTTTAAAAAATATTTCGAAAAAGTTTTAGTATAATTAAAATTAAATTCATGTACAAAACCTTTGTTTCTTTTAAATTACAATATAAATAAATACATATATGTCGTTTAAAAAAATAAACTTGTATGCCATATATTGGATGATCTTAAAAATCTTGAGTGTATTAAAAAAAAAAACTTTTTCTAAAAGAAAAAATTACCTGTAAAGTTCTCGTCGTAGTCACTTATAAATGTGTCTGAATTGTGTGAATTTTTGTTTAAAATTGTGTTAAAACGTGTACATTTTTTCACTTTCGCTCAATAGTACAGTTTTATTCAATTTTTCAGTAAGTAATAACTGTATATTATTATTATTAATACTGCGAGCACGTGACAACCTTTTGAGAAAAAACAAAAAAAAAAAAACCCGAGAAAACCGTTGTGACGCACGTAACGCCGCGTCAAATTCGTTAATTTAAATTAAATATCGATTTTCGTAAACCGCGTGTACACATATACATATATATACGTATTATAGCTTTAAATATCACGTCCGCAGGATGCTGTGACAGGGATGAAGAGACAGAGAGAGAGAGAGAGTGTATCCTTCAGAGAGAAGCAATACGACACAATGACGCGTTACAATAAATCCAACGAACAAGAAAAATCGGGTACAAAAAATTACAAATATTTTAAATTTAACGGGAAAATATATTTTCGAGATGACGCGTAAAGGTTTTCATATTGATATTGACAAGAAATTTAATTAAACCTTAAAACGTATATTTCACCGTTCGGAGAAGGTGAAGCTCCTCTTCTATAACATACCATAATAGATGACTAAAAGAAAATTAGATTATGAACGGCGGAGAGTGCTGCTCTGCAGGAGGGTTTTTTTTTGTTTCTAGAGAATATATAATAATTATTAATATATAATACGTTTGGTCGGGGGTTTAATGAAAATCAATGGCGCGTTTCGTGAAAACAGTTTTTATACACTTTTTTCATTCTCTCTTTCTTTATTTTCTGGACAACGGTAAAAGTTTAAATATAGGAAATTGACAGGTAAACTTTGAAAAAATATATTGAAAATTATACGTTTTTCGGTAAGGAAAAAAAAACCCGCTCGACGTGGGAACGTAATATTATTTATATTTTAATCCCGTCGGATAGAAAAATAATAATTATTATAAATCCGCATCGGAGAATTGATTGTTTTCGATCGCAATTTGGTCTTTTTTTTTTCTTTCGCTGCGCTAAATATAAAAAAATATTGTATCGAAAATGAAACTGAAGTGAAATTTCGCTTTTTTTTTGTTTTATACTTATTTTGTTGTTCGAGACACTCACGTAAAAAAAACGAACTTTTGAAAAAAAATTTTTTTTTAAATAATATACAAAGCGGCGATTGTGCTTCATTCAGAGTTTTTCGACAAATTTCATTCATTATTACCGAACAATTTTATTTTATAAAATATTTTTCAAAATTGTATTACTACAAAACGTTTTACACGTTCAACGATAGTACAAACACCGTATTGATCAGAACGGATATCCAATCGGTCGAAAAGCGTCTCTCTCTTACACACAAGAAACCTCTCGCAGCAGTTCGAAATACGTTATTATTCAGATCCGGAGGAAACTGAATACGAAACGAATACACCGTTCTCATACGATTACGGAATTTCATTTCTTTTTCGAGTTGAATTCTCTCCGGTACACGGCTGGAATTTGTTCAAAATCCGCAGGAAATATTATATAAACTACACACGCTGTTTGTATGTGTTTTAACTGTCAACGAACACACGGGGCCGAATGAAACGTATCCCCGGTATTGGCTAAAAACGAATGAGAGGGGGGAACTATATATACACGTATGTATTATATAATTTTCGAGCCATCCGTCGGGCGCTTTAAAAGATTTTAGTTTCACATAAAATTTTCGACGATTTCTAAACACTACTGCAGCAACACGATCGATTTCAAAGACTTTTACCATTTACGCGGTTCTTTTTTTGACGTCTCTTCGTTCACATTTTTTCATCACATACACACACACACACTATTTCCGCGATGGATTACACAACACGCACGACAGAACATACGCGGGAAGTTCAGATTTCAGTTTTCCCTAATAATACTCTTATAACGGTATAATTTTATAATTTTTTCGTATTTGCCTTAATCGCTCGACGCGTATTTACGCAATCATAAAAATAACTAATTAACGCAGCTAATTATTTATATATAATAATAACTAATTATTTTTATATAATAATATAAAAATAAATAATTAATCGTCGGGACAATATGATGTACGTCGTGTTTCCTCTGCCCGTCAACCGTCGAGGTCTCACACGGACAACGAAATTGGTCCGAATAAAAGAAAACGTCTTACGTTACGAGAAACGAAAATGATAATCAAATAAATTTCAACGTTTATCAGCTAAATTAAACACACCGTACCAGCCGTAGCCCGTAGGCGTACTGCTGCTGCAGTGGTCTTGTAAACCGATTCGTAGTGATCCAGTTACGTGATCGCTGCTCGTGGGTATGTGTATATACAGTTGTTGGTGATGCTGTAGATTTCACGATAGATTTCGTCTACGGAAACCTACTACTGAGCGTTTTGTCGAAAGCGTCTCTACCGTTATAATAATATTATATACCACAGAGTTCCGGGACAAATTCATAACGCTTTGCACGTGCATTTTTATTTACAGTGTCGAACGAACGGATATTGGAGGCGATACCGAAACGAAATTTTACGTTTCATCCGGTGGGTTTTTAATTTATAACTCGTTGTTGTCACAGTGATTGCGATTAGAAAAAAAAAAAAAATACAAATCGAAAACCAGATTTATTATAATTGATTTGCATACAATTTCAAATAAATAAACAAACGCGCCCTTTTCGTTTGAAATTGTTACCGAAGTAGAGTCGATTCGCGTAGAAAAGAGAAATACTTGAAACACAATATGTCTTTTACCACAAAATAAAATCTACTTTATTGATGCGCAATAAGCAAAAACAAAAAAAAAAAAAAATGTTCGAAATAAGGAAATCATAATAAAATAATAAACTTTGTAATACGAATAACCATCGCGGTTATTCTCTAGAAGAGTCGATCATTCTGTATCGACTTACATTACAAAACGGACTGGCCAAAGTCACACCATTTTATCAGAGCGAAATAACTGTGTCCAAACGTTGTTTTATTTACCACTTTGAGTTCTTAAACATTGTCGGCTTACGAATGTGTGTTTTTATTTTTTTATTAATTGATTTGTATAATGAAAATTGTACGTTTATCATTGATACGTAATAATAATTTTAAAGAAATCGTATCGTATTGTAATAATAATAATAAAAAAAAAATTGTTATTAACAGTTTTTATTGGAAAAAATATCTTTCTTTTTTTTACAATCATAAGTGATAACACGAGCTACACGTGTATACGAATGATTATTTTATATAATATCACTACGTTATTGAGACGTATAAAAGCGCGCATGCAAGACCTAAAAAGCTTTTTTTTTGCACGTGTAAAGAGTCTATAAGATGTGTAATAAAAAAATGTACGTATTTTTGTGCAGGAAACAAATTTTGCGCGTTTTTCATGCTATTTTTTTTCAACATGACTTGTGTTTGTGAAAATAAATAAATACTTGAAAGAATACAATTTGCATTCGACTGTCGGTGGAACTCGATATACGTTTACGAGCGATTTCCGCTTTCCACGAGATGAAAAAAAAAACTACAATTTCCTTATTGTTTACAATGCAATTTCCTCGTTAATTCTTTTCGAATTCTATTCGGAGGTTTTTTTTTTCAGCGAATGTAAACGGATTTATTTTGAAATTATAGAAGACAAAAAATACCAAATATAAGCGTATTAAATTTTTTTTTTTTTTTTGACGAACACGGAATATTTTTATAATAATCGTGTTTACTTAAACAATTTCGCGAGTACGCAATGACATATATAGGTTGGTATAAATGTTTCATAACTATTGGTCATTTGTGTATTTTTTTAAAATTCGCACTTATCGATAATCTGCAAACGATGACTTATAAATTATATTATTATCGATACAAGAAATTATTTGGGAGAAGAAAACTTTTTAAAAAAGAAAAAAAAATAGTATAAATATAAGAAATACTTATATGAAAACAGTTTAAACTATTTTATAAGATTACACTTTTTTTTTTTTTTTTTGCTTTCTCATTTAATTAAAATTTACTATCTGATTCACTAATCTAACAGCTCCCGAAATGAAATCCTATACACGTCACTGGATCGTATCTACGTGTATATGAAGTGTGTTTGAGGACCGATAAAAGCGTACACGTACGTAACACGCGTGGAGTCGTAGAGAAAGAGAAAGGGCGATGTATAGGAATGAATAATAGATTTATTCGAATATTAAACATTTTATTTTATTATCGGTATTAGGTACTATACACTTGTATGCTAAAACCGTTTTGCAAATTGTTATGTAATATTTGGACGCACACTACTGTAGAAAAAATAAAATAAAAATATATCGAACACAAATACTATATTTATTAACCATTTTAATAGGAATTCAATTGAGAAGTTAAAAAAAAAAAAAAAAATAGTTTGGAAAAATGATCATTCGACGTTTGCGTAGAAATACTGTAATTTTTTTTGCGTATATTATATTCGTGCTAAAATGAAATAAAAAAACGGTCTGAGCGGATCGAGGAATGCGAGTGTTGGTTTTACAATGATGTGTTTTATCATTGTCCGTATTCAAAAATTCTACTATAGAAAGAGTACACCGTGATTTTATTTTCAGTCTTAGCTTGTTTCCACTAGCACATTTTGTTGGTACCTATAGACACGTGATTTTTCGATTTTCTCAAAACTTTTTTCAAGCGTCAAAAAGAGAAAACTATCGAAAAATTGCGTAAAAACGGTCTGAAAACGCGATTTCGTCGCGTAATCGTATATCGTCATTTTATAACTAACGATGCGATTATAGAAACTATTGAAATACTCAATGAATACGTAACTTTATGTTATTAACAAAAAAAAAAAAAAAAAATGTTCAAAAAATCTCTTCCGATTTTTGCGGCTATTTACAGCGCGATTATAGACGGTGAGGTATATTTAATGAGGTAAAAAAAAAAAAAGTTATTTTTGAGGTTTTAACGTTTAAAAATGTAATACGATGTCAAACACGTGTACGATTACACGACAGATGTTGAAAATCCGTTAGTGACGGATTCGAGTTTTTCGACAAAGCGCAATTATTTTTTTCCTTGTGGAAAACCGCGTTTTGTTCAAAAGTAATGAATGTTGACATTTTTTTCAATTTCGAAACGATTTGCTTTTAATAAATGTATGTAATTACAATAACGACGATACTCTAAAATCCTTATCCGAGAAATTAAGAGACATCCGCAACAAAACACACTGCGAACAGTGTAATTTTTGTGCGTAATTTTCAAGACGAGAAAATCGTATTCGAAGAAGAAAAAAAGAGACAACAATTCGAGGAAGAAACGTAGTAAATGTACACACATTTTCGGTCTGCTGTGCAATCGTGTACAGATGACCGTATTCGTTTTATACTGCGCGCGGCAGCCGAACACAAAACAGACACACCGGAATAATTTTAATCTTATTAGAGAGAATTGATTGGACACGGACGAACGCGGTCGACATCCGACGGTGACTTATTACGCGATATCGCGATTAGAAACTATAGCGTAGCGTGTGGTACTGGGGCTTACGCCGTGTAATATGATTAATAATACGTAATAATCCGACCGAAGGATAATACGTACTTTTTTTTTTCTCCATAAAAATAAATATATAAAATCGAAGAAAAAAAAAAAAACAATGTAACACACGCTCGATGACGACGACGACAACAACAGCAACAAATCGCTGCGTACACCGTTTATTATAAAATTCTACAGCTTTCGTTTTTCTATATATAAATATTAAAATATTTCAATATAGTAAAGACCGAGAATTAATGTTACATTTTAATTTTTGTTTTTTTTTCTTTTACCATCTTTTTCTCCGGAATCCTGTATATAACGCGGAGTCTCATTTATGTATGTATATAACAAAAAATGGCGCAGGAGCGTCCTTGTTCGACGATTATGACGCTGAGCAATCGTGCCGCGTCATGAGACGGGAGATGGAGCGATTTGTACAAATACTTTTGAAAATACAACGGCGGGGCAAAGGAAACGAAGGATTTCGAAAAAAAGTGAAAAAAAAAAACCCCCCGAAAAATATCCTCAATGAACAATATAGGAGTCCTCCCACCTCGACTCGGATTCAAGTAAATTCGATATTCCATTGGGCATAAACGAAAGCGGTACAAAACATTCGGATTCTCGTTGTACGAAAATATATTTTTTCTCTCTGTTCCCAGCGTTTCAAATGAAAACTAATCCCGAGGGAGACGACGTTTTTCCGCGGACGTTCGCCAAATAAAACGGCAACACGACTTGCAACGGCGCGTATTTACCACACGCATATTACCGCTCGTACGCCTGTGGACAATTGCCGCTCTCAATATTTCTATAAAATACAATTTAATTATATGCCAGAAATTTTATTTGAATTTCAAATACTAAAACATAATATTTGCGAGTTAAAACAAAAAATTTACAAAAACGAGTATTAACAAAAAGTCGGTATAACGTAATAATTACAAATTAAGCGATTGACATACGGTCGCGACGTTCCGCTCTCGCAAATGTGTCAAGCAATTCTCGTCGTCGCAGATTCGATTCGTTTCATATTCTCTATCGAAATCAACGCTAAATTGTTCCACTTTTCAATTGGACGTGGGTGGATCTTAAAACGTTTTTTTTTTGTTTTACGTGTGGAAACGATCTTTCTGCAGTAATACGATCTGTAGACACTACCTACAGGTACACTCACGAAAATCCTCAATGCTGTGCCAATATTTGGAAATATTTCATTGCGCAAAGATTTTTCTCTCAAACACTCTCAATATATAAAAAAAAAAAATAAAAAAATAGTTAAAAAAAATTCTTTTAAAAATTTCACGCATCTTAAAATTTGCCGTAATAGGCATCACGTGCCTGCATATTACAAATACGGAAATCCGTTTTTTTTTTCCGAAATGTTTCGACTCGTAGAGGGGAAAAAAAGAAAACGATATTTTTCAAAACCAACAGGTAATCGAATACGTCAGCGCGTTTGTCGTTGATGGTTATGGGTAACGCCGTTGTGGTTACCGACAAGACGGTAATAGTCGGAGTACAAGCGCAACATTTGCCAAACTCGTTGCTAAAAATTCGGTATATTTCACGGATTCGTCTCGAATATTTCGAGAATTATCCGACGCAGCGCGTTTGCACACCACATACGCTACGATCGTTAACGCGTATTTCTTTTTTTTTTTCTAAATAGAAATTGAGTAGAAATTCGTGAATGATCCGTTGTACTCCGGGATAAATGCAAGTAGCTCAATTCTCTACCTTCCACAACGAAATGTATTATCAATCGACCGCGATATAATTGTTTTTTTTTTTATCATAAGACTACCACCATAAGAGGTAATGCAATAAGTAACCGCTTTGGTAACGTGTTATACGAATGTTTTATCATCTACGAACGATAACAATTAATAATAATAATAATAAAAAAATCATTAACCTAAACGATAAAGAAAAAAAATCATTCGATAATAATCGTTTACACGGTAAAACGGATATGAACCAAACCGTTTATAATGTACACAATATTGTGGAAGTATAATACCGTTTTATATATACCGCGTGTACGTAAGCAGTTATAATAACTACGATAATTCTTATAAAGTCCGGGGGGGGGGGTTTCGTTTCATTCTCGGCGATCATTTTCTACAGTACGCGAAACAGTGCGCGCGACGAGGACGTACGGGGCCCCGGCGGCGGCGTAACGATTATTATTTCACTTTAAACGCCTCCGTGACGGTGACGTAACGGCGCGCGAGGGGGTCAAAGGGGCTTTCATTGCTGGCCGGACGGACACAAACGGACACCGGAGAAAGGATTTTCACGTGTACACACACACAGATAACATCGTACCGAACGCGCGCGGGGGGGGGGGGGAATCATGAACGTCGTCGGACATTTTTATGCGCATTGAGGAGTAGAGAGCCTCTCCCTCTCTCTCTCTCTCTCTCTGGTGTAGCTCTCAGTTTCGTGTATAATAAATACGATGTACACTCGCCTATTAATGTGTTGTAAACGTTTAAGTGACAATAACCGACGCGCGCACGATGCGAAGAAATGAAAAGGAAAAAAAAAAAAAATGTATATTTTTCTTCTTCTATTTTTAAACGCCTGCACAACGAATCGCTTAATACATACGATAACATTTCGACGAATAAAAAAAAAAAAAAAAAAAAAAAGAAAACGACTAGTATTTATTATAAATGTATACGTTTTAATGATAAAAAAAAATTATATTGCACTGCACCACGCGAGTGTGGTATATTTATAATATGAAACGAGGGAGTTATAATCGATTAAACACGGTCCGTACGTATACTATTATACGTAAGACGCGCGGTGCGTTTGTAGATAAATCGTAGAAAAATCGAATTATAACATAATAAATCCGCCGAGTTTATTGAATTGAAATAGTGGGAATTTGAAGGGGGAAAAAAAAAGAATCTTCATTAGATCTGAGTGTGTATGAAATTCCTTCGTCGACGAGTTTCTATCCGTTTCGCATGTCATATTGACAATGTCGTTCCTGTCGTCGAGTGACGTGCCCCCGAAATAAACCGTTTGAGACGTTTTATTATATACCGACCGCGGAGATTCTTCAACCGAAATTTCCGTTCTTATTCTCCACATCATTTCATTTTCTTTCGATCTTCCCTCGTTGTAATACGTATAAACTATTTCGTATTGTCGGCTATTCATCGCGATATGTTCCCCCTTTCCGTGCACTCTGCTTTCCGAGTTTGCACTGTTGTTTCAAAAGTTTCTTTTATTTTTCCATCCTTTCCAGTACTCTTTGATTAGTCGAATACGAACTCTACTGTCCATGACATTTTTAACATTCGCGCCAACGTGCGGATACATTTCAAAAGCTTTCAATTTCCAACCGAGACGTGTTTTGTTCTTTTTTTTTTTTTTCAAATCGCAATATATAATATATATTTTTTTTTTATTGTTCCCCGCAGATAAAACGTCTCAAGCGAGTTTAATGACATTCAACACTTTTGTGCTCTCAGAAGACAACCGTTTTTTTCTTTCCTCAACATCGACTATAATAATATATATATATTTTACTATTTTATGACGTTAAAACTATTGTTTCGTGTAAAATATTAATATTATTGTCGTCGTCGAGTCCGTTTGATTGTATTATGCACTACGAATGTGATATGTAACCACACTCCGGTTGTGCATACAATAATAACGTTTCGCGTTTCCATTAATAAAGCTGTTCTTACTATGCCCACTACATATTATTTTATATAATATTACACGCATATATTATTATTATTATTATTATTATTATTATTATTATTATTGTATACAGGCAACCGCGGGAATAAAAAAAAAAAACAACAATACACAATCGACTCGCATTTACAATAATAATACTGTAAATAGTATTGTTTTATATGCGTGTATAGAAAGCGTTGATTATAATCCAAAAATCACTTACGTTTATCAGTTGAAACTTTTCTTCGGTAAGTCTGAAACAGATAAATATACGTTTTTTAATTATAAAATATATTTTTTAAAGAAGAAGAAGAAGAAAAAAACGTTTTAAGTTTTTGCAGGTTAGTGTTTTATTATATTTATACGCTTTAGTAGAATATTTGTATCGGTCGGTCTGTAGAAAAATCGTTAGTTTTCTACCAAAACGTGTGTCTCACGATTTAATAATTTGCAGTCGGTATTTTATTCTTTTTGCATTTTTAGGGTTTTGAACATTTTTTTTATAAAAATATTAACGTAATACCGAAGGAAAGAATTTTTTTTTCTAACCGACGAAAGAACAAAAAAAAAAAAATTGTATAATACTTTAAGAATCTTAATAATATCGTAAGATAATTGTTCAGAAATTATATTACGAACATTTCGTAATTATTTTTACCTTTACTATCCGAGTTTTACACAAAATATCTCACCCGAATGGGTTGTTTAATAAAAAAATTCGGACACTTTTCTTTTTAAGGACATTTTTCGACTATTTTTAGTGCGTATCTGTACGCGTATTTAATCGGTTTCCAGAGCAAATCACTTTTTATCACAATATAATTATTACTTACGGGCCGATTTCAAGTATTTCACTAGTATAAATATAATTGTATTTCTCATCGTATCGAACAGTATTATTACAGTATTTACTTTTAAATTCAATTCTAAATACTCAGGGACAAATGCAAATTACGAAACGTATTTGCACAGACGTGTCGGTTGTTCAATAACAATAATAATTAGAAACGCGTCCTTAACCGATTCGATTTTTCAACTCGTTTTAGACAAATCTAACAAAATTTAATTATTATTGAAAAGTAATAATAGAAAAAAGAAAAGGAAATATTTACGATGTTTATTTTATGGTGACAATTTTTTTTTTCTATCCCGGTGAGAACTACATTATGGCAATTTTCGTTTGCCAAACGACGACAAAATATCGATGTAGTCTTGACGTTTTTACTTTGAACGCGCATAAAAACGACATTGTCCACCCAATGAAAGCGTGTCATAGCGTATAACGAAATAAAGGACCGTTTTTCTTACGCACAAAAATACTTTTTGTCTCGAAGAAATTCTACCGTTTGTTTTGGATCTTTCTTTTTTTTCATTAAAAAAATAATAATAATAAAAGTAAGTTTAAAAAAAAAAAACTGCGGAGGGCGTAGTTTACTTAACCGCATAGTTTCGAAGTCATGAAAAATGTATATATATATATAACTTCAAGTGGAAATATCACAAATGACATGTTTATGTTGTACTATAATATACAAGTCGTGTTTTTATTGTGTTTTCAGTCGAGTTCAAAACTATATCGTCACGAGTCTTTCGTTATTGTCGATTTTCAAAAAAAATAAAAAAAACTCCGAGTCTACTTATATTTTCAAATAATATAAAAAGAGTGTATGCACTATAGGAGTTCGTCGATCTAAGCGAACAGTGAATGATTACTACAATGTAATATATCACCGGAGAGAACCAGCTGCAATAAATCGCGAGATAATTAAATAACATGCGAGCACATAATATTATATTGTACTACACGGCACGAGTGCCGTCGAAAAATGTAATATTGAAACTCACGCGCGGAAACTTTTCATACGTTATACGACCACTGTAATAATAATAATATTATTATTATTATTATTATTATTATTATAATACATAAAGAAAGATTTACTGTATCAGGAGTTTACGACGAAGAGTAAAATGTCTATAACCGAAAGATTGATTATTATTTTGTGCGTATAACACACGTCACACATTGTTATCGAGTAAAAAATGATGTACGAAAATTGTATACGTTAATATGTTTTTTTTTTTTTTTTGTATACTCGCGTGTATTTTACGAGAATTTTCATTCGCATTAAAATAGACGAGAATACCAAAAATGTTCAATGGTGGTGGTGCGGTTCATCGACTCGTCGGGATTTCAAACGAATTAAATTTTATTCCGTTACACGTCCGCATTTTCAAAAATTATACGTTTTCTTTTCCACGCCAATCGAAACGAATAAACGAAAAACGCATTTTTTTTTCAACTTTTCGATAAACCGTTTGCGAATAACAACTAAATGTATATACGGGATGGACCGATGATTTAGAAAGCACGTGTTACAGCCGGTAGTGAATAAAGAAAAAAACCACCCTCCGATCAAGCGTCTCTCCGAGCGTGTTATGAAATAACCATTGGAATTAAAAAAAAAAAAAAACGAATTCCCATAGAAATAATATATTACTTGAATACAGTTTGTGTAATTACACACGTGACGTCAAACCTAAAATATTTATACACATGTGTATATGTCGATAAAACAGTTAAATTATTAAATCATTTTTTTTTTTTTTAGCGGCTTCTCCGTCGATCTCTCTGTCCAGGCAATCCTCACTGATTCATTAACGCGGCTTTTACATCCACGACCCTAACCAACCATCGTCGTCGAGTTGTCACGTTTACCGGATAAGTTTTCGGTTACCAAAATTTTTTTATTATTATTAAATATAAGACAACTTTGACATTCGGTTTATAGATCTGTTCCCGTTGCAGACCTGCGTTATTTCTCCTTTTCATACAATCGACCTGTTTGTTCCTTGTTGGACAACATTATTGCTTTTCCGTCGAAAATTACTAATGAACTTGTCACTCGTCACTCTTTGCGGTCAAGTCCACGTAAATAGCGGCGTTAGCAACATTTATTCGCTCACTGTCGAACCACGTATAATTATCGTGCGTAAGTCGTTTCTGAAATACTTCTACTATTCGTTCGAACGCGTTGAAATGAAATAAATAAATAAATGAATTTTCCGTGGTCGAAACGTCGCCGCGGGTAGAGGAATATTGTCGGAATATACTCGATGGTATAATATAAACATATTATTTACGTCGTAATAACAATGTTGACTGGCGGATTGGATTTTTCGAAAAACAGAAAGAAAAAAAAAATCGTCGCTATACGTTATAAATCGACTGCAGGAGGAAAAACGCGTTATGGCTAAAAAAAAAAAAAATATATAAATAAATTTGTTCGTTGTGCGATATTATAACGCGAAGAAAATGTTTTCTGAATCGCGATATAAACGGATTTTTTTTTTTTTTAATACGACGCACATTACACTTTTTTCTCCGTATATTTGTTTACCAATATTCGTTGCAAGACATAGAAAAATATCAATTTTTTCCATACGTATCGCCGTAATACTCTTTGTATAAAAATATTTTATGCCGTCGCAAGTACCTATAAATTTTGCTGTATACACACGGACCCCCCCCCCCCCCCGGCTGACAAACCGCACAATATAATATGACGTATGTAACGTAATGATATAGAAACGGCAACTATTTTTTTTTTTTTTAAGCAATATAATTAATAGCGAAAAACGCTTTTTCCGAAACCGCAGTAGAGGAAAAAAAATCGATACAAACAAAGTGGAGAGAGAAAAGAACAAGAAAAAAAAAAAAAACAATAATTTCTCTATTCTATAATAATATTTTAAAACGCGTATGTTTTGCGGTATTTCGTGTACGCGGAATGCGGTTTGTAAAACACGCGCGCGCGGCGTTTCGTCTTGTCCGTGTCGTTTTCTTCTTAATCGCGCAATACTTTTTAATATTTTCGACACTTTATAAATCGCCACGGCTAAGATTTATTACGAAAAAAAAAATCAAATCAAATATATTACGACGTTAAATATTCGATAACGAACGAGTTAGTATTAATTTCGAGAAAATATCGACTGCGAGAAACGGGGGAGAGGGACGCAAAAACGATTCGGTACGACGTGAAAAATGATCGCAATAAAATTACGCGCGTAGGACACGAGGTATTGTTGTAATATACATTATTTATTTTTTCACGCATAATCCGATGACATTATATATTAACGTCGAAGACGAATTCTCAATTTCCGAATAAATCCATCATATTCCCGACGTATTTTTGCATACGTGTGTATGTCGTCGTCACTGATTGGGCAAACATAAAAAAAAAAAATCTAAAAGAAAAAATACGAACGTAAAAAACGGCATAGAAGAAGTTATTTAAGATTCACTTTAAGCCGATATAATTTGACTTTTTTACACGAGTAATTTTCGAAATTTAAAAGCTCAAACGACTGTGACTATCGTACGTACGTTACGATATTTTCTGTACAGTATTCGTCTCATTAATTACTATATAAAGCGTTGTCTCGCCGAATCGTTTTTCGAACACAACGGTTTATTAAAGATTTCAAAAATACAACTATAAAATCTCCGTCAGATATAAAATATAATTAATGCGAGCCGAAATCCACGACATCCGCGGCACACCACTTTTTTTTTTTTTTACATTACGCCAGAGCTTAAAATTTGCAATTTTTCCCGTACACTGTTCCCGCGTTTTGACGTTTGTTAAAAAAGCATTTACGCCGAACGGATAAAATAAACGTCAAGTGCATTCGTTTTCGAAAATCGTTTTGTTTTTCCTTTCACCAATCGCTTTTGAAAAATTAAAAAAACTGAAAATTCGAACCAAGACGTTTAAATAGATATACGTACGAAATATAATTTTTGAACACGAGTTGATTTTTTTATCATTTTAAGTCGTGTATTTTCCATTATTTGTTTCTGTACGAGTCGTTGTCTTTAAGAGTTCCGTCATTGGTTCCTAATCAGCTGCCAATGATCATAGTTCTCGGTTTATTAGTAGTTTTTTTTTTTTTTTGATAAATGTTTCGTCAATGAATTTCTAAATCATTATTATTTTATTGTCAGCGAAAGTGAATCACATCTTCTGTTTTTTGAACTTGTTCAGAAAAACTTCAAGTTTTTTCAACCAAGCTATACTTTTCAAAGTCATCGGTATTACTCGAAATGATTTCCATTTTTGTGTGTCGCATCACCGTGTAATCAGATAGAAGCATCAAAGAAATACTAATTTTTTTCTTCTTTTCTTTGATGCTCCGGACTCCCCGTGGCATTTATTATTATTATTTTTTTTTTTTTGTACCGAATTTGCATAAAATACAAATAATTACGTTAACAGCAACAAACACTATATTGTAATGACTACCTTGCGAAATAAAATATTATAAAATACACTCATTAATAAACTAAATAATAAATTACTACATTAATTAATAATAAGATTATATAAATATTTTTTAATTGGATATACGCGAACGCGGTATATAATTTTGAAACACAAATTTCGTTAGAAAATCATTCGACAGCGTCCGTTTATTATGATGGCTATAATCGCGCGTGTTTTAATTTTTCTCCATTCGTAATAAAACGATTTGCACAGATTGAATAGAGTGTTAGCGTAGAAAAAAGTGATTCATTAAATTTCTGAAAAATGCCATTGAAAATTTACGTCAACGCAAGTCCTCCCACCTTGTAAAACATTTTAGACATTCTAACAAGCGCGTTTCTCGCATTTTAATACATTATTTAAACTTGTATACACAGTAAATATTTTTGACGTTATACGTTTTGGTTTCGTCGATCGGCTTCCCGCGCCGCGTGTAATAATAATCGTTATGTATCGAATCCGTGGGAAAAATACCAGTTGGCGTGTGAACACTCTTAAAACAAGTAATTATAACATTGAAAAAACTGTTTTATTGTTTTTATTTTCTGAAAAAAAATTACGTACGTATAAATGTAATAATACGCGTGCACGTAATATATTAATAACGCGAGCGTTTATGGATTAACAAGCGGTTCACACAGCGGTCTTATAAAAATATATTATATCATTTTGAATTTATAATATGTGTCGTCGTTAGAAAAAGTAAAAAAATACCCGTTCCATCGCATTCACAGGGTGTTCAATAAGTTTGGATGAACTATAGATTTTTCTCTGCTCCTAAATTAATTTATAAAAAAACATTTTTTTTTTTTACTTTAAATACATTTAATTCTTAAACGCATTCTATAATGTAATATAATAGATACTTTCGTTACTTTTTTACATCTATTTTGAGAATTTTACGGACGTTTGTTGGTAACACGTAGAAAACGATTCCGAGTAACCACTAAAAATGTTAACTCGCGACTCCGACGACGTACATTTGAAGGGGAGAAGAAAAACGCAATTTTTTTTTTTTTTTCATATTTTTCAAGAGGACGTTTTTTCTTCTATTCCGTTTCTACCGATCGGACACGGACTCGAATTCGAAAATACCTTTTCATATATTATAGCTTTTGTAGCGCTTAATAATAAAACCCTTATAAATCTCCTCCCGGTAAAGGCCCCCTCGAATTCAAAAATCTTTCTACATTTATCATACCGTTCCACAAACGAACGGGATAAAAAGTATGTCTATTTTATTATCCAGGCAGATCCGCGGTAATAAATACATGCCGCATTAATAAAAAACGGATTAAGCGCAGCCGTTTAGTTTAATAATGTACTACGTATATAATTGCGTTTTATTTCGCTCGGTGTACCACCTATATCAATTAATATCATTTCGAACGATTAGCGACAATAGAAATTTCTAGGGCAATCGATTATCACGGCAAAACGGCATTTAATAATGGACATTTTAAAGACGCCTCAAAGCGACGGTTAAATCGAGAGATTTTATTTTTATTTGGAAAACGAGCGCGGCGGTATAGTTGGTTATATACAAAGACGAAGAATATATACTTAATAATTACGTAAATCAAATCGAAAGCAAGTAATTAATTCACGAGACGAATATACACACGACGCGGGAGGAAGGAAATACGATTTTTTTTCTCTCCTCTCTCAAACTACTAATCAATTCCGTCTATCGTTAATTATTTTATCTCCGCGGTCATCAGCTCCTACGCACGAGTCGTCGCAGATTTTCTCGGATTATTATAGTCCCGATTTACGTTTTTTTTCTTCTTTTTTTCTTTGGCACGCACGGTTTTTTTTTTAATCAAGACCATCTCGGTCTTGGTCGCCGAAGAGGCTGAATTTTTAATCGATTGGTCGCGGACGCGTGTATTCACGTGCTATCTCGTATAGCGTTTTCACAAATTACAATATGAAATAACGTCGTAGAACCTCTGCAGGCACCCGACGATACTGATGCTCATCACTCATACGATTGAAAATTATAAGAGGAAAAAAATTATAATTTTTCCATTTAATATACTTCGCGTTGAAAAAATGGAAAGTTTCTTTGGACTTGTACGATACGTTAAGTGTTTTATGATAATTCTTTTTTTTATATATAGTTGTAGGCCACAGTACTGATTACCGGGCGACGACTAAGAACAGTAAATAATAAACAATATTCCCGAAATGTTTGTTATTTAATACTTGCCACGGGTAGTACGACGTGTAGACACGGTAGTATAAATGTATAATTATATTTCATCTGTTTATGATTAAAAAAAAAATAACAATTGTATTATTTGTATTCATATATTATTCAGTTATGTAAAAATTAAATTTAAATATTATTAACAAGTCAAACAGGAGAAATTGTGTTCTATGATAATTTTTTTTTCTGATTAAATTTAAAAATGTTATGAAAAGTTTTCAAAAAAAAAAAGAAATAAATTGAAATAATTATAATTATTGGGCCTTTTCTACATTTTGATCCTGTGAATTATATAAGTAACCGAACGAGTCGAGAAATAAATTAAATACATACGGTTTCGATTGTACAATTATGTGTACTTTGAGCCATTACGGGTGAAGATTTTCAATCCGTTCTCGCGGCATAAATGGAGCGAAATTTATGCATGAATACAAAAAGATTCGGTTTCAATCGGAATAATTTCGATGTGTGACGTGGACTTAGACGGAAAAAACAGAGTTCGCTAACCGATTATGATTCGTTTTTTCTTCTTCTAAACACCGTCGTTAACAGTTTTGTATAGATAGTGTGTGAAATCTGTCGAAACGTATATTTAAAATGTTTTCAAAACGAACAACAATAATATTAATTTGCCTTTTTCCACGCATATTATTATTATTATATTTGTTCCGATCACTATTATATAAATAACGAGTATTTAATTATTATTATACGTGTGATATATGCGGATGCACACACAATTTCGGTATACGCGCTGTTTTCGCACAAATAACTCGAATTTAATACGAGGCTAATTTTATTTCTCTTTAACGTCTGGTTGGAATTTTTTTTATATATAATACACGACGATTTAAAAAATCATTTTCCAACGTTACAATAGCATATATTTTTTCTTTTTACACGTCTCAAGTACATTAGACTCATTATTATTATTATTATTATTATTATTATACGCGGTTAGGCGTATCACATTTTATAATAATTATATATAAGTAAATACGGAATAATACTGAACGCGAGCGTCCATGTCTTTATGACGTTTCAAAGACTGTTTTATATTATATACGAGCAATAAAGGTTATACGCGTTATCCCCTGTTATGACATTAATATATTGTGGCGCGGTCATGACTAGCAGTTAATTGTTAATGGACCTGCAAACTATGTCTAATATGGGAGGAACGAACACGATATTTCGATTGTTCAATCGAAAGAGTAAGTCGACTGAATTGCGAGATAACTACTACTACTATTGATATATTGGATCCGAGTATTTCTATAATAATTCTTTGCATTTGTTGTATGATAAAGGATATAAATCACAAAAAACGTAAAACCATATGAAGAAACATATTATATTTTGTAACGATTTTCAAATATACGATTACGTTACGCGATGCCAGTAACGCACCCAGGATTTTTTCAAGGGGGGGGGTCTAAAAAACTACATTATGAAAAACAAAACTTTTAATAGATAATAAAAATAGATTATATATTATAATAATATAATATAATCAATAAATTGTTAACACCTGGTGTTATCTATATCGTATGCGAAATTTTAACAGAAAAATATGAAAGTTGTATTAGAATTTGGATTTTCATCTATAAATGTAATACTATTGCACTTGTCAAGGGGGGGGGGGTCCGGACCCGGAGTCCATCCCCTTGGGTGCGCCACTGCGCGATGCGCATGCGAACGCTCAGGAACATAATATTCAAGTTATTAAAACTCTTTTTTTATAATATATACCACTATTATGAAAATATGAACCGCTCTAAAACGGTATTTGTCGCGGAAGAATTATTTATAAATACGAATAACTAAACTCGAACTGCGAATTTTTAATGTCAAACGACCTAAAACTACGGATTTCGCTATAGATTTTTAAAGAAAAAATTATTACGAACGCAAAATACATCATATTGTTATAAACACTCGTTGTCGCGTGTCGTTTCGAGTTTGTTTCGATGATTTCCCAACCGAATGAACGAACGAAATGGATTTTATTTTCAATTTACGCGCGCCGACGAACGATCGAATTTGTCGTAATAATTTTAACGATACTATGTAAAACGACTTTTAAAATACCGTCTCGGACGTAGAAAGAATAATTTTGATAAAAAAAAAAAAAAAAACATCAACATTTCGCAATAATTCGGAAAAAAACACACCGACGGAGAAAAAAATCGTAGTGTAATATCGATTCAATTGGTCGTTAACATTCAAAATATTCCATTTTATATATTTCAGGAACGACGAAATAATTTCAAAATCGATCTGACGACGTACAACCAATCACCGTCGGTTTTTCGACAATCATTCCGTGTGGATCGTTCTTTGTGCAGATCAAAGCCTATATAACACCGTCATGAATAGTGTGTGTGTGTAACGAGCCAAGTACTGTTAGAAAAAAAAAAACGTCCGCAACCGACGACGATTTATCCTCACATGCGGGGAGCTTTTGTCGCTGGCGGGATTATTATTGTGCAGGGCTTCGTCGGGAAGACGGTTTCTCTCTCTCTCTCTCTCTCTCTCTACTAAAACGCTATTTTTAAATAATGTAAATTTTTTTTTTTTTGAGCAAAAAAATATCCGAACATATTTTGCACGAACGGATTAGGTGTTGTTAAACGATACGCCGCGGTACGCGTATTGTAATTCTGAATAGTAATTGCAGGTACAGCAAAAAAAAAAAAAAAACACAACTGTAGCTGGTACGATATAAGAAAATCCAATTTTCGCTGTTACAAAATTTACGGCATACAACGAAAATTTGAAAAATCTGATAAAACGCTAATGGCGTAAGAGTAGAATTTCTCACGTTACGTTCTTTTCTTTATATATACATACATATTGATTTTAGAGTTTTTTTTCATTGTTTTATGTCATCGCTGTGTGATCCCCGTAGTCGTTTTATCATCGATTTCGTCGCATTACTTTTGGTACAGGCGAACAATTCGAACTGAATTCTTTTTGTTTTAACTATTTCATATGAATCCGAGTGCCGCACAATTGCTCCGCACAATTAATGCAATGATTTTCCACGGTGTGAATATGATAGTAGTTTATGATCAATTTTACGGTATTTCGTTATAATAATACGTATATTATAATAAACACACACGCAAAAAAAAAAAAAAACTCTTTTACCTCGAGAAAAAATAAATACCGAATTTATAATGACGTGATATTTAAAATAAAATCACGCATCATTGTGTGTTCGTGTAACGTGACTTTTCGCAATATCCGAGAAAAGTCGAATACATTTTTAGTTTCTTTTAACCCGTCTCCCATACACAATATTTAATAATAATAATCCACCGGCTATAAGATAATAAGTAATATTGCCGCGCGACTTGGTGCTCGTCGACGTTCATTAGAACCGTATTGTGTAAACGGCCGCACATTATTATTATTATTATTATTATTATTATTATATGTAAAACGCGAGTGTTCCCGGAACGGCGATTTTAACGCTTGGAGAAATATACGGCAGCAATTACTACTGCACGGCGCGTACATCATCAAAAGGGAGGAAAATTCGATTTTATAATATAAGTGTAATTCGCCCAACAGCGCGCATATTATACTCGTATAAAGCGTCCCGGAGGGATCCTACGCGTGCGCAGAAAAATCTATTTCGCTCGAGGAGACGAGTGAAAAGGTAAAAAGAAAAAAAGAAGGAAAAGGAAATAAAAATATATATTTAAAAAACAAGTTTTGTGGATTTCGCGTTTAGTAGTGATACTACTACTACTACTACTACTACTACTCGGCTAAAAATTTGTTTTTTAAATTTTTATATGAAAAACTATACATTTTGAAAGCAACGATTTCAAAATCGTTGCATTCAATAAAAAAAAAACGATTCTGAACGATTCTGATTAGTGTATTATTTATTTAAGATAAAAAGAATATCCGACGAACGTGTATATCAATGTTATTTGTTTTTATAACATTTTTTTCTTTTTTCGGTTATACATATATTCATTGAAAATGTCAAAACACTATTAGTTTCGAAATTATGGATTAATAATAAAAATCGATTTTGACGAAATTCTCGACATACTTTGTCGAAACACTTAAAATAGCTATAAAAAAAAAATTAAAATAAATCGTGACTAACGATTTTCACGATTTTTTTTTTTTTTTTTTTTGTACGTAGTTAACGTTACTTACTCCGAACAAATTATTGGTTTTAAAAATCTAGAAGTACGAGGCGTATACACAGGGTAAGAGGCAGTACGCCATATACGCTTCCATCCTGCCAAGACAATTTTTTTTTTACCTGATGTCTATTAATATTATTATATACGATCGGCTTTAGATTCTTTAGCCAATTGAAAGAGAGTTCAACGATGATTTTTCTCAACATTGCCGCTTAAGATCTTCCGTTCCCCCACGTGAATACTACACATTCCTCTATCCGTGAATTTCCAAGTCTTGAGCAGATCGCATCCACAGTCAAATATTTATCATTTATTTCCAAACTCTTATCTAATTGCCATCGACTGTTCAAAAAAAAAAAAAAAAAAAACAAACTCCTTTTACACGTAATAACGTTTTAAAGTTCCCCACTCGTCATACCTACACAGATTCACTACTCATCCCTTCCTTATCCCGTTTTCCTCGTTTATCATAATATACATCCCCGGCTACGGGCTACCGCATCAATAAACACAGCAGAGCGCCGAAGAATCGCAATGTATCGGAGACTACTCTACTCCACGAAGCAATAATATGTATTATGAAATTGAACGACACAATAATATATAACTGCTTATCCAATATAAAAAAAACGCTTTAGGCTCCGTGTGTAGGCGTTTTACCCAATATTAATTCGTTCTGACGGGCGAACGTGCTGCCATTTTAACAATTTACACGGACGGTGGTGTGTTTTGTTATTTTTATGGCCAAGTCACACACACATAAACGAAATCACGTTTTCTAATACCATTTATATTGCTTTCGACTGAGATTTGTTGTATTTAATATAAATGTCAGCTCGCGCTAGACTTTATGACACGAATCATATAGTTCTGCGACTCTTATACGTTTTCCGTCATACAGCACGTTGGAAATTTCTTCGGTAAATTTATTATTATTTTTTTTTTTTTTGATAGAGAGAATTCCCGAAATCCATAAATTAGAACACTTTCATTTGCACCGGGCGTAAATTAATTTTTTTTCGTTTTTTGTTTTTTGTTCCTGGTCAATTCAACCGGCGAATTCGACCGGCGTTCTTTCTTTATTTTTCGTCTCCTTTTAGCAAATAAGCCAAAAGCGTTATTGATATATGTGGTGCACGCTACACGTTCGGAAATCCGCGGTGTGATAAATGGAAAAATAGCGTATACCGAGAAGGGAAACGACAAGAATAGGCGATTTCGGGAAATTATAAAAAAAAAAAAAGGGGGATGGGATGTATCGTGACGGTTCGGCCAGGTCGATTATCGAAAGTCACGCGAGAATCTTGAGAGACCGAGAACAGAATGGATTTCTATTAAGGACGCGCGCGTAATACGAGCCTCTCCATCCGAATAGCTTATAAAACACAGTACGGTTTCGACACAGAGACACGCGGACAATCGATGGGAAGACTCGAAATGCAGAACAAAAAAAAAAAAAAATAGGAGTTTAAAAAAAAATCACCATAGCTGTACCGCGCACGAAACAATCGTTTCGTATATTAATAACAGCAACAACAACAACGAAAGATGGATATCACGCGTATCGGTAAAATAATATTGGCTAATACGGCGTGCAGACGACGAGAACGTATTGTAAATAGCCGGTAGGCGGTTCCTATAATAAATAATAACGTCTTCGGATTGCTTCACTGAATTTTTTACGAGTCCCAATCGCCTTTGTGCGTTGAAAAATAAATTGGCCAAAAAAAAAAAAAAAAATAATATTTTTTTATTCGCTTTTTTCGTTCGGAACTGACCTTCTCTGCGGTTTGATCGTCTTATAATATGTACACACGTACAAGCGCCGCGTGGCGCGCGGATACGAATAAATCTAACTGCGTACGCTCTCACACGATCGGTTTCGCAAACACGATTATAAAATATATTGTGCTTTATAAAAAAAAAGAAAAGAAACAAATGTGCCATGGTCACCACCGTTTTTTTTTTTTCTTTCTTGTACTAACCGCCGACGTGGTCTCCTCTCTCATCGCCACTCGCCGGGTGGGAACAGTATGACTATGCGTACAATACCCGCGTCGCGGTGAAAGCGCCATATTACATCGACGTGTACCGCGCGATATTGGAGAAGACGAATCTCGATGAACGGGATGATATTATTTTTTTTTGTCTAAAATATAATTTCGTAGGCGCGACCCGCCGCACGTGTATGAAAGTTCGAATTTTGTGGTCAGTGTTCGGTCGTTTTTTTTTATTTTTTTTTTTCGGTTTAAATCGTTTTCGTATATATTGAAATCCGACCGAACACTGTGCGTGGCGCGCGAACAACGAATGGCGACTACCGTTCATACGAGCTTTTTCATTTATTTTACCGAGAGGATTAATCCGTTGAACGCGTCAAACTGCGCGAGGCGTACGATAAAGAGGAAGAGGGCAAAAAATAATTTAAGGCTTCACGCGGTCGACGCGCGTACGTGTAATACGAAACCGCGGCCGGTGACGGTCGCGTTCTTCTGCGCAGACGTCTTCAGAACGCGTTTTTCTCTGTGTACATTTGTCGTCGTCGTCACTCGTCGAACCGTTACAGTTGGTCGTCACTCGAATTAACGATTCCAAATGAAAACTTTTTAACGCACTTTTTATATTTTATCCATTGAGTGTTGTCGATTATTATTATTGACTCCGTCATTATTGAATTTCTTTTTCCCCTATTGCGAAATTGATTTAATCGCGGTAAAATGTGTATGAACAGAAGACAGAGAGAGAGAGAGAGAGAGAGAATCGCGAAATAAATTAACGAAAAACAAAAAAATAAACGACAATAAGACGCGACCTCGGAGTCCGTAAAAAAAAAAAAAAAAAAAAAAAAATAAAGACTGTTTGTCAAAATGTACACGCCTATAATACGTACGATGATATATTATGTACGTCTATTTGCAACAGAATACTGCAAAAAAAAAAAAACACACACACGCACACAAACTTACAATATAAATGATAAACGTATACGGCCGGGTGTAAGAGTGTTGTTATAGCTCATGACGCGCGTTCTAATAAGTATTTATTTATAAGTATTTGCTAGCGTGTACAATAATAACGGTATAATAATAATAATATTAATAATAAGGCGGATTTTGTGTGCATATCGCGATCGTGAATTTTTTTTTTTTCCATCATACACATAATGGGCGAGGTCAGGTCTGGTTTGAAGCACGACACGTGCGCGTATGTGTGCGTGCGTATGGACACGATGTGCCAAAACGAAACGGTACTAGTTCGAACCGCGTTTATAGAAATACACGAGTTCAATAATAATAATAAAAAAAAAGAGAAAAAAAGAAAACCAGTGGAAATAAATTCTTCTAATTCGATGACAATGCAATAAGCTCTTATGTGGGATAAGAGTTCCGGACGACGGGATCGGTAGTGAATCCGAGAAAATTCATTTGGAATGAGCGGCGAAGAATTCTTACTACAAGACCGGTAAAATGAAAAGGAAAAAAAAAAACTAATTCGGGACAACAGAGATCTCGGGAAAAAAAACAATTCAAACTGCTTTTTGTCGATAATTGTACTTTTTTTTCTTTACAAACCGTTTTTGTAATATATTTTATTTCAAAATTCCGACTGTTCTTCGAGTATATATGTATATATGTAATAAACCAAATTTAAAAAAAAGAAAAGAAGAGGGGGGGGGGTGTAGATGTTCATTGATTCCCGTGTTAAGGAGCGGAGTGGTGATCCTGATAGCTGTTCCCCTTTGAATTCGTATTATTAACTTACTCCTGTTGACGGAAAGGAGTGTTCCGGGGCACGAGAACTGTTAGTAATGTTTTTTTTTTTTTTTAATAAAATAGAAAAATACAGCGAACAAGATAAGCATTAAATGGGTGAACATAAAATGTCTTGACTTTATCGCGGTGCTTGGAGACTTCAAAACGAAAAAAAATCCGGGGGTCCGAGACCCAAAGGTTCAAGGAAGTTAAATTCGATTGGATAAAGATTATTAGACAAATCGCCTCGTGCCGGCGGATAATATCGTGATGAATTTTCGACACGCCGTTTCCCGTGACATTCGCTAATCAACGAATGCCTTTATCCGATGATTTATTCTATTTGCTTTATTAGTTATATCCGACGACTCTTATTTGTTTATTCGTCTTATTATTTTATTTTATCAGTGGCGTTTCGGTGCGGCCGGCGGCGGACCCGACGAGTGTCGATCACAAATAAAGTGTCTGCGAACTCCGGTCCATCCGTCCAGTTATAACCTATATCGCGGACAGTGTTGACCAGTCGTATTTGTTGACAACACATGTTATATTTTTTGTGGTCCATGGGTGTATTCAAAGATGTCGCGGTGGCTCCGAGAATTGTATTTCGTTAAAATATATCGTGTACAAATTGTGTAGAAAATAATTAAATGGTCATTTCGATTAATGATATGAGCGCATATTATTACACACACACACACACACATATATAAGTAAAACTCGCGTTAAGCGAATAAATTCGGAAAACGTTCAAGAATGACCGTTGGCCAATTTTATCGCACGTCGTTTTATTGGATTAAAAAAATAAATAATAAATAAAAAACAACGATCATTCTATTCACTCCTTGTCAATGAAAATTGGCCCGGCGATTCGGTGAAATTCCGGCTTATTATGTCATTTTGATTTTGTCCGAAGGAGGATACACGCCGTTCGAGTTGAAAATCCGTACGGTTTCTAAATTCGACGGTTTATCCCGCCGATATTACCACCGATGAGAGAAGTCGGTAAACATTTATTTTTCTGTTTTCGTTGTCGGAACGTGTTGATCGACGACAGCCACACCGCAAAAATGTTATCGTACCGCGCGTGTGTTTAATTATCTTATCACCTGTGTGTTTTCAATTGCGATTTGAAAACAACAACAAAAAATTATCTAAAACATTTCAATTATTTCGATTTTGGATAGGAAGAATAACACACTATCGGTTAAACGGACGAACCGACATACGTCGAACGGAAACAGCGTCCGTTTTGACGCGAACAGTTTTCATCGAATCAATCTGTTTAGAATAATAATAATCCGCCTGAGATCGTTTCTTCAAACAAACGGATCTCTATAGCTGTAATTATTTAGAAACGATCGAATTCAATGATCCGCTGAATTTTTTCGGATGTCTTGCGAAAAGTCTTACGTTATAACCGTCGCGCGTAAATCGTGTTTAAAAAAAAAAAAAAAAAAATCGAAATAAGAATTTAAACGCGTAAAACGCGCAATTAAAACGACGACAAAAAATATGAGATTGATAATCGAAAACTATAAGAAACAAACGATCTCTCTCTCTTCGGCACCACGCGATTGTAAAAAATCGGCAAACAATCCTCTGTATATTTACAACGAGTAAACGTCTGCAGACTAGATCGTTAACGGTAATATTTGTCTCCAAAGCCATCACCAAAATTCAAAATGCGTGTATTCATAATCATATTTCTAAACAAACAAAAATTATGAAATAAAACGATATAATAAAATAATGTCATTTCGAATAATCAAAATTTATATTTAATAATATCGTTTAACTTCTTTTTTCTCCGTTCTTTCATAATTGTGGAAATTACACATGTTTCAATAAAAATCACTTCTCCTGAAAAGCTTCACGAGCTCTTGTCGTTACCTAAACTAAACTAAAAATATCCTTCGATTTGTTATGAAAAACCATCTAATGCGAGTGACAGAAAATAGGAATGTGTTCTTGTAATGAATCCCGTCGGAGTGCACGTGTTTGATTTGTAAAAACAAAAAAACAAAAAATGCGAGAATTGCGTATAATTTAGAGAATCCGGGTCTGACGAACGTCGCTTTCGTCCACAGATAACATTAAAATGATAACACGATTCAAAATTGACCTGATTCAACCAATTCAATAACTCAAAAACCAATGCTTTCCGCCGATTTCTTTTTGCATCGTTTTTTTTATTAAAACGTTGATTTACTTAGGTTACGATAAAAAAAAAGTGCCCGGTAAACGTTGGTTTGTACCAAAATCAAAACGGAGACTACAACAATTGCTGCAGGTTTATTTGCGGAATAAAAAAATGAAAAATAGTTTCTTATTTGTATTAGTTACGCGGTGGTCATGACTTTCGATCTTATAAAATTAATAACGTTATTATATTTACGAACGTTCACAATAACCTTGGGACGATGTGTGTGTGTGTGTAATAAATATTATATAGAAAGGATTATCTAACTCTGTTTTTAAACGAACCTACTCGTGTACACACACACACACACACACACACACGTTAGGAACTTAATAATACCGTGTAGTGTTTCTAAAACAAATATATATTTATCGCAAAAATGTAAAAAAAAAAAATTAAATACAAACCAGTTAAAAATAATTTTTCAATTAAGAAAAATTTTCAACCTCTACTACTCAATATAAGAGCGCGTGTAGACGCTGAAATAAAACACTCCATTTACGTTTTTTTTTTTTTTTTAATCGAATAAAAAAGTATGAACCAAATTTTCGTGCGGCCGGGCGTGTGAAGACGATTCGGTGTCGCAAAAATGGAAGCTGTGTTCTCTTCTTCACAAAACCCACGCGAGAAGCTCTGCGACCTAACCGAGACGAAATATCGAAAACGCATTTACGTTCATTAAAAACTCTCCATCAAATCGTGTGCGCATAAACACTTGATCTTGCTATAACGTTTTTGATCAATGTATCCCTGCACGTCCGTCCAACTGCGAATTTCTTTTTAACCCAACGACACGATCGTCGTGGCTCGAATAATAATAATAATAAAACAAAAAAATTGTCTTGTCTCACAACAATAATAATCACACGTAATGTATAATAATGTATAATACGCGCACGCGTTCGTTTTTATGTTTAAACGGACGAAAAAAAATCTCGCGGTAAAATCAATGATTACGAATTCCATAAGAGCCGACGGGATTTAACGCGGTCGATTTAAAACACACACACACACACACATTTATAAAATACATACGAATCCGATAGTAACGATTGTACGGACAGAATTAAAATGATTTATGATCGATTTGAATGGACAATTTTTGGAAATTCGCATTTGACGCGCAATACAATATCATAATATGTCGCGCGGTGACGTGTTATTTCGTATTTAACGTTAAAATACGACTAAAGGTCACTAAATGTCCGTGCGAATGAAATATTTTGTCATATTACGTATGTTCTCTCTCCATTTTCGACAGCTGGGCGAAATATCCGGAGTGGACTCCGCACGTCTTTCCCCGGTACGGTTCGTTTTCATATTAACTTTTATCAGTTATTATATTAACTTCTTCTTTTGGTTTTTACAACTTCCCCCCGAGAGAATTTTCGCCTCCAACACAACACCACCATCTGTGTCTGTTTTGAACCGTAGCTCTCCGTTCTTCTATACGTACACGGTCCTTAGATCGTCGAACCAACGTCAACCGCATCTATTCATCATTCTCTACGTCTGCCACAAGGCCTCTATCCCCGAGGTTTCCGTTCGACAGATTCTCCGATGGTATCACCGTCCCGTTATCTTCGTATTTATATCCGCACATACGGAAGAATAAAACTGGATATCGACGACCATACGCCATTCAGTTCCGTGTTGTGATACCCACTTCGCCAACCGTTTGTTGTTTTATCGAAAAGATGAGTTTCTCCGTATTTGGTTTTCCGCGGTTTTTAGCTTCTTTTCTGCCCGAAGAATCGTTGTTCACGATTCACAGTCGTACACGTCGTAAGAGTTGATCATTAGTATATCCAAAAAAAAAAAACAAAAAGAATAGTTTGGATCGAAAATATGTTTTTTCTTCACAAAGTACGTACTATCGACAGTAAGAAAATGAAAAGAAAAATCAATTACGAAGAATTACAAATACGATTAAGTTTCCATCAATAATACGTACATTATCCGCGAGAAACGTGTGCACGATTCGAGTATTATTGAATTATTGAGAAATCATCGTCACCATCGCCGACGATGCACGAATATAAATATAAAACGATTATTATAACGAAAAATAATGATTACAATAATAGTAGTAGTAAAAAGAAGAAAAAACCATTCACACAACGCGCCTCATATAATATGATCATAACAGTAGGATTTCATAATGCAAATTGGCAAACTACTATGTAATAATATAATATACTTCTACTCTAACTCTTCTTTAATACACCGTCGTGATACGTGTGTGAACGCAATAAAATAAAAATAAATAATTCACGACGAGGAAGCAGACCGTGAAACTCGAAACCGTAGCGAGTGAAAAACGTTTTACAGTATTTATTTTATTTCGCGGCCAAGTCGTCTTAGTACCAGCGAAAATCGCGATAAACTACGTAAGAGGTATATCATATAGAAAAATCGACATAATTGTCGATAGCCGATGGAATTTGATAATTATGTGATATCCTATTCTTAAGCTATCGATCGGAAATCGTTAAATCAAAGCATCGTAAAGAATTATATGTTTCGTCGTCGTTGTTCAATACGAATTTTTCTGATATTCTTATTATGAGTGACGAGCGTCTGTTTGTACGAGCGTCGAACGATTTCGATTTTTTTTTTTCTAGTCAACGAATTTTTAAGAACACCCCGAGAAAATCAACAATTATATTAATAAATAATATTTCACATTTGAATCTGGCGAAATTCTGCGGCGACGAATTTCAACCACCACAGTGCGGATTGGACGAAGCCTACCACGCGGCCTCTAAATTAACGTAATCTTATCCGGTTTGCAAATATATTTAATAATAACGAATCGATTTCTTTCTTCTTTACTTTGCTAAAAAGAAAAAAAATTTTGACATAACTCCTATAGAAATTTCCGCAAATTGATTACGACAATTTTGGAAATAAAATCGGATTATTTATATTGGCGTTTCGTTCGCACGGAGGACTGATGATCAATTTCAATTATTCCCACATAATTATGTCGTCGATAACATTTTAATATGCAGTTCAAAATCATCGTATTTACGGAAAACGCGTACGAATCAAAAACAATATTGCTTTTTTGGCAAAAAAGTAAATTTCGAAAAAAAATAGAAGATATAATTGATATTTCTAACCTATTCGCGACGAGGTTACCACATCATTCGATGTTTGATCTCGTAGAAATCGATGTGTAGGGTGATCCTATTAAAAAAAAAAAAAAAAAATACTTATGGGAATGAGAGTTTCCACGATAGATTTAATCTCGTTTCATCGGTATATCACATACGAGAATATTGTTCACGATACCGAGCAATAGAATAATATCGTATGGACCAAAGGAATTTGCGCAGTAAAACCCTGCACAGTCCGTATAAAAGCGGTTTTGAGCGTGTTTACATAACTCGATGTACGCGGTATATAATTTTTACGCATGTAACCGTAGTGAATGGTTAAATAATCGCAGAAGTCAAACACGCGTACGCGATGAGAGTACACGCAGAAACGTTCGGTTCATTAAAATTATACACACACTTATTGCGCGAAAACCCGAAGAACAGTTGAAATGAGTGGTGTAAAAAAATAATTAAAAAATTATCATTTTCGACGTAAAATTGCGTGTTTACATTTTATTATCATAATAACATACACGTGCGAATCGCACCTAATACTCTCGGAAGTTGAATCGGCGAATAACAAGAAAAAAATGAAAACTCTCATTAAATATGATGGTTTTTTTTTTGTCGACTGTATGATTACGTTTAGATTCTGTGCGTAGCGTGCGGATCATCTATCAATGATGTAATGATATTTTTTTTTTGTGTACAAATTTTCGAATAGAAAAAAAATACTCGTTATTATTGCGTTACGCGGTAGCAAATTGTTTCCATTCGGTATTATATATTTATTTGAAACGTTTTTCGATTTCCTCAGCAATTTCCTTTTGCGCGCAATTCAAAACGATCCGGACAAAACTGGAAGAAATATTATTTTTTTCAGAAGATTTTAAAAGCGGAACAAAAAAGAAAAAAAAAACTACAAATACAATGATCTTAAAATTTGTATCGGATCTTTGCATACTATATATACACGTGGTAAAATTGTCGAAAAATTTGAGCTATTCATAGCAATTCTTAGACGTTGACCTCTTCAGATCATAAATAAGGTACAATTTTTGGTTTTAACGACTGACAATTTTACAAAATACGTATGTCCTACACGTCACTTCTCGACTACATTCAAAAGATCTCGACAATCCCGAGTCATTATTATTATTATTATTTTTTTTTTTTTTTTTTTTTTTTTGTACTACCACTTTAAATTTTCCGACAAAGTGCGTATTACACCGAAGCTTCGTTCAGAATCGTTTTATCGAATGCGCCGAATTTATACCGACTATTAACAAAACTCTAGAACTTTATCTAAGTATGAAATTCACATAAGCGACATCTGCGTCTCGTTACCATTTTCCAAACATTAAAATATTCAGTACTCCACACTTCTGTTTTTAATTATTTAATAACACGTCGGACAAAATGAATCGTTAACAATTTTTATTATTATTATTATCATTATTATTTTTACGCGCCAAATACACAAAAACGTTTGCCTTCCATTCGCCTCGTCGCATACACATACCATCGTGATACGCGCGCGTGTAACTACTATGATGGCTTAAAGGACAGTAGGCCACCGCGTGAATAACGTTGATAACGATAATAATAATGATGATGATGATGATGATGATGATGATGATAATGGTCAGGTTATAAATATAGGACTCTCACCTATACACGCTCTCGTCGTAATAGAGGAGAATCCGGAGCGGCTGGTTCACGCTTCTCTTTCTCATTATGTGCGGCGATTCGATATGTACCCCGTGTATTATCTGTAATAAATAATAAATACTTTTAGCGATTTCGAACACACACACACACACAAAAAGAGCATCGTTTGTCACGATCGAAAAGCCAACATTATCCGAAACACGACTCCGTCACATTAGACCGTCGTGGATATTAATCATCGTTCCCCGATGATGTATACTAAAAATCAATACGTACATACATGTTTAACATAAAAAAGAAAAAACTATTACGTCAATTCAGACGCTTAGGCTTAAATCTACATTTATAATACGTCAGTTATAAAACACAGTTGTTCCCTCAATTGGAATTCGTATTTCAAAATGCTGGTCCGCAGTGTTTTTTTTTTTGTCTTTTAATTTCCAGCAATTTTTTTTTTTTTTTATTTATTTCAAAATATACTCCAAAGATAAAAATGTCACGCGTTTTACCCAATAAATGTAGAGGAAAAGAAAACATTTTATTCCATATATCGAATTATGCATCATTCGCGAGGATATGCCACACAATGCATCAATCGGTCGAAGAAGTGGAAGCCAATAAGTCGCACTGATTAAAATTTTTTTACTTAACTCCGGTCTGTGGTCAATAAATACGTAAATATTTTTCTTCACGATATTCGCTGTATCGCTCATTATTCACGTATTACCTAATTCTTATACATAACTATTATTCAATACATAAGAAGACAGTGAATAATAATGCTATGAAGTAGGTCCGTGATGGTTGAAATTCTGTAAAAGTGGTCCGCGACTCGAGTTGAATTACCACTGGATGATAATAACAATAATAATAATAATAATAATAATAATAATAATAATAATAATAATTATTATTATTATTATTATTATGTTATATGAAATGAAATATCTTACATGATTAAAATTTCATTATTAACAAAAAAAAAAAAAATGTTTACTATTATTATTGAAAGTAACAAAGTATTTAACACAGCAGCTGTTGGTTGAACAATCGCCGTTTTTTCTTTCAACAAATTACACGTACAAATTGTATTACGTTTCTTTTTCTTTCATATTGTTTTCGTATATACATAAAATGTACACACATTTACAGGAAATTTGATTAAACGCGCGCGCGCACACACACGTAATTCAAAAGTGAATATTTAAGGAATCAAAACGATTTTTTTTTTACATATTACACAACGAAATAAATAATTTTAATAATACAAAGAAAAATGTATATTTACGTTGCGTAACAATACAGCTCATTCAGCAAGAAAAAAACATATAGTCTTAACAAAAATTTTTTATCGTATCAATATCATTATATCATTTATGTGCAACTTTAGGCGTCTAGCCAGTTAGTCGACACAGATAGATCACGAGTCTAGAAATAAAAAAAACCTAAAACTATAGTGTTAATATATTATACTAACGTGTAATAATATCAAGAAAAGAAGAAATGAATGGATCGGACATGTAATGAGACATAGTGGATGCTGAGATTAATTATGAGAAGCTGGGTAGAAGGTAAAAATTCTAGGGAAAGATAACGAATGGAATATATGTAATAAATAATGAAGGTTTGCAAGCCATCCGTCGTAAAATTAAATATTTTTTTTTAAGCATACGTAATCCGAATTTTTTTTTAATTTTTAGTCTTCCGCGCGCGTTAATCAAAAAAAAAAAAAAGACTATAAAATATAGAAAAAACGGTGTCACCAAATAAAATATATAGCGAAAAATGATAGATCGCCCCGAGAAGTCGGACAACTACCGAAACGCTTCGCCGTTTAGAATTTAAAAAATGAATATTTTCACTTTAGTAGTTATGTAACACGCGTCATAGGGTAAACAAATTAAAGTTTAGCGACCATCTTAATATCTATAAAATGTTTGTTTGAAACTCCGACGCGACTCGGAATATATTTTGAAAATTAACTCCCACAAAAAGCTACTCGTTCATATTATACACTCGGACGGATGTAATCACCGCAGTGTACATATAACAACATTCAACTAATTTTATTATTATTATTATTATTAAAATGTGTGTTTAAACCTTTTTCACTGTGACCGTTTAAATACGTGGTGTACAGCGATTTCTAGAATTTAGTGAATTAATTTTAAAATTCAAACGCTCATTGCGTTCGGGACAACCGGACGTGTGTGCAATTATGGAATATAATTTAAATAAATATTTTACATTTAAATTGAAATCTTTTTTTCAACAATTTTAAGAAAAAAAATAATTACACGATCATACTTCGAATGAAATATAACGTTTTTAAACATTTTGTAACATAAAAATGTTTCGAATTTATATATATATATATATATATAAACCTTACAATTTATATTAAATATATCGGATGTTGATATAAATTATATTACGATTAATAGTCACCTGAAAAATAATCAAGAAAATGACTCGTGGAAATAAGAAATACAACTGGATTAATTAATTTTTTTTTTCTGTGTCCTTATATGACCGGACGTTAGTCAAATCGAATTCTCCTTCATAACTACGTGTGATATATACGACGCGTAACCCAATAAAAATAAGTAATGAGTACGTAACACGCAGAACGAGGAGCAGCACAGTAGTTATCATGGAACAATTTTTCGAATTTTTCAATTTCAAAATGAATATGCACGAAAACGGTATGACAATCGTTACGTTAATATTAGAAGTAAAATTTTCGTAACACAATTTTTTAAAATTTTTTTGTCACCCGCAATATTTTGTTTTGCTATTTCTCTTTAAACATGTAATGATAGCCACTCTTTATTAAATTATATTGCATAATGTATAAAATTGTAAATAAATAGAGTGTCTATCATTATGTTCTAATTGCCATTTCGATAAAAATAATTAACACAATATCGATGACGACCATCACTCTCGCGCCAGGCTCGATTCGTTCCCTTTTTTGATTCTCGGGAATCCTGATGTTTAAAAATTTCGTCAAATAAATTAATATTAAATAATAATAATAATAATAATAATAAAAAAAAAAATATAATAAATAAACTTCATCAGTTTCAATTTGCTTATTTTCAATATTTTCATCATCCGAATATGAATATCTCCGACGGCTATGTCTGGTAAAATACAACTAATATATTATTATTAATACGAATAAATATATATTGCGACATTAGGATCCTCGAACTCACCATTCCGAGACAATCTTTTAAAATAGACATATATTGTAGTGAATTTAATAGGCGAGGCGTTATTTATTAATATCGCACCGTTTTCCTATTCCATTATTATTACTATACGTATAATAATATCGCGCACAGGCCAATATAATAATTAAAATCCAACTTTATACACACACACACGTTGTGGCTGTGATAATGTTGTGTTTCTCTTGCAACGGCCCCATTCTCTCCTCAACATCACCACCATCGCAATAACGACAAATTTGAAGGTTTACTTTCATATTCTATTAAAACCGTAGTAATATAATATACACAATTTACGCTGAAATACTATTATTAACACGACTTAAATTTATAACGGTTAATCGAAGGGGGCGGGGAAACACTTTCTATAACCGATTAATAGAACTCAATAATAATGTAAAAACGGATAATACGCTAAATAAAAAAAAATGTTAAGGGTCATCAAACACGTAACATGTTTAAATTGTTTTACGTGTAAAATAAGATATTTTTTTTAATAATAAAACGAATTCGCCACGCTTCATACGTTATCCATATATGGTTACCGCGTAACTCGTTCGGAGTCCTTTCTAGCCACGCATCAGGACACTCACTTCTCTCTCTCCTCTTTTGGGAAATAAAAGTATTGTTAAAACAGTTACGCGAACATTGTCAATCGATGATTCGTCGTCGTTATTATAATATAAAAAAAAAAAGCGTTTAAAATAGAAATGACAATTTCCAATCTTAATTCGGACCATTTTCGGAACATAATATGGAACGCCAAACGACGAAATTCCGGATTCTTTTTTCAATGTGTATCGTTTAAAATATTGCCGTCGTAATAATTATTAAAACAATATTATCGTAGACGGCATATTCTCATAGTTTCGGCCAGTTGTTTTTTGACGTATTTTTTTTTTCTTCTCTCAAACGGCGTTGTACGTCTCGACATTTAATATCTCCTGTATTAGTATTCAATGTAATGATTGGTTTACAGCAATTTCTCTGTCACTGGCCTTACTCTTCAATTCCCGATACGAACTACATTCTTGGTCTCCTATATAAACCGGTTAATGCATTATAATCGCGGTCTTCCTCTGCGGTTTTTTTCCATCAACCATCCCTTCCACGACTAGTTACTCGCCTATTAGTGTCCATAACATGATCTATTCGTTCATTTCTCGTCTTTTCTTTGTACTTTTTCACACTGACCTCCTTTCCAAACTAACCCTTTATTAAACTTCTTCGTTCGTGATCAGTTCATCAGCTTATCTATTTTGCATCCGACCGTGTCAAAATACGTACTTCACATTTATTTGTTTACTGTAGTCCGTGTTTCGCATACTTTTAAATGTTTCAGACGTAAGTTTTTAGAGAATTTCTCTTGACATTTAATGTACGTTTTATACACTACTCGTATATTTGGCAGATCGTTTCGTTTATTATTACATAATCGTCTACACACGACGAGATATTGACACACGTATAAAATTCGTTTCAGCCAACAGACCACGAACGCGTCTACGGGCGCGCGTTACTTTGTAATTTATTCGAACGCCGTATTCGTTTTGAATTAGTAGAGAAGAAAAAAATAAAAATATATTGTAATATTATGTGCCTCGATGCAATTCAGAAATATACAAATCATTCGGCCGTGTGCCAATCGCACAATTACGCGGCCAGTTTTTCGATTGTGCGCAAACTGCCGTTAGGATTCCGAATGTCGTATGGATCCGTCGATTCGTTATTGTATTTGACATTATCGTGTTGGCATGTTCACAGATGACAAACGGTTAAAGTAGAAAAACGTCAAAATTCATTGCATCGTTTCGACAAGAAAATATTGAGAAAACGATATAATATAATATAGTCTCCACGGAGCGTATAATAATAATAATAATAATTATTATTATTATTAACGAACAGATTCACGAATATTTCAATACAGTACGTACTACTACTCCACTCAAGAGCGGACCCAGGAGGAGCACTGTGGGCGAGTGTTCTCCGTTAACAAAAAAGAAAAGACAATTCTATTAGTATTTTTATATTGTATGTATTATTACATTATTATATCGACACGGGAGCAGAATGTCGTTTATATTTCCATTTATAAAAGTATTTCTTACGATTTTATCTTTTTCCCCTGTCCGTATTGCCTCTGCGGAAAAACGATTCTCGGCCATTAAAAAAATTACGAATCGTCCGATCTTTAAACCATATCATTTATACGAATAAAAAAGAGCACATAATTGATTCGGTAATCGATAGATTACTAAATTACAATTTACTAATAAAAAAAAGAAAGAAGTTTCAAACCGAAAAGAATAATTTAAAACGAAACAAGGGGGGGGGGGAAAGATATAAAAATCTCTCTCGTTCGAAAAAAAACGGATTTTATTTGTAATTCGCGTGTATAAAATTGAAATATAAATCACGGACGATATAAAAAAAAAAAGTAAACACATACCACCGTTTTCCGAATATAATACGCGCGTGTAAATATATGAACAATATTGTAATATTATCCATTGTTATATACCTCGGTGCATTAACATAAAACAAACAGAACTAAAAGAAATAAAATAATAATATTTATAATGAACGTTTATTACGAAAGTTGAACGACTCGAGGGCGTAATTTATTATAATTATTAATTTATATTTTATACGGTGTTATGAATGGGATCTGTAAAAAATAATAATAATAAATAAATATACACTTTGGCAAAATATTTTTGCGTCAGAGAAACGGATTTCACGTACTAATATTATTATTACACTTTGGAAATTAAAAAAAAAAAATAATCGTTTTTTTTTCAATTTTGAAATTTAGCAAAAAAAAAAAAAATATATATATATATATATATACTCTTCGTAGGCGTAATAATCGTATAGGGCCGTGCCTATATACCTCTCGCCAATAACCATTGCATCTATTCTACAAGTCAGGGTTTATTCTAAGGATTTTTTTCTACTGTCCAAAAGCTAAATAAAATTTCATTCGGATCGTAATATCACTTTTCTCCTCGTACCCTAAAAAAATGTCACGTGTATAAAACGAATGTTTTTTTTTTTAAAAAAAAAAACTTATATTTTTTTCAATAAAATAAAGTCATACAATTAAAATATCGATAACGCAATAAGAAAAGAATTATTAATTTCATTTAATTATTAATTATATTGACTATACACAGTCAACATTTAAAACTTCCGTTTTTTCCCGAATATTTTCTTCTTCCAGAACGCCTCTTTTTTGGAACACATTACGCGTGTACTGCAGTAGGACGCCCACAAAATTCGTGAAACCTGCAACTGCCCGTTTAACGTCTCCTATTACCACTCAATTCGAGCATTCACTGACCGCGTTTTTAAAATATACGTTAATTTTTTTTTGTTTTTTTACTTAATTTTCGAATAATATTTTTCTTTCGCGTTTACGCCGCGAAGTATTGTTATTTCGTTATGCGAAGTATATATATATGTTAATACGTTCTGTATAATAAATAATAGCATAATTCATAATAATAATAATAATATATCGTATATTATCCGCATAATAGGATATATTATATGTTTGCGGATTAAGAAACGCGGTTCTTTATATATATATGTATAAATAAAAAAAATAATACGAGTAATTTGATTTCACGCTCGACGGTAAAACAAAATTTCCAATACGCAAACGGTATTAAAAAAAAAAAAAAAAAAACAATTAAATATTTGCGGTTCGAACCTGTGTTTCACAACAGTATTATGAATGAAGTATGAAAATAACGAAAATGAATTATGTTTTAATAAATTTTAGACGCGTAGTACACGGTTTGCTTTGAACACGTGCGTGTGAAACGCGTTTGTTTCGATCAATAGAATTTACGTCAGAACAATCAAGAAATTGCGTTGAACACGCGTGGTATTTGTGCGTATAAATGCGTAAAACGCGGGGTTTTTTTTTCACTTTAAATTCGACGAGTTTTTAAAACGTTTTTTTTTTTACCAAAAAAATCATTCTTCTGATTAAACGATTATAAGTTTTTTTTTTTTGACCTTGCCTAAATTCTAATTCCTATTGTTCGAGGTTTTCGGACAAGAAGAATTCGAAGGAAATCGGTTTTGCGGAACGAATACACCTCCGGAACAGTTACGTCGTAGTAGAAGAAAAAGACGAAAATAATATGTCATTTCTACACGCACTATTATAGTGCGTCTAATTTCGACAATTCACGTTCGTTTACTGCGTTCTTTCTTGTGTCGTGTCCGTTTTACACGAACGTATATAGAATAACGATTTTGTCAGAAACTCATTGTACGTTTAATACGACCATTGGCTTTTTTTTTCCCTTCCCGATAGGTTTACAGCATTTATTATTTTTTTTTCCGCGTTCCACTCGCGACAACGACACACGTGTTCACCGCAGACCACGATGGCGCGCAGGAATTATTTGACGATTTATCGGGTGTCGAAAAACCTATTAAAAAAAAAAAAAAAACACGCAGAAAAACGACTATTATTGCAGTAATGTAAACTATATACAATTGAACGGAGGACACACAGTGATTCTTTAAAAACATCTTCAATCGCACCGGCGTGCATGTACGCTAATAAACCATAGACGTTCTGACGACGTCAATGATTTAAATACGTTTTTATAAATATCGAAATTTTTTATTATTACAGTATACGATTAATTTAAATTGAAACGGATCGCTTTTTTCCCCTCCAAAACGCACTTATTAGGTGGCTATAAGAATTGTTCAGTTCGCGCGACACGTTGAACCGTGTAAAACGACGTTGCTCTACAATGGCAAATAGGCATCTAATAGCTACTGTGTTGACGTATCTTTACTCAACGTGCTTTTACAGTTCGCTGTAAATGACATAAAACTCGTCTCCTGTTTTTTTTTTTATGTGCCTGAATAGTGTCTCTTCGCCGCATAAAAGCTTTCGTCAATAAAAATCAAAATTAATAAAACGAAGTATAACACGATATTAATAAATTTTACACGTTTTTATTATTATTATTTTTTTTACACAAAAACTATATTAAACGATAAAAATTATTATCGATTAACGCGTTGAATTTATATATATATATCGGTCTCGATTAAAAAAAAGAGCCGTCGTCGAGTATTAATTCAAACAGAAAATATAAACCTCCGATGTAAAAAAAAAAAAAAATTAACAAGAAAATATAATCTAATACTATATTACATGAAACAGATTTCATATTCGTATTGACAATATAGAGAACTGAATAACGATTTCTCATGACTAATATATTTTTATTGAAAAGACCGACGTTGAATTGAAAAAAAAATTACAATTTTAAGAAAACAGTATCTAAAATTGTTTAGGTCAGGTTTTTTTTTAACGAAATAAATCTTTGCTTTGGACGAAAAAAAAATACGTTTCCGCTTATGTACGGAAAACCGATTTTGAAAAGTCTCAAATGTATATTAGATTTATTATTTAACGATCACGTGGATAACGTTAAATTTTTCGGAAGTAATCAAAAACGAGAACAATGAGTATGTCGTCACGTGTACGGAAATAGCGAAATTGCTATTCTTTGGGAAAAAAAGAACCAAACAATACACATTACACGTAATGTGATTAAATAATCGTTGCGAAGAAATTTTTTTTCCTTCTTAAGAACAATGGTTTACCGAATCACGGTGTGTAATTCGGGAAAGAAAGCACGAAATACATATAATTAACGGAAATTTACATTCATATAATTTAACAGAAAAAAAATTACCAATCGGTGACACTTATCGTTTAAAACAGTATTTTCACTCCGAAACGCTCTGGATATCGTTTTATACAAAAAAAAAAAAAAAAATATATGCATTAAGAATCACGAAATCTTTTATACGAAAGTGATTTAGATCATTATTATTATTATTATTATTATTAATGATGGATTCGATAGATAATTTACGATTCACCGTATGGTTCACCGCCGAATCATTACACTAAGGCGCATAATTAAAAAAAAAGAAAACGTGACTTATAATATTGTTTTATGTTCGAAATAACGATTGTGCTCAGATGTGAAGTCGTCTCGGTTTTTTTTTCGGAGATTTTCCTAATTATAACAAACAGATGACACGTTATTTGCGGGATTTTGAACACGAGGGACGCAACAAAAAAAAATCTTTACTTTTACCTGTAGCCGATCATAATTATTATTATTATTATTATTATTATTATTATTATTATTATTATTATTATTATTATTATTATTATTATTATGATCATCATCATCATCATCATCATCATCATCATCAGAGAGCAACTCGTTTTCACTCGTAAACGTGTTTTACAGTGCAAGACATAACAAAATTTCAATTAATCAAAATTATTATATTTTAAATAAATAAATAAATATATTAGATACGTGAAACTCTTGAAATGCGTCAAAATAAAAAAACTGTTGAAAACTGAAATAATTTCCAAACTTTTAATATAATACAGCCAGTAAATATACAATTTTTTAGTATAAACGCGCGAGCGAATTCCGGAACCATGTAACAAACATATTTAAATTCGAAGTATAAGAAAAAAAAACAGAAAAAACAAAAAAAAAACACGACCATATATAAATTGGATATAACAATGAGCCCATGTATGGCGCAAGCGCAACAAATAATGGATTATAATAATAATAATAATATAGTCGTTGCGAAACGTAAAATTACCGAGAGTTTCTTTTCTTTGTAAAAGAAAAAAAGAGTTTTTAAATAATTTCGGCTTAATTCGTAATATATTTTGCAAATAATCTAATCTGGACGTTTTTTCACGTGTTATACACGTATTATACAATACGTACTCGTTATTATAATATATAACGAATTTATTATTATTATTACTGTTTACCACAGATATGTACATATAAGATTAATATAAAGAATAATATTTGATAGTCGTTTTCTCGTTATCAGTTACACGGGCTATGTATGAAATTTTTAGAAAGACCTCGTCATAAATTAGTTTTAATGACTTTACTTGTTAAGAAATATTTAAACGTTCGTTTAAATTCTTGTGGCAAACAATTTATTCACATCAGAGAATTGTTAAACCCTGTCAATAAATGATTTTTTTTTAATATTATTATTTATAATAATATTGATAATAGTCTAATATTGATAACGTTTGTTTATCGGAGTTGTCTTGTTTGCATAATATGGCGCGTCGTGTTTTAGAGCTAATTCTGCGATGGTGTACTTGAAGACCGCTATCTAATATTAGTATTAACTAATCTGTGTTATTCACAGTGTCTTTGACACGTTATATGTCCGTTCGGCATTTGTCTCTTATCCCTTTATATTGTGTGTTTATAAAAACTTACTAATTATTATTAATATTCTTTACTGCTTGAGAACAAAATACGGCCAATACTTTAGACTATGAGAATTTCGGAGATTCGATGAATTTTTATTCTTCACAAACTACGCGGTGTACGATTTTCTAACGTTTTTTTTCCGCAAAAAAAAAAAAAATTCCGTTAATTCGTATTTATATACCAGCTAAATTACCCGGGCTTCTCCCGTACGCAATTTTGAACGAGAATGTAATTATTATTTTATTTTTTTTTTTAATGATTCTTATTTAAAAACGATTCTATGATATACACAAATACTGGCACAGGAACTACGAATTTTTTATATAAATATTCGAAAAATACGATTTTCCGTGAATTTGTCCCGCGATAATCGTTTTCTTCCCTTTAAATACAGTTTACGAAAGAGTTATGCATTTTTACACGGACGTTCACGATAGAATTAGAATTTCCTATGTTTCGCGTCTAACATTTTTAACATTTTACATCGTCAATTCTCGTAAAAATACAATAAAATCTTGGATTTCGAGATTTTCAAAGCTCATAAAAAAAAAAAAAACAGCGGAGAATAAAATTGAAAGCGACAACGTACGCGTAAATTGGTCGATGATCGTTTTCGAAACGCGTTATAAATTATTAGAGTTACACTCAGATTTAAAAAGGAAAAAAAATAGCCAATACAAAACGGTGACCTACCCCACAAGGTAAAAAGTATGCGTATTATTATTATTATTACAATAATAATTGAAAACGTATTGTTCGTTAGGATTTTTTTTTGTTTTTTTGAATTTAATTCCGTTTTTATAATTTACAATTGTTCGTTTATCGCGATCGAGTAAAGAAACTCGCGTTGGTTTCTCCGAGGCTGGGGAATCGAAACGGAACACTCATCGGTTTACAATGTGAAACTTTCCGAACAATCGTATCGAATAAAACCGAACGAAACCGATTAAACGCGAGACGCAGTAACAATCACAGAACGCAAATCGAACAAGTAGTCGTATTTGGGACATTAACGAGATTATTAATACGAGAGTTAAGATAAAAAAAAAAAAAAGTTTCCTTTTAATCCTTTGACTTAACGCTCGCGCGGGTTTACTTCTTACTTTTTCAACTTGTTTTCACTGGAATTAAAGTCGAATTTTTTTTTCCTCGTTCTTTTTTTTCTTGTCTTAACGTACGTTTTAACACACACACAAAATAATTCAAATTGATACGTGTTTTTTTATTTTGCTTACTATACGCCTCCCCCCCCCCGATATATTTCGTCTTATAATATTATATATATATATTTTTTTTTTTGTAACAAACTATTGGCACCGTTGGCTTAATGAAATTATAGCGAATAGCATAAAATCATCGACTCGCCTCAGCCTTGAAATCGAATACAATAATACACCGTTAACCCACCACATCAAACACACGTATATTGCGTAATATAAATGACGAAAAATTAATAATAATAAAAATCGAAATTGAATTTTAATTAATTTTCGATTGATTAACGACTTAAAAAAAACAATATCGATTTCGATTAACATTTTACACATATGTTAAAAAAAAAAATAATATATACACGTTATATTGAACGTTTCTACGCGAATTCAAATGCGTTGCATAACGGATTCTGCGGAGAGAAATGGGTAGTATGGCCGATAAAACTGGTTCCCTGCCGCTGTTTTTTTTTTTTCTTCTGTCTCGTGAAACATTATACAAACATTCTCACATATACAAAACAGGTTTTTATTTATATTTTCCACCCATCCACCCACCCCCCCCCCGAACATTACCCGCACAATAAAAAAAAAAAATATTCGACAATTTTCGCGCATACTTCGGCGCCGGTGATTAACCGGCACGCCGCCACCCACAGGCGTATTGAAAAAAGAAACGTTACGAACGCCATCGGAAAAAGCGAATAAACGAATAAAAAAAATTGTTGTTCGACTTGCAAAACATAAAATTATTATTACGCACAGCGCAGACACGCTCGCGTGTAACGACGCTGACGAATAAAATTTCCAAGAATAATAATAATAATAATATTATTATTATTATTATTATTATTATTATTATTATTATTATTATTATTGGGACTCGGATTCGGGGGAAAGAACGAAGTATTTATGACGTAAACACTAAATAAAATGATTTTAAAAAACACTCGCTTTAAATAATCAATTTCTTTTTTTATTTATTTTTTTTATTTTCCAAACAAAACAAAATACACGTAATATATCGTATGTATGAATGATTTTGTTCAGTCAAATTTTATTCGGAAAAAAAAAAAAAACGAGTTTGATCCGTGTAATTCAAATGTGAAATCGACAGGTGTGACACAATAGGACACGTGTAATTTCGAGAACCGCTTTGTTTAAAACGCACCGCATATTGTCCGCAATGATTTTCTGTATTTCAGTGTTTTAGATGAATTTCTTCCTATTATCATAGCAAATAATAATAAAAATTCCCGAAAAATCGTTATGAAAAAAATGCCACCCAAATAAAAAAAAAAAAAAAAGTTCGTATCGTTAGAACATAATACGACGACATAGAGTGTGCGTACTTAAAACAAATTTCTATCTATTGGATAACAACGAAATCTGAGACCTTATTCCCACGCAAATTCAATAAAATAAATCAATATAACATATAGTATATCCTATGTAGGAAAACACGCACAAACATCCGACATAACATACAGAGTGTCTCAAGGTGATCAGACGAATAGCTTCTGTTCGATTCCGTATATTTAGGTTTACTCTTTTCCTCTTGTAATAATTACGACAGAACCCAGCTGCGCTACAACAGATGAATGCCTGTAATGATAACACAATAGTTATTTATTGGAAAAAATCGATTCCGTGTCCGAGATCTGTCGTTATATACCGTAACCTCGTGGTCGTATGAAATATATTTGAATTTTAAGAAAATTAACGGCGTAATTGAAACTTAAAAAAAAAAAAAAATGTTTCTAAAACGTATTATTCCACGTAATTATCGTTATCTCGATTATTGAAAATGTGTTTATTATAGCGCACTTGTAAAAAAAAACGTTAAAAAAAAAAAAAAGTAGCATTTTTCGAATCTCCGCGAGACACCCTACAGCAGCAACCGAACAAATAAACTATAAAATAACGAACGTTAATATTATTTTACGTTGTAAACAGACGGACAAATTTTAAATATTCGATTGTTTTCACCTACAAACGTGCACCCCCTGTAGCAAGTACATAATATTATTATAGAATTTCGGACGTTTTCAAAGAAACTATTGTACGCAGTGTACACACGAAGCGCGTTTAAAAAAATACACGTTTCGGCTCGTGTGGGACGATCGGCAAACGCAAAAGCGGCGAATCGCTAAAAATAATAAGGATTATTTTGTTCGCAGACGAGTGTCGAAACACAAAAATTGAGTGTATTTCGCGTGAGTCCGCCAAGTGAAAACCAATACGCGTCTTGAACTTAATACATATATATATTTTTTTTTATATGCACTGCAGTCATCGTGAGACGTTAAAAAAATAAATAAATACTGTTGCCAAAATGACGAGTTTTTTTAAAAATCGAATCGCGTGCACACGGTCGTGCGTTATTATTGAAAAAAAAAAAAAATCCGTAAAAAAAAATATATGTATATGGCAGTAATATCGAGTGAGGTGATGCGCGACTTTCACCGCGCGCGTAAAAATCATACATTATTATTATTATTATATATCTCGTGTCCGCTTCGTACAGACGTAATTATTATTATTAAAAAATTGGAAATGCTAATGGAATGTACACACAACACGTAATACTATAATCGACAGTGCACTTTTTATCTCTATAGGGTTAATAATATTTTATGAATATCGAAAAATCTGAACACTATTTGCAATTTCCCACATCAGGTGTACGCGCGCGCGTTTCCTAAATTTCTACAAAAAAAAAAAAAAAAATCTTTAAAGATTCGCAGGGAGAGTTTTCTTCGTGTTTTATTAGCTTTCAATTAAAACAGCTCGACAATTTTATTATATACCTTAAATTTAACGGTGTACGGTTGAAAAGAAAAAAATCATTTACTATATTACATAATAACCGAAACGTTTATGAACGATTTTCACGGAAATTAAGATCGAATATAATATACAACAATAATACCGGCTGCTAATAGATTTAAAATATATATATATATCAAAAGTACGAGTTAAATTTTCAAGCCGGTTTCGCGGATCAAATTCAAGATGGAATTACTATTGAGGAAGATGTTATTTATAGAGGATTTGTGAAGCAAAAGCGGTTTACAACATCGAAAGAAGAAACACATATATTTTTTTTAATAATAGTTTCAGCCGGGGACGGATGAATTATTTCACCGCGTGCTTAATTTCTTCGTTCATAATTGAATGAAATGAAAGTTCTTCAATATTTATTGTTTTACAAATGTATTTTTCTTATTATAAATTTGATATTGACGGCGAAATTCATAAATTATGGATTTAACGGTACTTGCTGAGGTATGAAAATTTCGCCACCTCATTAGATAGTATACATCCGTATAATCTCGAAATTTTTTTTTTATTTGTATAAAATCTACTGCTAAAAACAGTTCGATTCGTTACGAAAAAAAAACATATTTTTATATTGTCCGTTTCGTTAGGACGCACGTACGCGACGTATGCGTTTCGATTTATATAATACACTGGAAGAAAACCGATGAAATTAAAATAATAAATGTATAATAAAATTTATTTTTTATTAATAGGGCCGGGAAGTTAAAGGAGTTACAAAAAAAAAAAATTCGGTAAATATATTATGCGAAATACGTATATTAAAAAAATTATTATAAACTTGAAAAATATAAACCGAATAAAATTAACAATAGTTAGCGTTTCGATTAAGATAAACGCGAACAGATGCGCATTAATAATATTTTGTCGAAAACAGAATATTATATCGAAACGATTTTTTTTTTTCAAACTCCGCCGTTGTACGAAATGCGTTCGTAGCTATCATAAATCGGAATAATACGGAAAAAGAAATTATCCCACCACGACTTCTCGGGCCTTATAATATTATAAACGTATATGGAAAATATAAAAATATCCGAACGTTAGAGGCAATGGACGACTTATCCTGAAAAAAAATCGACGATCATACATTTAAAAAAAAAAAACACACACACACATTGTAGATCCCCCGAGACGTTCTCACGCCGACGATCGAATATAAATTATTTAAAATCACGGAGATGTTTTTTCCTCTTTCGAAATTCACGGAGACTTCAACAACCGTTGACGTACATATTATATATATATATACACTACGCGACGTAATAATAGATCATTTGTAATTCAATGATAGAGCTATATCGACTAAATGACACGCGGTGGTCGTTAAAAAGTTATATACTTTTTTTTTGTACGATTCGACGTAGAATTATTCTAAATTACGTTACAGTTGCACAACAGTAATAGTCGGTCGCTGTGCAACTATATACGGAGGAAAATCGATAAAAAAAAAAAAATAAAATGTATTTTGTCCTTTGGTACGATACATTATCTTATTTTTCGGCTGTACTTTTGTATCGATTTCGAAGTTAAAGCGTCAAGCAACTCGATTAAAACTATTTTGACTTTTATTTCGAACGCATACGTTTTACCAGAAAACGTATTGTACATTAAAGTGTAGTAAAAATGATAATAGAACAAAAAAAAAAAACGGTGCGGTATTATAAAACATCGCCACGCCTATTAAATTTACTACAATATATGTCTACTTTAAAAGATCGTTTCGGAATGGTGAGTTCGAGGATTCTAATATCGCAATATATATATATATATATATATATATATGTCCATTTGTATTAATTATATTATTTTATTGTATTTATTATACTCGAACGATAAAGATAATTAAAATACACATATTGAAACTATTTAAGTTTATTTATTATATTCTTTTTTCTCATATTTTATATTAATTTACTTGACAAACTTTGTGAACATCTGTATTGTCGAGAATCCAAAAATAAAGAATGCCTTGATCCTGACGCGACGGACCGAGAGTGATGCCCGTCGTGTCGATATTATGTTAATTATTTTCATCGAAACGGCAATTAGAACATAATGATAGACACACTATTTATTTACAATTTTATAAATTGTACAACGTAATTTAATAAAGAGTGGCGGCGGCCATCATTACGATAGGCAAAATTATCTATTACACAACGTCGTAATTTCAATGCACGAAACCGAATAATTATTATTAAATACAATGAAAATCAGCGGACTATATAAGTTTTCTTTTAAATTTTCGATGAAAAATCGCTTTCTATTACACGCGTGTATAAATCGTTTATTAAAAAATATATATATATATAATAATTCTCATCATTATTCGATGATACGCATCAATGTATATAATATATATTATTTATACGGTCGCGTCGTATATTTCATTTTATATAATACAATAATTTCGCCGACTATTACAAAATCGTACGAAAAATCAAAACGCAAATCGTTCTTATATTATATCGTGCAGAACGTTCTAAATAATAATAGTAATAATAATAATAATAATAATAATAATAATAATAATTGGCTGTTGTTGTTGTTATTATTACGCGACCGGTGAAACACGTCTCTTGCAATAACGGAATCGTACTATTTATAAAGGATTTAATAAAAAAAAAACTCCTTTTACCCCTTGCAGGATATCGATTGTCCCGGAATCGAAAATAATAGCACTTTAGCGAATTGTGTTTACCGTAATTACTTATATAAGTTTTCACTTATGTAGCAAAGACAAAAATATTGTAAAATTCAAACGTTTAAAAATAAATCGTTAAATGAACGAAAACTATGTTACAGTGGCGCAAAAGAGAATTAAACGAACAATAACAACTGGAGTAAAAAAAAAAAAAATTTTTAAAAGTCGATTGTTTTAAAACTTTTCGACTCGACTGTTTTGAATTTATATTTTTTCGACTTTATACAAATATTACCGTACTCTCGGGCTCAGTTGACACGAATTCATATCACAAATAGTCGAAACGATTCACCGAATTTCAATAGAAAATCTCTCTCTATACGATCTATTTTCTCGTTCAAATTTACAAAGCCTCTTCGAAATAACCTAAAAAGATCGACGACGGTTCGTTTTCGTTTTTCCGCCGATGAAATAGCCTCGCGTCGCGTCTATCACTGGACTCTTAACAAATCAATTGTGACTACTTACGTTTTCGCGGAAAAAAAATTCTATAAGAACATCTACGAATTGTGTAAATAAATCCGATTTAGTGTTAATACGCGCTCAAAACGGTTTTAGTTTTAAACCGAAGTTATAACATTTGACGAGTATACTATAAAAACGTATACGCATGTAGAGACACGTCGTAACACTAGTAACTAAAATGAATCTGAACGATTCAACGATAATCCAGCCTGAATTATCTTTACAATATTGTCTCGGTGATATGATCGACCTGTGAGTTAGACCATTTTCTCCGTTCATATAAATCTGAACTTTGTATTTTTTTCATTTAATTCGTTTCTGTTGTTATTAGCAATTTTTATTTCGAACTTTGTTCATACCATCGGTGTTATTAATCCATTTAACTATGTGTATATTAAGACGATCAAGATGGTCGAAATTCAATTAATAATAAATGAAAAATTCTAGCAAACAAATTTTTATTGACTCTGTACACCATTATACGTGTATATTTAATTCAGGCAGTCGTTTTTGTATTTTTTTATTTTTGTTTAACTATTTACTCTTGACTTACATGTACGTGTAGTCAAAACAATATTGTTTTTATTGCCCATTACGATATAATGTAAAGTCTTTGCGTATCGGCCTGCCTCATAGAGCATTTAAATTTTACGATATTTTCTTCTCTTGAAATTCAGATCGCATAGTCTTTTAAACATGGTCTCATATATACAAAATTTTTCCTCTCTCTCACTCCTCTTACTGGAAACACTGAACACTGGCAATAAATGAATCGCAGTCGCCATTTTTTTCTAAGTCCTTTCCACTTACGATCGTAGTCGTGTATTGTCTTCCGAATAAGGCAAGTCGCATTTTGCAGATGGGAGGAAGTACGTCTTTTGGATGTCCCCATATTGTACGATACAAAGTGTATAAAGAACGACGATTAAAATGCTTTTTGTTGAAACGATAATACAATAAATATACTGCCGAATAATATATATTGTAAAAAGTATCACAAAACACGATAGTTATAATATTGTACGCAGCTTCCCGCGCGATGAGGCCTAGAGAGTTCCGGGGTCTCGTCAATATATTTTTACTCACTACGATTTTTTTTCTCTCCGCACATTACGGGTCGGTTTTAGCTTTTACTTTCATATTACACACACGCACACACCGATAGCTGATTATTTAATAGAGCGCAACAATATATATACGAATATACGACGGTTTCGGTTTTACTTTAGACCTGCTCTACACACTTAATGTGTACATTATACCGTGCGGAGAACGTTCGTCGCGTATAGGAAACTTTTTTTTTTTTATACGCCTCGAGGCAATCACGATTTACCACCGCGGAAATAGCGCTATAGGCGGTCGCATGTGTGCTACGCCCATCCAACAAGTGCAATTTTATAATTGTCCGTATTTATACGATTCGTTCGGTTTTAAATATACAGAAATCGCGTTTTTATTAGTCCGTTTTGGAAAATAAAATCGACAATAACGGGTATTTGTTTCGATGCGAAAATCCCTTCTCCGGATTCTCTATTGAGTACGGTGTCCTGTTGTCTCTATGCTCATCGAGAAGTTCGAAAACATTTTTTTTTTTTTGTTCGTTTTACGTCTCAAAACGCTCTTATCCGTTAAGTAACGAGTTTTATTTCCCTGTTGCGGCTAAAAATATTATCGGATTAGGCGATTTCCGATAATAATTACAGTAAAACGTATTTCCGAAATAATAATGTAACAACGAATCGGGAAAATGCGTTTAACGAATATTTCCGACGTTCAATTATTCCGAGTGTTTTTTTTTTTTTTGTTTCTTCGTTATAATAATTAGTAGATTAATTGTCAACTGCGCTATTATGTAAATATCAAATCGATTTCAGTGCCTAGATATACGTGTAATATAATATAATTTTCGCTTTTCCGCATAACATGTTTTTAACGTGTTTTTGTTTTTTTTTTAATTCGAGATCGATATTTAAGATATCCTTGGCCGTCAAATGACAAGAGATATATTAACTATATATTATAATGTACATAAATCGTGTATATTATGTAGGTACAATATAACACGCATCTGTGCTTTATCACGTATGTTTTCCCTACAAATTTAATTTATACGAATTAACTATTAAATAAATTCCATTATAATTATATATATATATATATATATATACGATTGCGACACTACTAACGCGCTCGGTTTAAGTCTTCTATAATAGTTTTACACACATATATATATATATAAAATATTTTATTATTTGGCGTCTAAACGAGTTTTTTTTTTCTGAATTTTTTTTTTATGGAAACAAAATGTTAACAGCTGAATATACGTCGGTACAAGTGAAGAGATAACAGGTTTACGGTGATGATGAGTTGATGACCCAATCTCCTAATAACCTTTACAGACTGCGTGTTAAGTCAGAACACGACTTTTACGACTATAAAAAAAAAACAAAATTCTAAATAATAATTAACGTTTTTTCTTCTTCAAAATTAATGAGCAAAATTATATATGTATATATAAAAAAAAAAAGCGCGCAAAACCGATTTTATACGTTAATCACATATGCACCTATATAAGGCATCGTAATATAACAAAAAATAAAATAAATAAACTTAATCTATTCAATTAGATATAAAAAAGAATAATGTTTTACCTATTTCGTATAAAAATAAAAATCTAGTCGGGCGTTTCGTATGATTAATCGTACAATATTATTACAACCGGTTTAACACGATGTACTGCAGTAGCGTTCGACAAAAATAACGTTTAAAATCTGGACTACAGTAAATGTTTTTACTTTTATTCTAGTCGAACAACAACAAAAAAAAATCGAAAAAAATTAACCGAGCCGTTGGTAGGAACCGTATAATATTATAGCAAGAAGTGTATTCGTTTTCGAAACTACACCGTGTAAGTATTTATACACACATAATACATTTATATATATACCGTAATAGAATATGCTTATTGCGTATTAAAAATAATTTCACAATCAAATCATTATATCAAATAGCCTGCGATATTTGCGTTTAGTAACTCGTTAACGCACCACCAAATATAATATGTAGGAGACATTCCTGTGGTATTCGGTTACTGTAACAATATTTATGTACTTCAAAAGTGTCAGATTTCCAATATTGAAAGAAGAGTATTATAATTTTATTCATTTTTGTATTGGATGTCAGTAAGAAAAAAAAAAAAAAAAACGAGTTTTGAAGAAAAAAAAATTGTCTACAAGATCGCAAACATTTGATCAACTGAGAAATTTTAATACGCGATGACTGATACTTATTTAATATAAGAGAGAATATTACATTATCGGAGTGTATTTTTTATTTTTTTTCCCGTGTTCAAAATTTATTCGCGATATAAAATTTAAAAATACGCGGTACCTGCATATATCTGGTATGAAAGAACGAATTCGGTAATCCGATCCTCACATTAAGAAACCTAAGATGACTGCGAACTGTGAAGTATATATAGTATGTATAATAAAAACGTATCAGTCTAGAATAAAATCATATTTAAGATAATGAAGCCCCGACACCATTTAAAATCGTTGTCATTTATCTAACCGCATCAACGGTAATCGTTTTTAAAAGTTCAAAAGAAAAACAAAAGTTCGTTTACTTAATGATTGAGGATAACGCAATTACCTATTTGCTGGCTTCACTGTATATAATACACCAAAAACGAAAATTTGATTAATCACATTTTAATGTCGATTTGATTACCCAATATAAAGTTTATTCATTTAGTAACGCTAATGGATGCGGTTTTAATGGTATACGCTGCTGCAAATGATTTTAAAAGGTTAACCTTATATTATAATTAACATTTAATTTAGTTAAAAAAAAAAATTTTTTTTTATTATAAAAATATATATAAAATAATATTTAGTATTAATTCAGAAAATAATAATCTTGAAGGCATCGATGACCAGTAGTAGATTTGTGTTTTCCGGACATATAATATATAGCATATTTCGCTAAAACGCTGACCATTTTTAGATGTCCGACTTTGACAATCAACTGCGCATTAACCCAGGAAAGACACGCAATGAAGAGTTGTACAAATAACAAAGAAAGCCCATGAATTCCCATGAAACGATTGAATACAACAACGTATGATGCAAAAATACTGGTATAATTGGGAAACTGGGACGTTTGAAGAGCTGATACGGAGATATATAGCGTAAAGATATACGACAGACGGAAATTCAACAAATGAATTGACACTAGACAAAATACAAGGATACGGATAGGAGCGTAGGAGCGTAGGACGATGGACCGTTAAGCTGTTTGTACAAGAAATGTAAAGGGATTTTTAAAATGCGTTGTTTTTTTTAAATTTAATATTCTAATAAAAAAAAAATGTGAAAATCTCATAAATCGTTACTCGAATTTGTTGTTTTTGTAAAAGCGTATATTCTACCCGGAAAACGATTATTTTTTTCTAAAGAAGCTTACTTTTTTTAAAAAAATAATACTAAGAATACTTATAATGAATTGTGCAGATCCGAGTACGCGATACACGTATTTAATAAAATTTTACTTGTACACAAATATAATAAAATGTAATGTTTTTTTATTCGACGGACAAGTACTTTTCAACGTATTTTTTGTAAAAAAAAATAACACTGCATCTCGCAGAAAGAAAATCTTATTTTTACTCTGTTATAACAAAAAAACAAGTCTGACGAGTACAATAATAATAATAATAATTTTTTAACCGATACCACCACGAGCGGTATAATCCTGAGCAGCAATATATGACGATACATAATGACGGGAATTCGACCTAAATTTTTTAACTTGATAATTACACAATTTATTATAAACTCGGTCGACTTTGCGCGATGATATCTTGTGCACACCGCGGCCGATGATAACATTACGTAATACGTATTTGGGTATGTATAGTGTAGATATGAAAAATTACAATAAATCGGGCGAAATAAATGTTTAATTTGAAAACTGTTTCGAACGATGCAAAAGCAACATCATCTATTATTGCGTATACATCAAAAACTATATATATATATGTAAAAAATGATAATTATTTACCGAAACCAACGTTCTAAGTATAATAGTAGGTACTTGACGAGAAATTATTTAATACCAAAAATAAAACGAAATATTAATTTAAAAAACGTTTTCGTGACTTTTACGAGTAGTTTGTGTTCGTTATTATAACACCGGCACGGTGCACAGATGCCAGTAAAATACGAGAAGAAACCGGACTGAGATGATATTTTCATAACGTTATTCATAATGTTTTATATATAATGTATACACACACACACGTCGCGGCACTCGAAACGAACGAAATGTTTCGATTATAATTAGATAATTCGTATATAAATTAACATAAAATCGTGCGATTCTGTGATTCAACGCGTTTGTTATACGCACTTGTTGTTTTCTTCCGCACCTATGTAATTTATGTGCTCGTTTATCAAATGAATCCCAATCGATATAATTATTGTATTGTAGACAGGTAATAAATTTAATACGAAAATGACGAAATACATGTTTTACGCGCCGTGTAAAATATCCCTGCGTGCAGTGTGTATATTATGTCGCGGTCGTGAATATTTTAATTTAATCATTAAGATGTTATTAGTTTTTTTTTCTCCTCCGTGTATACACAATTTACACATTATTTTTATACTCGATAATTATTTAAAACAAAAACAAAAACAAAAAAATTGAATGTTTATGCGCAGTAATTACTATGGAATGTTTTTAGTAGAAAAAACAAAATTACGAAATGTTGTCATGGCGGATCACAATACGGATCGGTCGATTTCTTTTTCATCACAGTACTCAATGACAAATTTAATTCGCAATTTTAATAATATATTTCTCGCATTTAATATTCGTTTACAAATATTCTCATAAACCGTCACACGATCTCGTTAGCCGTTAAGCGAGATGATTAATGGTACCCACACATACGATCAATGATTGATCGTTACACCGACCTGTTTTAAAAATTTTTGTCAAATAAAATAAAAAACGTCGAAAATCGAATGTACGATTGAATTTCCATATACGACCGTGCTGGTGAATTTCATCGAATAGAATTAAATACATTTAATTGTTTGAAAATTCAAGAGCGACACCGCGAAGGCCCGAATACTCTTCGGCGGTATGGTTATAGTTTTATACGATTTCGGTGAATTTCTTACGAAACTTCATAATTGGTGGTATCAAATTTACATTTTTTTTTTTTTTAAATATATTCGCATATAAATAATAATAATAATAAAACGTCGGCTCATTACGTACACTTGGTGGTTATTATTTTGAAGCGTCCGCAAATCCGCAGCAGGAAATTTAAAATGTCTGCAACGAAACGTATGGAGAAACATTCGGGATTTGAATATATATACATATATATATAAAGTAATGGGTGTTATTTTTCCACTGTTTTTGGAATCGAACGTGTGAACACGGGACGAGATGAAAACGAATTCGTCTTTATTTACACGATTCTATTCGTGGAAATAGAACTATACTTTGGTCCGCTGATCTGCAAAATCCGCAAAAGGATTACGTGTATATATATATAGAGAGACGTGACACGGAATACATTATAATATAATAGTCGTATATTACCACAAATCCGAACGATCGCGCAGAGCCGCGGACGTCGTAAAGTATTTGAATATTTTACCATTTTAGTTTTTTAGATTTTTTTTTAAGTATTATATTGTCACTGGTGTAGAAACGTATACAAATACGAGAGAATTTTGTCTATACCTCTATTTTATAAAATAATATATATTCCGAGATACATATTAATAACATTTTCGAATTCATAAGTCTGCTCCGTCGTCACGTCCCCAAATAGCTTAGCTCTCGAATTCCGATTTACGATAATAACAATAAAAATATAATATATAAAACAGTAGTTCTGGCATCGTGAATATTAATATATATATATATCTAAGCAAGCGCAAGATGAAATCGCACCAGAAATTTAAAATCAAACTTCAAAGGTCAATGTAGTATAATATGTATTTGGTTATTTTAGGATATCCATTACATCGTCCATACCTGAACGAAAGAATGATAAAAAATATGTCATTGCACAAAGGCCTAATGATACGTTTATATTATAATTATTATTGTCGATTACTGTACAACAAATGTGCGTAGTACATAAAATAATTATCATATTTTTAAACGATTCGATTGAATTAGTCAAGAGTTATTTGATTTTGTGCATTTAAACTTTATTGATATAAATTTAATTGTCAAAACAAAATCAATCGAAAAACATCTTCGATAGGTTTTTTTTGTTTGCTTCTCAACGATGTCTAGCAAGTATATACGATAGAGCTAATAACCGTTTAAACCCGTCTTCGGAGACTGAATTACGCGGGTCCGTGTTTTTTTTTTTACTCTTTTCAATTGAACTGTAAAACAATAATAATTATTCGTTTGTAAAATGTATGTACGTTTACATCGTATTTCAAATGGTATTTGGTTGTTTTTTAAATAATTGTATAACATTAAGGCGCGACTTGTCCTCTCATTCGGACGAAGGGATATCAAACGCAACAAAAATCGAATAATCGATTGATTTGCCGATTCGAGGGCACAGATTGTGGTGCATATCGCGATCGATTCAATCCCGTTTTGTACGCGATTTTGATTTTCCTAACTGTGATTTTAGTGTCCATCAATCGTCCTGTTGTTTTGCAACAATAATTTCTGAACTAAAAAAATTAATAATTATATGCATATAAACACTATCGCATTGCCAGGAATCGACTGCGAATAACAACCAGTGCGAGTGGTAATAACGATTACGACGAGTTCTTTTGCGATCGTGATAACAAAGGGGCTTATCAACGTTTGTGTTAACACTATAGCAAATGTAACCGCGGTTAATGTTTTACAGTAACCTTTTGAATGTTAGCAAACGCTCTATACTCGATTGCCAGACTCGTTTTTATCGAGCCGATAATATTATTACATCTTACGGGCTATTATTGAACTGTTGTGCGTTTTCCTTTTTATCGACCGTGCGCCAATAGTTAGAACCGATAGAATTCCGACACGGTTTACCGTGCGTAAATTGGAAAATTTCACGCAAATTCGACGTATTTTATCGGTAACACAGAACGCGTGTGGACGCGCTGTAAAACGACTTCAAACAAAATAGTCAGTCATCTGTTCGTTCAGTTCAATCGCGGTGTCGTCCTATCGATTCGTCGCTGTGCGTTACGCCGATTATTATTATTATTATTATTATTGTTATTTATAATACATAATATTATGTAAAATATAATTATTTATTTAAAAAGACAACGAACGGATGGGGGGGGGGGGTTTTTTTTTTAAATATTTGCGATTAGAACTGTCGTTACGCGTATTAATTTAACAGTGGTTACCACTATTGATTACCACTACTGATCGTACAAAACATTTATTCGGAGATTTTTTTTGTTTTTTATTTGAATCCGTATTATAGTCGATATTATTATTTAAAAAAAAAAAAAAACATCAAAACGATTTACAATTTTTCATATATATATAACGACGATTCTCGTTCAATGTATTCACAAAAAGAAAACATAAATTATTATTAAAACAAACTAAACGAAAGTAATTTTATCTCTTTTAAAAGACGACTATTTTTGTAGTTTGCTAAACATATTCTGATCGATTATTATTTTTATAATAAAAAAAAAAAAAATACGAAATTTTTTTTTCTTCAAAATTTACGAAATACGCGAACAAGTCTAAAAAAAAAATAAAAACAAAATACGAACAAGTCCCCCAAATCAACCGCTCTTCCGCCATAATACTGTGATTCGAGAACATTTCAAATCGATTTCATTTCGATTCAAGACTATTAATTTTTCGATACAACACGAAACGTTAGAATCTCTCGGGAGATTCACACCGGATTCAGAATCCAGCGGGCTACATCAAATGTTAAGATGATGTATGCATAAATCGACGAGAGACTTGTTATTTTTTTTCCTTTCAAAAACAGTTTTAACCGCAAGAAAAAAAAATAGAAAAAAATAAAATTCGAAAATTATTTTACACACGAGCGTCAAAAAATAAATACGTTTTTTTTTTTTTTATTATTATTATTATTATTATTTTGTTACCTCCTCCGGCCTGGGGTGCAGATGATTGCAGTGCCTCTGCACGAACATGCCGGCGGCCAGTTGGACGGCCAACGCCAGGACGGCCGCGCAGACGGTTTTCCACTTTACTTTGACCGGCATGTCGGCCGCGTCCCGTTACCCGCGAGTACGGAGAAACGTCCGGTGGATGCGGTGTGTTGTACGCGAAAACCCGTCGACGGCGGAATGTCTCAGGAAGTCATCGGTGGACGACCACACGCAGTACGAGTGAAGAGTAACGAAGTGGCAGCGGCGACTTATTAAAGAGAACAATTTAAGTAAGCGACGACGGACGCGCAAAACCAGCCGCCACTGATAACACACTGAACGCCGTCGTTATAGTGCGGCCGTGCCGAAACGCGTCGGACACGCGCGACCGACCGAACGGTCGGTGGTGTTGGAAGTAAGCGACGATATCGCGCCCCTTTCCCCCCTCCCGTACACAAACGCCAACGGCCGCCGTGTGACAGCGAACGGTCGACGTTGAACTTAGAAACGGTTTTCGGGCGCGTCGCCAGCTGATAACACGACGTATAAGTGATAACGACGAGACTGCATAAGAGGCGCGCGGAATAAACGGAATTCGCGCAATCGACTGCTGTTGCGGTTCGTCGGGTCTCGAGCGCGCGGCCCGCAATGGATTTCGATAGTCCTGACGTGGAGAAAGACTTTCCGGGACTGTACGCGTCCACGGACTTGGGACACAAAGACTCGGACGGTGAGTGTGGTGTACGACGGGAAGACGACGCGCGTCTAATGGCGTTTTCCGTTCGCAGGTAAACGCAAGGAGAAAAAAGATCGCGGGTACGCGGCCCTGGAAGGAGAGAGTTCGCCCGAAGAAGAGCCGGACGCAGCGAAGTAAGTCCCAAACGGTGGTGGTCAGCGGACGCTTTGGTGTTTCCGTACTCTGTTGTCTACCGTAATCGGCTGTGAAACGTATCACGAAAATCGTGTTCTCCTTTTGCGTTTCATCAGCGTTTAGGAAAAAAAAAAAAAAAATTCATTATTCCAATACGTTGCTATTGTAACGGACGATAAACCGTTCGTATGAAATCCGTGTACAAAACGTCTTTTGGAAATTCGATGTTTCTTTTTTCCCCCACGACTAAATAATAAAATACAAATTGCTTGTTAGGTACAACGTGTCAGTACACAACTGGACATACGGATATTTCCGAAATAGACAATAATTTAAAAACTTTTAAAAAAAAATAACAAAATATACATTTATTTGAAACAAAAAAAACAGAAAGAAATTGTAATTATCCTTTTGTAAAATTTAAAATGATTTCACAAACTAAAAGATTCGCTTTAAATAGACACCTAAATGTTGTTTTATTGGGAAAATTGTTGTACATAATATTATTACAATTTGCAGTAATTAATTTCGAGTGAAAATATAGACTTGATAAAAGTAAGTCATAAAAAGTAATTTTTACCACGAAAACTAAAAAACGTGTGGATTTTATTATTTTTCCCCTTCTCTATTTGTTAAAAAAAAAAGTATTCTCATATTTCAATTATTTGCGTTATAATAAATCACTTACAAATTGTACTTTTTTCAGAAGTCCTTCGAAAATAAAAAAAATTAAACCATTTAAATTTCCTATAAAAAAAGAGAAACACGAGAAGCTCAAAGACAAAGATTTCAAAGAAATACAAAAAGAGAAAAAGAAAGACGGAGAAAAAGAAAAGAAGAAAGATAAACCGAAAAGTAAATTGAAAGACAAAAAAAAACAAAAAGGATCCGACGGAAAATCTACTGTTGATATTGGTGCTTTGTATGGTAATTTTATATTTTACGTTCGATTAATGCTTGTCTTAACTGTACGTGTTTTTTTTTAGAAAATCAACCCATTTTCGGGGTTCCGTTAGAAATATCGTTTGATCGTAATCCGTGTCATGACGACATACACCTACCGTTAGTGTTGAGAAATTGTATTGATTACGTGCAAACAAACGGTAAACCAGTCCCTGTTATTAGTATTTTTAATATTAATTTTAATTTGATTTTGATTTTAGGATTGTGTACCGACGGTGTGTATAAAGTACCTGGTGTAAAGTCTAAAGTACAGAGTCTTAAGACTCAGTACAATAGACGCCAGTCTGTTAATTTGACTGATTACGATTTAGCGGTTGTCACGAGTCTGCTGAAACAATATTTAAGGTATTGTGCACGCTCGCATGTGTGTGTTTTCATTCTTTTGTATTTTATAAACGTATTAAATGCAAATTCATAGAGAACTTCCTGATCCCATATTAACACCGAACTTATTAACCAAATTTGAAGACGCTACCGAAACGCAGAATATCGAATCGACAAAGTTGTTAATTTCACAACTTCCGTTATGCAATAAACATACCCTCACCTGGTTAATAGTCCATTTCACGAGTATTATAGAAAACGTGAGTTAGTGTATCCAGTTGAAATTTTAATTTATAATAATTGTTTTTTTATTGTAAATTATTGATTTCCAGGAAAAATATACTAAAATGAATACGACGAATTTTGGTTGTGTTCTCTGTCCCGTTCTGCAAATGTCTCAGAAATTATTCTCATTTCTTGTCACCAAAAGGAATGACTTGTTCCCCGGTGCTGTTTTACACAAATACATACCGCCGTTAAGATGCGCTAGTCCGTATTTACCGTCCGGTAAACAGGAAATGACCATTGAATTGAAAAAACAAGAGTCACTTCTCGGTTATATACATCGTGAAATGAATGCCGGTTTCGTGTGTAAAACGGTGGAAGAAGAATTATGGGATGTACAGAGAATCATTACACAGTTGAAAAGAAAACTGAAGGTGTTGGAAAAAGAGAATCACAAAATTTCGAAAGAAAAATTGACAACAGAAGATCAGGCAGCAAATGGGAAGTTTGAAGAAGTCGGAACTCAAACTGTATTAGACAGGAAAAATTCTAGCAACAGCGTGTCAGGCAAAGCTGAAGTTGTGTCCATTACGAGTGACACGTTAAACGTATCAAATTGTGAGAGTTCGTTGGTTGACGAAGAAGTACAAACAACGACTTCGGGTAATTTAGAATATTTAGAACATTATAAAACTAGTGTCTGTAATCGATGTGGAATTTCCAGAAAGCGATAATGAAGAATTAGTGTTGCAGTATGAATCTGAAGAATTAATGTCACTTATTGCAAACTTAAAGGATTGCATTGTTCAAGAAAAATGTGAAATTGATAGATTGCAAACGAAATTGGCAGCGGTTGGAAAAATCGTAAACGTCAGGTAATATAGAATGTATTTGATATTTTTGTTATTTTTTTTTTTTCAAATACGTCACAGCTTGTGTATGACATTAAAATTTGTATTTATACCGTTAATATTTTATTCTATTATGTACTGTTTATTTAGGGAATATTTTATGTGTCCGATTGACGAAACAACGGTGGCCAATAGTGTAGTGTTAAGTGAATATAAAATGTTACAAGTAAGACGTTAAGAAGTATTCAGCTATATAAATAATTTGTTCATAAATTGATTACTTTTTAGTTTCAAAAAGTTAACCTATTGAAAAGTATAGAAGAAGAACGAGAATCTATACTAGACTTGAAAATACAAATAAAACTAGCACAACGTAAACACATGGCAATTGAATGAATAGTGCAATGTCGAAATATTATAAATATTTTTTTTTTTTTTAGTATTTTCAATTGTTAAAAGTTAGTTTAATAATTCCTGAAGACAATGTGACATTTCGTGTTTTTTTTAATTCAATGACAATGATGTTGGAACATTGTCATATTTTAATATTTTTTAGATAAAAAAAGAGAAAAAAATTTATATTTTATTTATTTGAATTTTTCTGTTATTATTTTTAATTTTATTTGTGTTTAATTTATAATTTTTTCACTGATGAATAAAATTTAGTCAAGATGTTTAAGATATTTTAAATGTATTACAATTTCAAATTTGAAAATAACACATTTCATAGACTAAATATAAATATATAAATACATATAATCAGTGGGTGTATTATTAATTGTTTGTGACATCCCACCGCATTGACCGCATTACAAAAAAAAAAAATTGTAATCAATCAAATATTATCTAGACAGGCTTTGGAGATAGTACATTGTGTTACCTCGTCTGTAATGCAAATTTCTTATTTGTTATTACTTACCTATTGTGTTAATAGTAATTGAGTAATATACTAAAAAAAAAAATATTGTGAAAAGGATTTAATCGGTATGTTTATATAAAAATAAATGTAATAAGTTTTAAATTATGTGACAAACATAATGTAATTTCACTTTGATAATTGTTTACATAATCGACAATTTGACATTTTAAAATATGTGAATGGGAAAATTATTGTTACTTATTGTACGATTTTTGCATTAAGAATGAAGAAAATCGTTGAAACATCGTTGAGAGATGAGAGAGCGGAACGGCTAATGAATACAAATAAAAAACGTAACGCTTATATATTACAATGTACTGTATACCAAAATTATATGAGTAGATCAATTTTATTTTATTAAAAAATATAATTAATTTTACTCGAAGGCGTTGCGGATACGGTCCGTTTCTAAAGGATCATATAAACAAGCAATTTCGCTTAATGCAGTTTAATTATTAACATATATGTAATCTATTCCACCGACTTGTATCATCCCTTTTCTAAGGGATGGTAATAACGGCAAACTTTTGCGTTGTAATACACCTAATGTATTTCTGTTTTAAACTGTAATCAGATAAAAAAAAATTTGTTAAATTTCATCAATGTATTATTTATATTCTTAATACGGTTTATTGCCATGAATAATATAAACAAATGCAAAAATAAATTGGAAAAGAAACTGGAAAAAATTGTTGTTCTTTTGCGAACATTTCTGAATGTAATTTATGTAAAAGAAAAAAATAATACGTTATTTATTTATTTTTTTAATTAAATATAAGAAACTATAAATGTGCCCGAAAAAAACAATAATAATAATAATAATAAAAAAAAAAAAAAATTTGAAAAAAAAAATTTTAAATATTTTTATATTTTCAAGGAAAAATTTTATATTTACAGGGAATATTTTCCCTGTATACCTACACTCTACAGATAAGTAATAAGCGCGTAATAGAAACATGTAAATGGAAATATATTTCACAAAAAATAAATTAATACATTATTTGTTCTATAACCAAATATTTACTGAAAATTGCGTTATTGAAAGAGTTTAAGAATCCTACTGCTCTGCGTGCTTGCAGGTCTACAAAACACGCTCGTAAATTTAATAACCGTAAAAATAAACCAGTAAAATACCGGTTATATACTCGTATAGTACAATATGAATGTTAATAATAAACGTTTTATTATCTATTATTTTATTACAAAATTAAATGCCGGCGAAATACGCGTGTATTGAAAACGAGTTTACTACTATATACAAAAATTATCATATTTTATTGCTGTTCACGGACAAACCGCGTTCGAATCATACGGAATAATTGCCTATACATAACTCATTAATAGCGTAGCGTTTTCGAGTAGGCCCACTTTTGTTGTTTTAAACTCCGTGTTTCTATACGGGAAAAAACCGTTATGAAAAATAATCTAAAACAAAGGATATGATATTTTCTTCTCGATAAACGGGTATAATAAATAAATTCGAATATTGTAGAAAACGATCGAGTTGGCCTATTTTTTTTTTTTTAACAGATATTTTATGAAATTGAAAACGAAATTTTAAATTTTAAACGTGATTGCGGGCGCTCGATAATTAAATAAATTACACTAACGCACTGCTTTGTATAAAGCGATACGTAATAACGGTTTACACGGCGAGGCAATGGATCACGTCTGCTAAAACATAAATTTGGCTAAATTTCAAATTGTAATTTGGTAAAAAATTTCACCGTGATCTCCAATCCCCGTCCGATAATCGTTCAATATTTATATTGCGCGGTTGTGCCGATAACTGGTCTGATGACGACCAATAGTATAGAATAATAATTGCTCGTGTAACGAACGAAACAAGCAGTTGTTCACTACCTGCGTGTATCGTCGTCACAATCGGTAAACACGCCAAGTTTTGTTATATTATTATTTCGTTCACGGAGCGGCTCCGTCGTTAATTATGGAGACGAGTGTGGGGGGCGATGGTATGGTAATTGAATTGTTCTAAGAGTCAACAAAAAATATATGAATCATTCTGCAATTGATATTCTACACCGCGTCGTTTATGAACTGTGTATAGCGTGTGGCGAGGAAATCGTATTGATACAAGTAGGACTGCAATGAATATATAAAATAAAAAAAAACGAAAAGTGAAATGTTTACTTTGTACCCGACAATCCGATCGTGGTCAAGGAGAATTTTGAATTAGAAACTTTTAATCGGAAAATTATTTTCAATCGTAAATTGTAATATTCTAACCAGTGGACAGCGGACAGTTAGAAACGTAAATAAATAACACGCTTCTTAAATTCTGTATAGAATATAAGAATACACCGGTCGAATGACGAAAACACATCAGAAGAGGCGGTATTAAAATAAATAATAAACGTGTAAAATAAACGAATAAACGTGAAAACGAGTGTACAACGGCGAAAGACAAATCCTTACGATCATTTAATTTCATCGAAATACATGCGAAATAATAATATTATAATAATAATAATATATTATACACGCATACGATTGGTAGTTTTAGTCAGCGTCAAACGAAACACCCGCGTATACCAATATAGTGCGTCAGTCAATCACGATAAAATCAGAAAAGAAAATAATTACTGGATAGTCTCCTCCCAGTCGGTGATAGGAGCTCTGTAATTCGTTGCCGGTTTTCGGTTACTCCTTGTAATCAGTTGCCGCCGCCGCCACTGTGGTGCTACGACACTTACAAGAGGGGGGAGTATGTTGGCAGCCTGCACGAGGCCTCCCCTGCACGCGTTACCTTACATATGTTCGATAACGCGACCAATAGCCAACAACACGACAGGCGACCATCAGTTTTTACTGATCGCACGCCTACTATGAGCATAGCACATAACAAAAACAGCCCTTTTCAGGGCTACACCAACACCAACACTGACAATGACAATGTTCCCAATGTGCAGCTTGATCAGGGAAACTTAGAAAACACAGAACAAATCAGTATCCTTCAGATTAATGTCGAAGGCCTATCCATGGCCAAACGCACCTACCTAGAAAGAATGTCCAAAGAACACAAAGTGAACATACTCTGCCTACAGGAGACACATATTCCAAAGGGCGCCCCTCCTGACAGATTTAAAATACAAGGATTCCAACTTACATGCTCTGATGATCACCCTAAATACGGAACAGCAATTTATATACGTCCCTAGCCTCGTGACGCACGCGAGCGCCCCCACTGCTCCGCCCAATGAGCAAGTGGCAGCCACCGACCTTTTCGCCGCACCAAATCTATCCTCTGTTCTCTTCCCTCTTCCGCTTCATTCTTCACCGGGCGTATAACCTTACGGTTGCTTCCCCGGGAGGAGGTTTTAGACGGTAGGCGTCACTACCTCATCGAGGTGTCTTTAGAGGATTTCCTCCTCCCACTTCCCCCCCCCTCCAAAAAAAAACAACGGACCGCTCAGTGTAGTCCCGGCAGGCAAACTCTAACAACGTTGTTCGTGTTTGCGTGTGTGTGTTGGAGAGGGGGGGGGGCACTATAACTATGCATATATTCCCCGGATGATTGACGACCTCCTGCAATGATTTCCACTTCATTCCGAGTCTAATGTGAGAGACTCAAGGGTGCTTGTATTTCATCGCCCCGACGGCGATGGAATATGATAACAATGCTGAAGTGACTAGCTCGTGGATCGGAGGAAAAACGACCGCTTCAGTGATCCGCGCGTGATGAACAGTTCACCGTCGTGTCGAAATTCGATCGAGCCCAACGGAGATTACGTTGATAAATAAATATATGGTTTTTAAAATAAAATATGTGTCTAACGTATTTTCTTTAAAAAAAAAAAAAAAAAAATTGTTTTTCGTAACCGACCTGCGTACCTATTTAGTACTTATATTATGTGCACATTGTGTGTTCTCCTTATGTTGAACTATTATATATAAATACGCGTATAAGCGTTTAAATTTCTGGTAAAAAAATTTATATTCTTTTTCGTCCGTTTCCTGTATAACGAAACGACGGGATCGTTTTTACGCGAGTTTTGTCAATACGTATATAATATGTAAACTCGTCCGTGTTTACAGACATTTGTCCGTCAGTTACTTTTTTTCCTTTATGCTAATTTTTGTTGCGAATTACATAATATAATAATACTTTGTATTGGGGTTTATATAAATGTATAAATATATATATATATATATATATATTATTTATAAACCGTGCGTTATACACGAGAAAGTATGAATCGAGCATGTATACGTATATTCGCGATATCATCAAAGTATTTAAATTTTTCAACGGGCAATGGCAACCTATACTATAGACATTTATCTTAATTAATGGTCTCAAACATTTTCAAGTACATTTTATATGTGCTCTCACAGATATAAGACATTCATGAAGTACGTTAATATCAATTGGAAAAAGAATCGTCGTTCGTTTTCCTGTACATATAATTGTGTTACGCTCATTTTGTTTTTATTATTATTATTATTATTATTTTAAACAAATATAAGTATTTATGAATATTTTATGCCATGTCATTTCGATTTTTCCGTTCTCGTCCTGGTATAAGGAATTCGATATTTATAGTGAATAACGTTGAATGGACATTTATGTATATAAAGAGGTAATCATCGCATATACTCGTATATACAAGGGCATGGAAAACACAAGTTTACGTATTTTCTTTATGTATATATATATAAAAAAAAGTATAACTATATATATATATATGTACACACTGGCGGATTGTTTAGCCATAGTGTCCGCATGGCAACATAAAAAAAAATAAAAAAAAATACGCTCATCGATTATTAAATATTTTTCATTACACCACAATCGAATGTCTGTCGCTTCGTATTTTATGCGAGTACGTGTCTCTTGTATCTACCGTGGAATTCATAGCGGAATAATCGATTGGGAAGAATTCAGGCGTTGGCCCGCACTTGCCAAACAGCCATTGGCCCGATCCGTTTGGTTTGGTGCCTAATAACCAGTTGGCGAAACAATGAGCCCAAGTATCACGGTTCAATTTAAAGTCTCCGTTCTGTAGAAGAAAAAAAATTGTTTTTTTTTTTTTTTTTAAATGCATATTACATATAAATTGAAACAATAATTGGTTTATTTTTAACGTAAAGATAATATTGTATAACGTTATATAAGGCACATAAACATTAAAATAAATAGTTACGAATCGTTCATAGAAATAGTTGGTATAGGTACCATTTTATTAGAAAGAAATACATATTATAGTGACTCGGCGTGTAACTCGCCCTGATCAGGAACGCAACCAAGAGGCGTGAAATCGTAAAAATCTAATTTCTTATTTCAATTTGAGTGTTTACAGCTCCACGATATGATCGCTAAACGACATTATTTGGCGAGCAAAAAGAAACGATGCGAATCGAAACTAACAGCAATGTTAAGAAGTTATAAAACTATCAAATGGAAATAATATACACGTACTATTAAATACAAAGTCAGAACACATGTGTGTAAAAGTATTTTTATCTGTAAAATAATCGAAAGGCCTTAATGAAACTAATTTATACTCGGGTGCTTAGAGTGTTCCGAACATCGATATAGTAGTTTTATGAATAGTTTTAAATATCCGTTTACACTTTTACTAAAACGTATTCGTGATTGTGACGAATGCGACGCGACGAACAGACTATTAGCAAATCGTGAAAAATATTTTATCTGAGATCTATCCGCGACGCACGAGAGGCTGACAAATACGGCAATTAAATATCCATTGAACGCGTGAACGTATATATATTGGCCATCAATTGCAATCTACGACAATGTTCTCGTTGACGAATTTACAATAAATAAATGACGAAATGTCGTACATTTCTTTTTTTATATATATGTGAGTAATGGGGGGAGGGGGGGAGGAGAAAACGTTACGAATTGTCTGCAGAAATTCTGATGGATCTTCAATCGTCATCAGCGATACTTACTGACGTAAGTGAATTATATATCGCGTCAATCACAACTTGTTTAGCTTCTTCGCAATTCGAATCGAGAAACGTTAAATAGAACCGTTGTAAATTTTCCTTTTCTATTACGCCTTTACCTGTGTACAATAAATACATATAACATGTGTATAATGCGCATTGTCAATGTAAAAATACCCGAATCCAACGACTTGAACAATATGTTCTGAAAGTATTTCAACCACAGTGGCATGTCTGAGGCTACGGCACATCGACTCAACGTTTGACACCATATTTTCAACCAGTCGTCTGTTGATAGACTAATAAACGCAACGTCTAAGAATTACAAAAAGCGAATTCATGCAATTTCCGATTTCATTAAACACACGGTATAAATATAATTATATATATATTTTTTTCAACCCTAATGTTGGCAACTGTTTAAAACATTTGCTTAAAGAAAAAAAAAGTATAAAATTAAATAAAAAAAAAAGTAAAACTATCCACTTATACCGCGAAGTTATTTATTTAATATAATAAACGCATTTAATTCCCTTTACCATCTGAAAAATGATTAATGTTTAAATATGTATACTATGTTATATAATATGCATGAAGAACATAAAATATTTCTCTAGGGATACACGTCGTGTTCTATAACTAATTTATTCTTATACGACCCTCGGTAAATTATTAACGTTTTTAACACGATACATACATTATTTATATATATATATATATACATTTTTTTAATATTTAAATATTTCGTATGCGATATATTCCTTGTAAAAATTATTATCGTTGAAATTAGTTTTTTTTTTTTTAAATATTTTACAAATGTATAAAACGTACTTATAATAGTTACGTACATTTCAATTAGGTTAAATTAATTTTAAATATGCACTTACTTTGACCGCTTTCGCACGGAATAAATACTTGTATTAATTCGTTTAAAACTTGTTTCAATATTATATATTCGTCGCTGCTCGGTGACCAGTCAGCAAAACGTCTCAATTTCTATACATTATATATATATATATATAAATTATATTAGTCACGCATTGAACTATACAGCAGTTACCTCAGAAAACTGATGAAAATCGTGTTCGAACACGAACCCGTCGCAATCGCCGTCTAAATAATGTTTGAAAAAAATCAATAATTTTTCCTCTTGCAAAGGCGACAGTTCGAACGGGACGTCCGATTTTTTTGATTCGTCTTCGCTAGCATAACGTTTCATCCAAGAAGCTAAATAACGTATATAAAAAATAAATTTCAATCATTTTTTTTTTGCATATTTATATTTTTATTCTTGTTGGGTTAATGAAAAAAAAATATATGTATTGTCAACATTTTAATTCCACAGTTTAATGTTTTAAGTACGCGCGCATCGAATTTAAACTCGTTTATTTTATTTTGTCGATATTCGCGTTTTTAGTTGACGACGATAAATAAATTATATTTTTTGAACAATCGATTCGAGAGAATTTTTAATGGAAACTCAATTATTATACCTATAAAATATTTATAAAAAAAAAAGAAAGAAACTCTACGCGTTACGTGCGTATATCATGCAACAATAACGTTTGAATAAATTATGAAAAATTAAAATGTCTTAAAAGTAAAAATAGTATTTAGTTAGAATTCAGCACGAATATAATGCATAGTAATATATACAAACATTTAAAAAAAAACTGTTATTTATGTAATTAGTTTTGATTTTTATAATAATGCGCCATAAATATTCATAACGAAAAACAATTTCTTTTTAAATATTATACGAAATATTAGTTTTGTTTATACGAATAATATTATATATTTATATACCCCATAATGTTTATACATACCCCATACATGTATTTCCCAAGTACTAGATGTGTCATTTAACTTGGGTTCTTCAGGTTGCATGATCATTGCGTTACTTTTCCACGACATTGTTCTTCGTAACAGTTGCTTAGTTCGATCTCTAGTTCGATCACACGCCTATATAATAAAGATTGGGCTATTACTACGGATAAAAAAAAAACATAAAATAAATAATTTATACACGGGCATGTATAATATGCAGTTAAAGCGCTTCTACACTCGAACGAAGAACGGGAAAAGAGGGAATAGCTGGTATCCGTGTGTTAAATATTCGATACGTTTTTCAGTCGAAAATTGACGGTAATTAGTAATTAGATTAACAACTAAAAGTGCGTTTTCTTTAAATACTTATACACTGTCGAAATATAAAACGTGAAAATTTAATATACACACCCAGGAGGGACCATATATTTATTATTAACTTTAATATAATTAAGGAATAGTGTAGGAGTGGCATATATATATATATATATATATATATTTATTTATATTGTGGAAGGAGTAGGTTGAGATAAAGGTAGACGAGAGATGAGGAAAACCGAAAAAGTAGACGAGGCTGATATGAAGATATATAGCTGGTGTAAGTGTACGAGTTGGCGAGGATATCGTTAACTTTTTGGTGATGTAGGATTATAGTGTGGCCGAAATTCTACTGACAAATTTTCTGATAAATATGACGGGATTTCAATTTGTACACGTAAGTTGATATTCTGCAAAAATGATGTGTGCACCTTTGTTCGGATAAAAATAATCGATGATGGGGTTCATTCGAAATATATATATATAAAAATGACGTAGCGGAGTTTCGTCCACCCCAATCATCCAATTCAAGCACAGAGAATACATGGTTTACGTACACTCATCCATTCATCGCACCATTGAAACAAAAACTATTTCCATCGTACAAAACGTAGTCGACGATTTTATAAATAAGTTTCAAAATATATTTACGTTACGCACGATTAATACGTAATCGTTATAAAATGTGAGGAGAATTACTTACATAAGTGATATAACGCAATTTCTAAAAAAAAAAAAAATGTAAAAGTAATAACGTCAGACGAGACCGTATAGTATTTGTTTAAAATGTATAAAAAGCGTTTCGTTTCTCTCGAATCGCACGTTCGACGTATTAATATCTTTTTAATGATTTCAGACACACATTTTGACTAATTATTGAATATCCATAAAACGGCACTCAGTTATTAGTATGCGTAGCCATATGATGATTATGTATCATAGAACAGACGAAATATATTCTGTGTTCATACAATAAATCTGCTAACAACATTATACATTTTAATGCGCTTTATTTATGCGTTTTTTTTTTTTTAAAGATTTCTAAACGTTTTAAAAGAAATTCTCTATCTCGAACGAATACAACGGTTTTCCAAACGGATTTATACGAATATACTCGATAAATCATACACGAACTCTATTGCTCGTCTTCGAACGCAGAATTGTTTTTAATAATTCATCTCTGTGCTGTTACTTTTTAATTGTTCACACTTATGCACAAGTAAAATAAAAACTAATCAAAGTCTGTATTTCATTACATTCAGGCTCGAGCGCCGAGTAACGTGCACAAGGTTGCTATTAACCTAACACATCGTTCATTATTATTATTAAAAAAAAAAAAAAAATGTCAAATCCTTCTCAGGTTAACTGATATTCGCACTGTAATAGACATTATGTAAAAATTATATTACAAATAGTTATATGTGGATATGATCTGCAAAACCGACTCCGTATGTTAGTTATCGAAGTCGAGAAAAAAATATTTTGAACAAGTACGTTCCCAGTGTTTGTATTGGTTTTTACTTTCGTTTTGATTTGTATTTATTTTAAATCATTGTCAATATTTCACGCCACTGCTAGTAATAGTGTCCAATAGTAGATATCGAAGATTTCACAGTGCACATTGCGTTTCCTTATAAATTAATATTATTTAAAGCGAGTATTTCTTATCTCCTTGTCTCTAGGACATAACGAAACAGACGTATTTTATTTATTTTCAGACGTAATTCAAAACACATGTGAATGTTCTCGTCGTAAAGTCTTTTCGAAATCGTAATTCAAATTGTTTTTTTATATATATATATATATATACGAGTATATCCTTTCAAAATTAATCGAACAAATTTAAGAAAAACGAAAAAAATTCTTAGTAATACTCGATTTTTGAAGATCTCGAGAGCAAAACAAGAAAGAAAAAAAATCGAGAAAAGTCGATCTATACAGAAATTTACGACGAATTCAAATTCAGTTTTCATAATTTCTCGTAATAATACGACGAGTCTTTTAGCATTCACTTAAGACTACGTTTTTTTTTTTTTTTCTTTTTTTTTTTTATCGGACATCCGCAGAAGACGTTAAATCCGCCGTCGCCGCCCCGCACCTGTTTCCACGTGGACGTCATTTTGACGGCCGCGTTGGTCGTCTGCGGATCCGCCGCACCTCCGACAACCGCGTCGTCGTCGGACGGTGGTTTCTTATTGTTGTTGTGACAGTTCGCGGTGACCGTCTGCGCCGCGGCCGTAGCGCCACCTCCGCCGCCGACGCCGGACAGAGCCGGAAAATGTCTCAGACTATGCGACCGAACGTGTTTGCCGTTATTAATACTTTTCATGACTTTTTACGGGCGAAAAACGGCAAAAGCGCGTACCCACGTCGGACGAAATATATTATTACGACGACAATCGTCGTCCGCGAATTCTCTACTACCACCACCACCACCACAAATTACCGCCTTACCGTGACCAACGACGACTGCGACGACCGACGCGTACGCGTGCACTGCGACGCGGTGGTAAACAACGGCGCCCGGTCGTCACCGCCCGCCCGCCAGTCAGCCGGCCAAACGCGAGCGGCGGTACGGTCTAACCCCGCGCGCTCTAAACTCTTACTGCGGCCGACGACAGTGCACGGGCACCGGAGGTCAAGAGCGGAATGTAAGGGATACTAGGGATTATTATCGAAACAAATACGAGGCGCGTTCAAAATGTAACGGGAATATTCATCTATTTATGAGAAGAATTTTATTTATTCGTCTGCATCGATGTACCGTCCCCATCAAAATAGTCCCCGTTTGATGTTATACGCTTATGCCAGCGCTTCTTATCCCAGTCCTCAAAACACTTCTGAAACTCGTATTTTTCGGGATAGATTTGAGCTCTTTCGGCTAAGTACTTTGTTCAGCGATGATCGTTTCATCTATGCTTGTACATAACGACGGCCCTTCAAGGTTCTCTTTGTTTTTGGGAACAGCAGAATGTCACACGGGGCCACGGGGTCTGGCGAGTACATGGAGTCTGGGCCGTCGTTGCAGTTTTTTGCCAACAATTTACGAACAAACAACGAAGTGCTTTATCGCGATACAATAGCCAACAATTGCCGTTACTTTTTGAACACGCCAGCTCGTACGTAAATCGAAATGGATTTATATTTCCCAAAGCGCGGAATCCCGCAGCGAGGCGATTTAAATATTTCGTTGATTATAAAAATATTATTCACGAAAATGTCTACGCGTATATTAAATTATAGTAATAAATCTATAGGATTTTACAGGTTTTCAAAAATTTGTACAAATTATGTATGCCAATTAGCTGAAAAAAAGACATTTGTATAAACCAATTAGAATCGTTTTGTACCGATGATGGGGAAGAGAATGTATTATTGCAATTTTCTTCTTTCTTTTTTAAAAAAAAAAATAAAAACTATATTACATACGCTATATATATATATATAAACAAATTTTTTTTTAATAATATCGTTTTATCGACGTCACCGACAAGCATATTTATATTAAAAATGCCTGAGATTGTTGAAGGTAGAAATTTATAAAAATGTCTATTTATTGATATAATGGAATGTCTATTCAGGAAAAAAAATATGATTTTCCCCGGGGCGATTCAAACAATAACTACAACGCCCGTTAATCAATATTTAATCATTTTATTCGTAAATATTATTCTTTCTCCGTTCAACGGTCCACTAAGTGACCAGTTTAGTAGACCTTCTTTCGAACGTTTCCGTAGCGCTGTATACCGAACCAAAAATTTTTATGATCTTTCTTTCGAAATTTTCAAGTTCTCCCTCTGTGAACGTACACCTGCAAGTCTCACGCGCGTGTATTATACTCGTAAATCGGTCACATTGCAAAGCAAAGTTTCTTAAGACTTTCTCCGCAACACAGTTTCGATTGTCATAAACATCCGGTTCGGTCTATACTACTATTTCCTATTAAATTCATACGTGTGTCCACTCCGAGATCTTTAAGAATTTCCACGTTTTCGAAACGTACAAGACGCTATCCATTTGTGATCGCTGCCGACTTTTCACGCACAGAGAATCATAAATTTTATCTCGGATTTCCACCGGAACTTCAAGAGGTCGGACATAAGCTACATAAGAGTATGTGAATATATACATATATAATATGATCTATCTGCAGTATAAGCACGTGTTACATGTTTAAAACTCCACGAGCAAAAAGGAATTTCTCGATAATTTCACCGATATCCGTTGTATTTTTTCGAATGGTTTTGAATGAATTTATTGCGGGAAAATCGAAAAACTTGTTAAATGGTTTACTGAATCTAAACGATACGTTACCGAAAAAATATCATTTTTGTAAAACTTATATATACCATCGGAATCAAAAATATCAACAAAAAAAAACTAAAATAAAAAAAACAAGTCATATCTCAGAGTGAAGGACACCCTGTATCAAGGCGTATATTGTGTATTCCCATAGCGGATTCGTCGGAAAACCGCAGTAGTGTACGGAAGGGATTTATTGGACGGAGAAGGAGGGAACTGACACGCACACTTATACGTAAAATAGTTACACCGTAACATTATTTTATTATTTTTTATTTTTTTCACCCCGCGTCAGTAATTCTGTTTCTCGTCTCGTTCTCCACGTAATAATAATAATAATAATAATAATAATAATAATAATAAATAGGCCAGTGCGTGCAATATTTCACACGCGATAGAGTAGTTTGAAGTAACGATATAATACGTTTTACCTACCTGTATTATTATCGTGAAGTTATATACTATGAAGTTTGCCCGAAGGAATAGGGCGCAGAAAATAAATTAACATCACTAAAAAACATCAATCGAAATCGGTTCTATAAACGTCTCGTCGGCGTCGTAATAATAATAATGATGATAATAATAATAATAATAACAATAACAATAATATTAAAATTGTATTGGTTTTGAATTCGAGTTTGTATTCGTTACGATAATACATTACAGGGATGACGTTTTACGTAGAAAAATATCAAACCAAAAAGAAGAAAAAGTGACTTCGTAGTTCCCAAAATACTGTGCCTGTTACACTGTTAAAGACGTTTAGAAACGTGTGAAGACTCTATGGATTTCGTTTGACGAAAATACGTTTTTTTTTTTAATAATCCTTGAAAAATAAATGAATACACGGCTTATTCGATTTTAGTAAAAATACGATTATTTCGCTGTTGCTTTCACGAAGTACAAATATTAAAATATCAAAATTTACAGAAATATTATTAAACAACAATCGTCGAATTTTTCTACCAAATTGGGAAATATTAAATAAGCATACATCGGTAAAATTTAACTTATTTTAACACGATAAAATAAATACAACTCTTTGTACGGGAAGAAAAATTAAATTCTTTTTTCCCTAATTAATCATTATATAATATTCAAAAATATTGTAATTAAAATTTAAACTTTTTAAATTACTTATTATGTGGTGTGCACATAATTCTATTATGTGGTCACGGCTATAGAAATTATTTTATAAACACGTTTTCTGTACTGTTGTTTTTATCGCCTACGCATTATTGTATAACCGAGACGGTGTAGGGGTTTTTTTTTTGGAAAATACAATATTTGCATTAAACATTCCCACGTTTTATTATTACAGGTTGTTGCTTGTTTACGTGTAAATATTATTTTAAGTTGTTATTTTATATATATATATATATATTGTTATTATTCGTCGATAATAATTGTACAGCTCATATTCCATGAAATACAGACACACATGTCAAAATGAAATAATAATAATAATAATAATAATAATAATAATAATAAAAAAACTAAATTTAATTGAAGAGAACCGATAAAACCTGTACTTCCAAATATCGGTTACGGTTGTATAGTTCACGGTAAAAAAGAAAGAAAATTAACGTTTCGGTTTAAACATTTTCGAAGGGATTTTGGCTCGAATTCGGTTCTCTTTGGTATGTTACCAGCTCTAGATATAATATATAGCTCATCGTCATTCACTGTGTGTGTTTAATCGATATCGTTTATCCGTCGTATCACGTTTTTTTATTTTTTTTTTAATGATGCGATTAGTTGAAAAATCAAATTATCTTTATTATTAATATACTCAGAAACACGTTAATGATTGCTGAAAAAAAAACGTAATATAATAATTATAATAATAATAATAATAATCATATATTCTATACACACCGTTCAAGGACATAATTATAAGGTGGATTCGGGTGTCGTATATACCCTTATATTGGCATTTTTCTTTTTTAATTTTCACATTTTTTCAATTTTTAAGAATTTTCTATTTTTTTTTTCTGAAAACGTAATACTTATTCTTCAGAAAAAAAAAAACAAAAAATCGCCTGAGACAATGAAATCACGCAATATTACGTGATTTTTACTCTCCCCGAACGATTCCATTTTTTCTACTGAATTGAAATTATCACGAACAGTATATATATATATGGATATACAATAAAAATATTAAAAAAAAAAAAATACCGCGAAAAATACAGAACTCTAACGCGGATATTTAATAGTTTCTACTATCTTAAAGCTTTTGTTTTTTAACGAGTGACATTCGAGATTTAGTATTTTTTTTTCTTTATTGTGACCAATATGATAATTTAGTTGAATTCCAAAAAAAAAAAAATATACATATATATTGTGAATTTTCGAAACGAAATATGCATACAATAAAACAATCGAGTAAAAATCAAATATATACTATATTCGCAATACTTTTACTTTTCGAAAAAAAAAGTATCTTTCTAAAAATATATATATATATTTATTTTATCGAGCTCTTATATTATTAAAAACGTACGTTAAACTTATTCCTCTTACTTGTTGAATATCTAAAAAAAAAAAAAAACGTCCGGTCGCGGGTTACATTTTAATATATCGAATATTGTTTTTTCTTTTTTTTTTTTAATATTACGTAATCGAGTAAATATTTGTCGTTAATTTTATTCTAAAATTGTCCTTGCCGCGGGCACTGAGATATTAAAACATATATTGTACTTTGTACTCAGAAACTTCCTTTTAAAAAATGAACTAAACATCCTTTCTTGTTCCAAACTTGAAATAGATGAACTAATCCCTTTTCCCCGTCGTTAAAAAAGAAAAACATTTTTCTTTCTTCAAAAAATTAAAATTTCTTCTAAAAATATACATGGATCAAATAAAATAATATAAATCAAACGTACTTTTATGAACACGCCATATTAGGTGTCATTTCTTACATTTTTTTTTTTTAAATTCTGAACGTTTAAATATCGTTCACGTCAACGATACAATAATATATTTATCTACAAATAATAGCGATAATTTACGTAAAAATAGATTAAAATTTCTTCCGGATAAAGTACGAGCAATTAAATTTACAATCGTTTGTATTACGTTGAATGACTTTTAAGATAAATAACACTATTGGATTTTATTTATTTATTTTTTTGAAAAATGACAGGTTTCTACACTTCAATAAATTGTACGTACCAAAAAAAAACTGTTTTCTTAAATTAAAAAACTTCTTCGAATATTATATTATATTTAAGAGAAAAAAAAAGGAACGTTAAAAAAAAGTATAAATACGTTCGCGTTCATCCTAAAGAAGAAACGAAATTCCAATACGTTCGTTCACACGCACGCACACAAAAAAAAAGTAACTACGAGATCCTTCCAAGCACTGATTACTGATTACAACACTGATATACTTACACTATTATGAATTTCCAAGGGCGAAAACTATTTATTTTCTTTTTTTTTTTTGTTAATAACGCGTATCAAACGCGTGTTCGTTAACTCTACGTCGATATAGTTTTGTAATCCGTTTTTTTTTTATCGATTCACACACGAAATGTCGTGAACGGTAGGCCTTTGGAGCACGCGAAACACACGGCGTAATTACTTCCTTAATTAGAAATTCTCCGGGAATTATAACGGAATTAACGATTTACCCGAGGGGAAATAATATAGTGCCAGTACGCATAGGTTTATTTCTGCAGTAATAAAAAAATAAAAAAGTAGCAAATTTACAATATAATATTGTTTCATTTTTACGCCGTTACCGTTATATAATTTAACGTAATATTATAAAATAATACGTGATTTATTGACAGTTTTTTTTTTTTTTTTTTTTTTGACGTTTTATAAATATATATATATTTATATTATACTGTACTATTAAGAAAAATTTCATTTTACACTTATACAAACGTATATTTACTCAGGATGCGCGCGCATTTCACTGTATTTGAGAATTGCATGATTAAATGCTATATTATATATTATATTATTTAGAAGTATATTTCGGTGTATACGTAGGCATACATAAGTAGGTCAGCACTCAGGTGTCGTGACGCATGGCAACGGACGCACACAACTTAATTGTATACCTACTGCGAATTATATTGAATGCAAAAGCCCCAAAGTCTCTCTCTTAACTCTCGTTCTGAACGTCAAAGATACCTATTATGACGTATATATCGAACACAAACCGCATTAAAGTATAAACGATATGATAGGGGACGAGCTAATTATTATTATTATTATAATTAAAAATATCATATCGTTTAAACGGAAAAATTCGAGTGGTCTACGCAGCCCGCCGCAAGACGACGTTATAAAATACGCGGGGTGTTTTTTTATTTTTTCATTATATTTGTGTCAGCCATTCCATTTCGATACTTTAAAGACTATTCAATATCTTGTCTAAAATAGATCGTTTCTAAAATTCTATCTCAAAACAAATGTGAACTTCTGATTATCGTATAATATAATATGTACATGCTCTTTTACCTATACACTGTCTATTATAGAATTATAATAAATGAAAATCGACGAGTCCGCTTGTTTTCAGTGCACACCAACACTGTGCTGCCCGTGTCGTGATTACAACAACGAATTTATATTTGACAGCGATTATATAACCGCGTCTTGTGATTATGGAAACGACTGCGCGCAAGTTTTAAAAATGTCCGATATCATCCGTTTCCGAGAGGGTAAATAAGTGTACATTCACACAGTCAACGTATCCTAAACTTTAATTACTTATTATACTTTAAGAAAAAATCGAATTCTCAAGTCCAATACGGGTAAATCTCCGTTTGAATGTCAAAAATTGATATACAGCATATTAGTGAAAGGGATTTAAAATAATATTAAAACTATATGAAAAATTATGTAACGAAATGTCTATAAAACTTTTTAAATAAGTATATATATATATATATATATATATAACAATTTGTTTATTTATCGAAACGAAAAGGTTTTCTTCGGGACGTATTATAGTCGTGATTATATTTGCAGGCTTTGAAATCTTTGTTTCAGTCCCAGACAAAACACAAAAATCACTGATTTAACCGCGACGATACGAGAAAATCGAAATACTCCAGATATCCATCAATTTATACAGTTTAGAAAGAAATTTTAAAGAATATATTTGGTTGAATTTGAGACAAGGCTATAGCGAGAAATATCATCTGAGACAGTTATTTCACTCTCGTGTATATACTAAAAATAAATATAATAGAATCGGATTTAACAATCCGAATTTCAAATGTCTATCTTATACGATTGTAGGTAGCGGAAAAACAACAAGCAGAGAATTTCAAATAAATTACACGAATTTATTTTCGTCCGCAATCATTTTTCTACTCTCTCTCTCTCTCTCTCTCTCTCTCTCTCTCTCTCCCTCTAAGGGATTTGTTGGAAGAAAACATTGAGGAAAGCTGATATCAACCCTAAAGTATTATATATCACATCTTCAAAAATTATCTAACACGTTTACGTAGAGGTTGGCGTTTTGCGTAATATAAAATCGTTTTGAATTGACTAAATTTTTTTTTATAGATACTACGTATTGCCATTGAATAAATAAATACATTTACATTAGTTAACGTGCGATATTCTAAATGCGCGCGTATTAGGGATTATTAATTTTCGTATAATGTGTCTACACTTGAAGAAAATGAAAAAAAGTTTTATCTCTCTCTCTTTCTCTCTCTCTCAAAAAAAAAAAATCTATAAATGTTATGAAAAAAATAACAGTCTGATGTAGATATTTAAATTAGTTTTTTTTTTTTGACTGAGCAATCGACAAATAATTTTTTATACCTGTTTAATAATATTATATACACCAAATATTTTACTTAATATTTTGCCATTTCAAATATACTATTTCATTTTATGTACATGACAGTTTTTAGTACATGACAGAAATTAGCACCAGTTCGGCAAAACTATATTCGCAATACCGAAAATTCACTATCAAAGCGTAGTTACACTAACGCAAACTGATCGTTATAGTGAATTGCATTTAAAACGTTTACACGTTTCCGTTATTATAATAACTCGTTTGAAACGCACATTACGGCGCGAATAAATATATGGCCGCGTAAAATGTTAATAAATGTATTAATATTTCATTTTTTTAATTAAAAATTGCTGCGCTTAGTGCGAATAGCGTATAATTTTCTAAATGGAAAACAAAAGAAAATTATAGTCTCGTCGTATTGCCAAATGAGCGAAATTGAATAAAATAAAACAGTGTCAAGTGACAGTACGGTGGTAACTTCCATACCCGTGCAATCAGAGCGTTGTCCCGGAATGAGAACGGTCTCGGTGTTATATTTTTGGGATTCCATAGTTTTTAATGCGCCATCGAATGTATAATACGGAGAGGAGTAAATAATCTAATGGAAAATATTATGCATTGTGTTCAGTCTATTTCGTTATACGCGTGTTAAAAAAAACGTTCCGTATCAATTGATATACGCTATTCAGGTCGGAACCTAAAAAATGTCTAATGTTATGAAACATCTGTTGATATTATAATAATTATAATATGTATACGCAGTGCTATTTGTATTTTTTTTGTTTTTTTTTAACCGTTCGAATCAAAACAATATTAAGCTATAACGATGATTAGAGAATGCCGTGTAAATATCACACAATACATACTAAATAATTCCTGTAAAGTCGTTAAATCTTTATACATTATCCGCATAATATAACAATAAAAATATTATCGTCGCACAAGTCATAGTCTCGCAGTTAGAGCGTATACGTTCTCCTCCTCTAGAAAAATAATTGTTGACACACAGAAACGTTTCTGGCATGTGTATAATTACACGAATACGTGTATATTATGTATAATTTGATTTTTCGTCAAAAAAGAAATAAGTGACGAACATTTTTTTTTTTTAAATTGAATTTTTAAATACCGCACAACACATGCTCGGGCACGGCGGAACGAAATTCCTAGTGAATTTACATACACGTTATGAGAATTTTCTTTTTTTTTGACATAGTTCGTTAGTATACATTAATTAGTCTTAACAATAAAATTCTCAATTTTCGTGTAAAAAATCGAATTCAATTTCGTACGGACTAGCGCGAAGAACAACTGCTATTTTTGAATCCGTATGCGTACAGAATTTCCAAGGTCCCCGATATATTCGCGTTTCAATGGACCAAAATATTTGTTCGTACAATTCGTGAGATAATATTAAACATTATTCCAAAGAGAAATATGTTAATATATATTATATTAATTACATTTTTCGTTTAAACGGTATCAAAGCGTTTCATAAAAAGCAAGTGTTTAGATAAATACTGAAATAAATATTAAAATACTATAGTATTAAATTTTATTATATACTTGTACACTTAACACTTTGGTTAATGAAATATGGTGAAAAAAATTGAGCTATATATATTTTAAAGTCTCTTACAGACATGGTCAATTTAATTTTGGCTATTTGTGTAGGCTAGTCCGGTGTAACCGTGCAAAGTTAGCCTCCCCCTAAATAAAAGCCTCCCCTGTCAAATAATAATAATAATAATAATAAAAAAGACACGCATTTATTAGTAGAGATTTCCGATGATTAATAGTGTTCATGTAAACGCTTTTGAAATAAGCCAAAAATACAATTTTGATTTACAAATAGTGAAAATCAATTTGCAATTAATTTATGCTAAATATTAACATCAATTTTGATTCATGCATTGATATAGTTTGGCGGAAGATGGAGCAGCTAACTTCACGACCATCCCTGACAAAGGCTATTTAGGAATTATCAAATGAGGAAGGGATATAGTTTTTCAATATTTAAATCACGGTAGGGTTTAATAATCCCCTAATCCCTAAAAATCAATCTGTTTTTTAATGTTATAAAATTAATTTATTCAATATTATAATGCGAAATATGTTTTTTTCTTTTTTTTAAATTAAGCGTGAAATAATAAATGTTGGCTCCTTGTGTAGTTCAATGCCAGATATAATTTCACAAACGTCATAGAAACGACTTTTTGATATTTTTTCTCAGATCATAGGGGACGGAATTTAAGCCCGTTCGATTCTCCACCTCCCCATAATACGCTACTGATTCCTGATGAAAATTTACCTGTACATTTAAATAATTATATATTTATAATAATTATTATATTATAAATACTCTACATATCAATTGTCATTCCGCACCGCCGCGATAATAATATAATTTATTATTATTGGCTATTGTTGTTGGTGCAGTGAAGCGAACCTATACCGTATAGAGTGAGATTTTTTTTTTCTGTTTCGTGTCAACCTCGTCTGTAACTACGTATGTACGTACATATGTGTGTGTAATAAATCACACAAGTGCCTCGGAAGTCTTTATGGACGATTTATGATACCTCTGTATTCGTTGTTCGCTCGTCACGTGTGTACCGCGGGAGCATCAGTGTCTTTCTTTTGCACATTATCTCTGACGGCGTGTTGGACTGAAAAATAATTAACGATTAAAACAGATTAGGTTGAACGTAGGAATTATCTTAAAATAAAAATTATATATATATAGATATGGGTAATGTTTTAAATACGATTTTATCCGTAATGTGTCAGTATATATTCATTCGTTCGACTATGTGCGAAACCGGGAATTTATATTTAATTAGAACGTTACGCGTTTAAAAACGTTTATAATAATAATAATAATAATTAATATTAGTAAATAAATAATTATAATAATAGGTCGCTTGATGTAAAAAAAAAAAAGACAACGGCGCAAGCGAATTTAGAAAAACATGGATTCTCTTCAAAAACGTAAGTTTTGAAAACCGTAGCAAATACGATATATACTTGTGCAATAAGTTAAAGAGGACAATAAGATATAGTAAGAAATAATAATATAAAAAAAATTTCCGAAAAAAAATTTGTGTGCGTCTCTTAACCGTATCTTTCCGTTATTAATTTTTCGCGAATACATGTTATTATTATTTAGTAAAAGATTTATTTAAGTCTTATTTCAACTCAAACATTTTTTTCTTTTTTTTTTTTTTTTGATTACACATTTCAAATTTTTTTTATACATATGTAATATATTATGCCGACAGTTCAATAGAATCGTAGGAAAAATAAAATATCGCGATCGTAATAGAAAAAAAAAGTTGTCTATTGTCGAATTTGAATTGTATTAGAATTCCGTAACTCTCCCGTTCTCCACTATATAAAAAAAAAGTATAGATTATCTCGGAAAATATGCTCGAATTATAATACTTCAACGTTCCCCCCCCCCTCCCGGAGAATATTTTTTTCAGTCTGCCTGACAAAAATACCGTTTATTTTGAATAATAAAAATAAAAACAAAAAAAACAGAAGAAATTATATATATATATATATTTATTTATATTTATATACTTTAAACGTATACACTAGTCTAATATAATAATTACTTATAGCCAAGGTTATAATAGTTATAGTAAACGGATTAAGTAGATTATAATGTGCATACAGTGTATTATAGTATGTACACAGGTACTTCACAGTTCTACGAAGATATAAACGGAAGTAATGTGCTTTTTCATCACGCGCGTGCGCGTACATGGATGTGAATTATTATTCAAACAGAAACATTAACGACAATTATTATTTTTTTTCCAAAAAAAAAAAAAACAAATCTTTAAAATATTTAAAATGATTTTCGCGATCCACCTATATACGATTTACTCAGTTTAGGTTCATATTCCGGCACTGTCTATGTATACATAAAATTACACATAATATTTATATAAGATAATCATTAATTTATTGTAACTATCTACGTTCAGTGTTAAATTAAAATGTAAAAAAAAAAAATATATATATATACAGTATTTGCAGAAATTATTTTCAATATTTATTTTTTTTTTTAGTTTAAAAAAATAACGTCGGCTTTGTTATAAAATGTTGAGAGGGGGGAAACGATTTAATCTTTTTAAACGTTCCAAAGTTTTTGTTTTTTCTTTTATGTTGGATACAAAATGTTATGTAAAACGCTACTGGATCAGCTGAAAAGAGTCGAAAATATTAATTATTTAATAAACACAAATCACAATTATCGTTTGAATGGAATCCGGACGAAAGTAAACGTTTTCAAATATAACGTCATTATTTTAAAATAAAACGTAATATTTTTAATGAATGTTCGCGACGTTCAAATATATTCGAATATTTATTTTATATAACGAACACATAAATACTAATAATTATTATATAATATTTTTACTATAATTCCTATTGCACATTTGTTCGATTACATATTATAAGAATATAACACGTGAACTTCCGACGTACTCGTCTCGACACACAAATAATACCTAACAGATAACAGAATAATATATAATATATAATTTGGTTCTTATACATGTTGTAATAAATCGGTAAATATAATAAAATATGTTAGAGAAAAAATGTACATTATTCGCACTGTTTAGTAGTTCAACAAAATCGTGAAGCGTTTATTTTGAGTTCAAGAATTGAAATAATTCTCCATCGCATAATAACTTAACATATCAATAATTGAATAATAACATAACTCAAAACGATAAAACTCGTCCCAAACAAATATTCTAATTAACTAACTAAAATAAATATTATCGTATATCGTTTCCTATAGTTGTTGTTTTAATCAGAACGATTTTCTCTATTATTATTGAACTCTTATTATCACAAGCTGTACACTTCGGCCTTCTGACCGGTATATCTTTTCTGGTCTCTGGTCCTGCAATTTTCAGCTTCTTTCAACAGTATCACATTGTCGGGAAAATCTAGAAACTCGTTCGTACCCGGTTATTGTATTCTTACAGATTCTTAGCTACGGAATATATTTCATAGCGTGTCGGCCTCAGAACGGACCACAAGTATGGTGTACCCAATATATGTCAGTCTCAGTCGTGGTACTTATTTATACCGTATATCATTGATCTTTTAACCGGACAATCGTCCGACATGAGTAGATACTAAGAGAGTAGAACGTATAAACGTAACCTAACTCGATGTGACGTTAATTTTACGCGTTCTGACGAAAACCGCAGGTGTCCCAATGGTCGGTGTTCGGCACTTGCAGAGTTTGCTGCTGTTCTTATGCGTGGTCAGCGGCTACCTGATCCGGGTGAATCTGTCTGTGACGATAGTGGCCATGAATCCGGAAATGAACTCGACGGTGTATCTCAAAGAGCTGGCGCAACACGTGCCGGCGTTCGGCTGGACGAACTCGATGCGGTCGCTGTTGCTCAGCTCGTTCTTCATCGGGTACCTGGTGGCTAACTTCCCGGCGTCCGTGCTCGGTTGCCGTTTCGACAACAAGACCCTGTTGGCGTGCAGCATGACCGTATCGTCGTTGCTGGCCATCATCACTCCGGCAGCAGTCGTCTTGTTCGAGGCGCCCGCCCTGGTCTTCATCCGGTTCGCGCAGGGCTTGTCCTCGGCGTTCATGTTCCCCATGATCCACGGCATAATGGCCAAATGGGCGCCGCCGCACGAGCGCGGTCGACTCGTCGGGTTCGTTGTCAGTGGCATACAGCTGGGCACAATGCTCACGCTGGCCATGTCGGGCGCGCTGTGCAGCAGCTACTTGGGCTGGCCCGTCGTATTCTACCTGAGCGGTGCCGTCGGGCTCACGTGGACGGCCGTCTGGCTGCTGCTGGGCGCCGGGTCGCTGTCCGAGCACCGGTTCATCGGCCAGGCCGAGAAGGATTACATACAAAAGTCGCTGGCCAACACCGTCGGCCACGACAAGAAAGTAATCAAAAATTTTAACAATTAATACTAACCCGTTGGCGAACGGTTTTCGTGGCCGACAACGAGAGAGTTTGAGTATTGCACGAAAAGGAGAATGTATTAGATGTAATATCGGTGAGAGAAGACGGACGGGAAGGGAGCCGCGACGTATGAAAAGAGACCGATTGAGTCAAAGAGACTTAGTTAAAGAGGATGTACAAACTTAAAGACGCGTGGAATGGAATGGAAGATACGAGCAATAAATGGAGGAAATTGGAGATCTAATTTGTGAGACGGGACGGTCCTCGAGAGTGTCCGAGGATAAGCCCAAAGGAGAGGAATCCTGTGTATTTTTAAACACATTATTGCATCTTTCTAAAACACACTGTGGATGTTTATATTTTATTTTCAAAGTCGATTCGTACAAGGAATAATTTTATCGTCCGCTATAAACTGCTGAAATGACATCGCGATTGTCCTTAAATATACACCAAACGTATTCGGGGCCTTATTCTAAGATGGATTAAGGACAACTAATGTCGACACATAATATGGTTGACTCTTCGCATTTAGATTGAAATAGTTTGGTTTCTACTCCATTCGTTTTATTCGTATTGCGAAATTGTGTATTTAAGAAAAAGGTGGTGTAGTAAGAAAACATCACTTCCTAGTCGAATAATAAGAGAATTAATTTTCTCCTGATTTTTTTTCCCGAGAAATTTAGCGTCAATAATCTAACTTAACTCCATTTCTAATGGCACCGAATACAAAAAGGACAGCATCCAAAAAAATATTATATATATACGCTCGTTTATTATTATTGTATAAAAAAAATTAATACAAATGGAACCCGTTATAAATTATTATTTTGTTAAAATTGATATAATATATTGTCATTTATTTATATTTAAAAACCGAGCACAGTTTATATGTCGGAAACATTTTATACTAGTGCCTTTACAACCACGCGAGTACAATTTACGAGATTTTTCGCACAATGCATTTATGTAATATTTTCCGTGTTACAACGCCAAATGTATTTCTTCAGTACTGTAACTTAAACATTCAATTACACGCTAAAAATATTGTATAATACGAAACGAATACTTAAAGTATGAAAAAAATCGTAGATAGAAAGCGGTACGCTGCAATAGTATACTTTAAAATTCGTACGATTGCGTAAGGATCAAGTGTTGTACCCGTTTTTTTTTTTTTACAAAAAAAAATTCGGACCGGGACTTTATATGAATAATATATATATAATCACTCGGTTATATAATAAATTCTTTAATTTATACAGGAATTAGTTAGAAAATGTGTTTTATAATAAAATTAAAAATGTATATCGTCAATCGTTTGTCAAGGGATCACGCAACAAATCGTAAAAGTCATGAGATTACAACATATACCCGATTAATAGATTAATACGCATAAATCAACAAATCCAAAGTTATCGTTTTGACTAGACACGTAATATTGCGACGATGCGTACGCGTCAGATCATAAAAAAATTAAATAAATAATAAAACGAGAAATTCGATTCTAATTCTTTTAGATATTGTGAAAATAAACGTGCGAAAATATCGTAAATCATTAGAGTATAAAGGCAAAGATCGCGTGTATTAGTTTCTCAAGTGTTATAAAGAGGAAAAAAATAGAAATTAAAAAATCCGTTTTTTTTTTTGAACCGGACTGAAATGCTATGGGAACTGCAAATTAAAATCCGAATTAATTTTTTTCATTATAAACACAATATTATATTAAACACTCGTGAGTATATAAAAAATAAATACTATATATTTTTTTTTTTTGTGAGAGAACTGGAAAATTATTAATTACTTGTAGGAAGACGAGAGTGTGTTCTGTCGGGAGGCATTTCATAAGTAAATAAAACGTAATTGTTATTAAACAATACTATTTAATAAAACCAATTGATATTAATTGAAGTGAACAATGTTACAATATAGCCGACGAAAATGGTAAAAAAATAGTGAGAAACGAAATTATTTAAAGTTCAAAACGCCCGTACAATATACGTGTATAACGTGATATGTGTTTATGTACAAATATTACTAACCTAGTTTTACAGAACATTGTTTAAAATTATTATTTGAAATTCGAATTTTTATGATATATTTTTATTTTTTTATTTTTGGCTTTGAGAAGGTGTGTGATATCAGAAACCGAAACTCCCCTCCGTAAATTGCCCGTAATAAATGACTTTTACGCGATAAAACCGTGTGTAAAGAAAAAAAAAAAATCCTACTAAAACTAATCGGTTTCCGTACAGCTGTCCGACACGCCGTGGAAGTCGATATTCACGTCGTTGCCGGTGTGGGCAACGGCGCTGGCGCACACCGGTCACAACTGGGGCTTCTGGCTGCTGCTGACCGAGATGCCGACGTTCATCCACACCGTGCTCAAGTTCGATCTGAAGGAGGACGGCGCGCTGTCCGCGCTCCCCTATCTGGCCATGTTCCTGTTCCAGGTGCCGGTGCTGTACACGGCCGATCTGTTGAACAGACGGCAAGTGACCACGCTGACCGTGTCCCGGAAATTGTGGAACACCGTGTCCATGTGGGGCGGCGCTGTCGGGCTGGCCGCGCTCGGCTTCATCGAGAACACGGTGCTCACCATCGCGCTGTACGTGTTCATCGTGGCCATCGGGTGTACGTCCAACGCCGGGTTCAACATCAACCACCTGGACCTGTCGCCCAACTACGCCGGGCTGCTCATGGGCATCACCAACTCGGCCGCGTCCACCGGCGGCATTATCGCGCCGCTGTTCGTCGGGCTCATCGTCGACGATCAGGTGAACTGCTTGTGATTGACCCGATAATTTGTTTGTGATTTGCATCAACGGGGCCCCTTAATGTATTATTACTGTTGTAATCTTCGGCAGGTGGTCGATAAAACATGTCTCGTAGACACGTAGTTGGAGGAAAAATAATCGGCTGACACGGTTTGGACGACGTGTTGAGACGAGGAATTGAGATGTAAAGAGTCACCGGTTTGGGGGCAGAGGCCGAAGGAAAACAAGGGGTTATAGTGAAGTGGCCATTAACGAGGACACGGAGAGGATTTGTGGAGCGGATAAATGTTACGGGTAAATAAGTGTGGAGGAGAACGATAAAGGCGCACATAATTTTATAAGATAAAAATGAAAGTTTTAAAAACAGCGTTTATTATGTAAACCGAATTATTTTCCATTTGCAGCTGATCATTTTGTTAAAAAAAAAATATATATATATATATTGAAAATTTATCAAAATTCCGACACCGTTTTATAATTTATATAATATTTCTAGACACGCGATTTAAGGTTTTTCATTTTAACAACAAAAAAAAAAAAAAAAAATTAAAATCCTATTCCATTTTTTTCGTTTTTTTTTTTTTTTTTTTTAATTCGACAAATTCACCGGACGAACGGTACAATGAACAGTCGATCGTTGTACGTAAAAATGAGGTATTTCAACATTATAATATAAAGTCGTAATATTTATTAAGTCATTATACATGTCGTTATTGTGCGGATTCCGTTCAAACATCAGCTGAAATAAACATTTTAATAGTGTTTTTACTTTTTTTTTTTTTAGACTTCAATAGTGGAATGGCGCACGGTGTTTATCAGCGGAGCAGTGGTGTTGTTCGTAACCAATTTGTTTTTCATTATATTCGGTTCGGCAAAAACGCAACCTTGGAACACATTACGTAACGGTACATATTAAAGTATTTCCACGATCGATACAATATTATTGTTTAGATTATTTTTTATCATTATTATTATTATCAATTAAATAAATGTTTAAACGTAATCGTTAAAAAACGTACGCTCGTTCCTAATTTTGTTAAAAAAAAAAAAATCTCTAATCAATGACATTGTATATAGACCGATTCGGACGATTCGTTAATCCGCAAAAAAAAAAAAAAAAAAATAAATACCTATTTCAATGACAGCGATTATTATTATTATTATTATTATTATTATATATTAATGATGTTTGTATAGATATTAAACGTATTATATCTCTGGCGCGCGACTCATAGACAATAATTAATATGCATTCTTGTTTAAAACGTAAAAAACAATAGAAAAACTGTAATATTATATCTGTATAATATTATATCTCGATTCTACTAGCTATATTGAGCAATTTTATAAATAAATGTCGCGCGGAGAGAGGCGTTAATTTTTTTTTTTTCTTTAATAATCGCCAGTAGATTTCATTTTATTTCTATTGATATAACGCAATAAGAAGAACTGAAAGAAAATTGTTATTTTTTTTCCAGACACTCCAAACGGAATGAATTACACGAGGACCAAACGAGATATGGAGATCGACGGATATGACGTATGTGCAGGATAATCGAATGAAATAGAATTATATTATATAGACGCGTACATATTAAACAAATAATATTTGACTCAACGTTTTGTATATATATATATAATGTTTCAAATAAACTCGTACTCCCGTTATTTTAACGGGTATTGTATTCATTTTAAAATATTCGTATACAAAACAAAACAAATTAATTATCCATTTTTTTTTTAGTAATTGATCGAATTTTTCGAGACTCGGAAATAACGCCGCGGCCTTATTGTACATAGAACGAATTTGTGACAATACGCATGCGCAGCGCACAGTAGTAATTTATGGAAAACAACGCAAAGTTTATATCGATACGTATTAAGAAAATTAGAAAAAATGTTTTACATTTTTAAACTTTTTTAACATTTAGGACCATAAGATCACGTGTATTTGTTTTTGTTTTTATTCATATATAGTTAACGTGTCGCGAATTGAACGATAATTTAAAAAAAACTCCCTCGAATATATGTAAAAATAAATATTAACGATTTTTATGACGTTCGAATTACACATCAAACGGTCTCCGTTAATAATATGTGTTTAGAAAACCGTATGTTTATAAGTTTATTAAGAAGTATCGATTAGATATTTTTATATAAAAACGTATAATTTTACCGTTTCAACTCGTCGAACAGTAGACGATTTTATTTTATTTTTTTCTTTTAAACTCTAGCGTACATAATTGATACGTTCGCCGCTAAAACAGTCCAATACAAACCAATCACAAATGCCTTTTTTGATACACAACTATACGTTTTTTAAAGTTTAAAAATAAAAAAAAGAGTACGCCATACGACTTAATCGCGTCGTTGTTTTTCAATTCGTATTTATTTTTTTTTCCCACTATCATACGATTTTAAGATTTCGGATTAAGTCTAAGCTAAAACAAAAACAAACATTTTTGAGTACTACTCGTCTATTCATCCACGGCGTAATCAATTTTGAGTGAATTCATATTATATGTAAAAAAAAAAAATACCGCGGCATTGACGTATACGAATTTTTCCTTTTTTTTATTTATACAAATACCGCCGTTTTATTATTATTATTATTATTATTATTATTATTATTATTATTATTATTATTATTATTATTATTATTATTATTATTATTATTATTGTTATTATTGACGCCGTAAATTAATATTCGAGAATTTTTTTCTTTTCTAAGAAGTAATGTGAGACCAGTCCTCCAAGCATATATTTCTCCGTCTATTTCTCTCATCCGCTGCTTTACTCCATTCCGCCGTTCCCATATCTCTGATATAATAACACAGTCTTCCCGTATTAAACCACGTCGTCCTTCCCCAGCTTCCCTATCGGCTCGATTACGACGGTACTCATATGCTTTTTCCATGCATGCCCGTTTCATTCAGTGCAATTCTTTTTCTTGTGATTTTGTGATCCCACGACGTTGAAAGAATTATACAGCATTTTCGATGATTATGTCCCTTCATATACTCGTCAGTTGAAGCATCCTTACACGGTCCAAAGATCCTTCTCGAAACCATTTTCTTCTGTTCTCTTGAGTCGCGGCATAAAAACAGTGTAACGTAATAATATATACGTTTGGGATTTTTAAAATTTTTCAATATACCTTTTGAACAGTTTTTCCAAACAATACTAGCAGTTTTCACTCGTTTTCTATTTAAATCTGATATTAATCTATACCTTTACGTCATTGTCCTAATAATGCGTAATATTCTAATATATAAACGCGTCAGAGGCTAGGTTTTATGCGAATTCGTCATTAAATTTTGAAGTACCCACATCACACGCCGAATTATTAAATAATTCAAATCAATTTGAAGTGTTCTATTCGTTTACGTATGTGTATAATAAATATTTAATACGCGTCGTTTAATTGATGAAACTACATATTTAATAATATTAATGGAAGAACAAGATATTTATGTTGAATAATATTTATATAATATGTGTAACTTTTTTTTTCATTTTCGACAATACTTATTTTTTGTTCTGTTGAAAGAAACATTTATTATATATATATATATATATATATATATATATATATATATATATAATTCGTATACATAGAAATCAATAGGACTAATAAACGGTTATGAACAAGAAGGAAATATGCGAGTAGTACATATTATATTATAGTATATAACGATTAAAAACAAAACGGATTTTTCACGTATTAAGTCGATTTTTTTTTAAGTTTTAAAAATCAAATCATAATTAACTATATATATATATATATATATATATATATATGTATATATATTATACAAGTAGATGTATAACGTAATACGTGTTGTTTGGAAAAATATTTGCATCTATCAACTTTGCGAAATCATTAACGGTGGGACGTACATAGCGGGTATCATGAGCGCCGGCAAGTTGACCAAGTCGACGAATATCCGATACGAATCGCTAAAATAAGAAAAAAAAAATCCGTTTGGTAAATAATGGCCTTAATATTATTTTTTTTTTTTTTTTACAATTTATATTTTGATCTGGAATATTTATTCATTCTGACTTCTAAGAATATTTATCGTTGGGGCAGGGGTACTTTTGAATATATCGACAGAGTTGCAAAAAGTCTAAAGGAAAAAAAAATAACGTTATGAGAATATGTCAGAATGAAATAATTTTGTTTGGCAAACGTTTTAGAAACCAATTTTATACGCTATACGACGTATAAATCCAAAATCACATAAATAATACACTTTGGCGTATTTCGAAACTACGATATCGTCTTCAACGCGAACCGACTACTGGTTTGCATTAAATTAATTTCGATAATATTAAATGAGCAAAACTTTAAAAGAAGTAAACACAAAAGAAACAATAGAAATGTCAAAAAATAGAAACAACTTGTTAAACATGGGACTTGAGCCATTATTAAAATTAATTTAATGAAAATCAGATGGTGGGACAGTATGGACTGCGGTGGACGCGACCGTTTTTTAGTAACGTTATCGGAGATTATAAACTGTATATAAACGCGTATGTCCAACGGTTTAGTAGTAATTGGTTTGCGCTGAACACGACGATAAAGTAATCATCGAAATAAAATTATACACAATAAAAGTGTATTATTTTTGTGATTTCGGGTCCATAGTGTATGAAACAGTCCCGATTGCTCAAGAATATTTTAGTTTAGAAACAATATTATAACTGACAATATTAATAACTGTAAGTAATTCGAATCTGTACCGTAGACAGGTTGAATTGTACAAATTATAAAATTCACACAACAAATACGGGTAAAAAGAACATCATGAAAATTGGTCGAAATACAAATCTGTGCGTAGGTATTCCAAAATGTGTTATTTGTAAATCTTCATAATACGTATATACGAATTATTGAAAATCACACTACCTCAATGTCGATTTTAAATACTCGGTACCGATAGTACCTCCTGTGCCATAATTACGCGATCCGATCATCTTGTGTACCATAACGAAATGATTATCTGTAAAAAAAAAAATATATTTATATATATATATATATAATTTTCTTTATACAGTCGCATTAGGAACCCGCTTTGTAAACTTGACATTTATACACTATTGTATTTATTTCGATACCTATTCTATTTTACGTTTGTTTTATAGATTATTATAATTTATAAATATACAGAGAATTGCTGCGGGGAACTAGAAAACTGTAGAAATAAGTATTTTGATGATGTAAATGTTCTTTTTTTTGTATACACTCGTATTTGCGATGAAAATATCATCGTGTACGCATACGTATATGGAACGTTTTACGTTTTGGATCGAACTGAAAATTTCGATCCGCGGATACAACTTTTGTGTATTTAATTTCGGTTAAATATAACGTATACGTGGTTTCGGTGACGGCCGACTTAACCGGGTTCAAACGATAATTCAAAGTATTTAAAATTGTATTTTTCAATAAAATTATCAATCCACGGCCAATATGTATGTAGTGTACTCACATCTCCATTTAGACATCAGCGTATCGATGTCTACCAACGAGTCCAGTATCCTGTTGGCCAGAGCGTATCTTTTTTCGTGTCGGTAAGCGTGAATCAGTATAGCGCCCTTGAGCGCCCGATGAGAGAACTTCCGATTGCCCTGGTCCACCAATCTTTCGTGCTGGTCGCATTTGAACACGGTATCCATGAGCTTACGGCGATTTTCCTCGCACGACGTGTCAGACTGTATTAGAAACGGAATTTTAACACTGTTTACAACACAAAGGTATTTTAACACCAGAACGCATAATATATAAGTATTCGCCATATGTGTGTGTGTGTGTTTAAGACCGGACTGAACTCTTATTGTATTAAGTAAATGCAAAGTCGAAAAGTAACGCGTTATAAAGGTATTGCATAAATAAATATATATATATATATATATATATATATATATATATTTATAAATCACCAATTGCAATTCTTAATTAAATGTTACTTGACGTGACTCAATACACAATTAAATAATACTTCGGTTATTGTGTGACTAATTGTCCAAATAATTTTAGCTACTATTCAATGTTTTTTCACGTTATTAGTACATATTAAAGAATTATGTAAAAATTTAAAATATGAGTAAAGTAGGAGTAGCCACTAATTAATAGGTTGAAGCGTCTAAAAATGTCTGTTTACGCTAATAGATGAAACAAAAATGTTAAGCCCCAATATCCCCAATATAAATGTGACCAAATATCCGCCTATTAATATAACCGTTGCCGCGACCGTACTGCAACGATCCGCAGAATACAGCGTAATACACACCTATATTCGTGTGATCAAAATGAGCAAACGAAAGGATACCGATCAGCCAGCGTCTCCGGTGCCCCCCTCCAACCGATGTACGTATTGCAGTGATCAAAAGCGACGAATTTTAATTGATGCCACAAAGGTCTAACAGGTCTTTGTTGCCAACGATCAACTCGATACTTAGACAGAAGAAAATGACGTCAGAACGCGGTCTGATTACCCCGAGGACTCAAGTCGGACATCGGGATCGTCACAGAGACGGTAATGATAAAGCGGCGAAGCAAACGTGTTTCTGAACCGTCAATACCTCGGTTGAAGAATAATTGTACTGGTTGTGTTTATTAAAATGAACTGTCGGTTATAAAAAGGAAAAATCTGTGTGTAAACGTTTATAATGGACTTAAAACGAAAACGAGTAAAAGACACTTAAAAACTATGTATATATATATATATCAATACTCGAACTGATGGATTTCTATTTTGACGTCATGAAAATAAAATAAGAGACCCGTGACCGACACCGTCGCGTCGTATACGCTATATACGCGTTATTAATAATTTATCCAATAGTTCTTTAAGCGCTTTTGAACGTGTTGATTAATGTTCTCTGTGTTCTATTTGAATAATAAGCTTGTATTGTTTTCTAATTGGGAAACCGCGAGATCGGGGGTTAAAGGTTTTTTTTTTTTATATTAAGTCCGTCGTCAAGCATCGAATACGCGCGTCATTGGCTGATTGTAACGTCAATCACTATATATCCATATCGTATGTATCATTATTATGCAAACGGCATAAGCGAAACCGGTCACAGATAATACAGACAACATCACAACGCTATAATTTGTACGGCGATAATTAATATATCATATACGCATCGATCGAGTATATAGAACTTGTATAATATAGTATTTAGAACGACGTAAATCATCACCTCAGTAAACGAATCCAGCCAACGATCGGCGGCTTCTCGATACCGGTCCCACGCGACATTGTCTTGTAGAACGGGCGCGGATTCCAGCCAAAGGCCGACCAACGTGAACAGACTGGGTTCGGCGGAAATCCGTTTTAATTCGTTACGTTTTTTGTCGTTAAAACAGTCGGTGTACGATACGCGACAACCGACGCGATTCTCCTAAACGCAAACGACAAAGAATAAAAACACTCCGGTTATTTTTATATTAAAAAATTAATATATATATATATATTGACGCGTTATGAAAATTCGTTCAAAGTCATTTGTATTGGATATTAATCCAACGTTCAAACGAAAACAAACGCTCGAACGAGCATATCTTCTGTCTGTGTAGATAAAATACGCGAATAAATAATAATAATAATATTATTATTATTATTATATTATAAAAATAAATACATATTTTAAAAGTAATTCAATACGTCATATTTAAAAAAAAAATAATATTATTATTATTACGTATGCGTATAGGTATTATATACTTTTTCTCACACTTCTATGGGGTTGAGCTTGGGTTATTCACCCTGTAACGGCTACAATATTATTACCATATTTACCGGAATTCTTTTTTTAAATAATTATTGTCAATAATATGTTATATGTATATTATTAATATTATTCTCGTTTTCCCAACGCCGCTTTATTATAGAATATATTATAACGAAAAAAAATATTCACCATCGATATAAATATAAACAGTAAAATATCGAAAATCTTTATTATAAATAAAAGGATATTTTTTTATTTTTTTTTTAAAAAATTACCATTTACTCGTTTTTGTATATTGTGCAGTATACGCCACGTGCTATATTACATGATTTACATAATATTATTATTACGTATACATGATATATACTTTCGCAAACGTTTACCGTTTTTTATTACAATAATATTTCTATACGAATATCGTTTGAAAATATCTTTCACGGCGCGGGAAACATTTACATATTTCGATTTCGTTTCGTTCGATTTCAATGGATCTACTCGCGCGATACGTTTGAATAATAATCCCGGTCACGAACATTTTCGTCACTCATCTCGTCGTTTTAATATTTAATCAATTCGTGTCGTGTTTGTTATACACCAATTTTATTGACAAAAAGAAAGACAAAAAAAAGATGAAAAATTGAAAAATTAATCGATTAAAATAATAAATCTCGACTAATTCGAATTTCGTTTTTAAAATTTTTTTTTTTCAAAAAAAAAAAATGGTCTTTCAGCCGTGCAAAAAAAAAACACACCACGATAATATATAATATTCAATAATATATAAAATATTAAATCGTATTATAATATTATATACAGTAGGTACCATACATTAATTATCATACGTTACAGTACCATAAATATATAAATATATAGTTATTATTTACGTAATCTTACATAAATATATCTACAGAATAATATTAATCGCATACAGGAATGCATAATTTTATGTTATTATATAATATTTGTAAATGTTTATTGAAAAATCCGATTAGTATTATATCTATAATAATACTCTCATTAAAAAAATAATTTCCATAAATCGATTATTTCGAACAAGTCGACAGATTGTCGTGTAGTCGTGCACCGGACAATATTATATTATTATTATTATTAAGATATTTCTAAAAACTGTTTGTTTGTATAAACACGAGACATATTATAAAACACAGTATATGCGTACCTTCTTTAATCCTAATTTACTTTCGATCATGCGGAATTGAAGACTTTGGAAACCCGACGCTGGTTTCAGATAATCTCGAAATTCGGCGAAATCGTACGGACTCATAGTCTCCAAAACTCCAAAATGATCTAGCAGTAACTTGATAAAACGAACAAAACGATCGTATAAATTACATTATTAAAATATATCATATATAATGATACTATATATTATATGTGTATACAGTCTATATTATATCATCGAATCGTTTAAACACAATATCGTTTTGTCCCTGTAAAGTATCGGAAAGTTTTTTTTTCTTTTTTTGAAATATTAAAACATACGTATTCGTTTTTATTTTACGTAAATACGTCAAACTCACTTTGATAATCGATGCAATTCTACCTAAACGTTTCAATACGACAACCATTTCCGGTTCGTTGGTCTAAAACAATCCGATTAAAATATATATTAATATATATATATATACAAAACGTGTAATTTGTAAGGATTCGAATTTTTTTTTTTTAAAAATGACATTGAAAAACGGTACTCACCCAAAGATCAGCAGCAAATAACTTACGAACAATATCCATTTCGAATAATATCTGCTTGAACCACAATTCGTAAGCTGAAAAATCGCGTCGTACGACAAAACACTTATATCTCAATAACCATTTAAATAATAACAATATTTCAAAATATTCTACGTCGTTTAACACGATAAAAAAAATAATTTTTAATATCCTAAACAAATCTTGCAGCGTATAAAAAAAAATTATACATTATACATGCACATTACTTATATATATATATGTGCAGTAGGTTCCAAATAACTAAATATACATAAATTATATATAAAGAGGATTAAATTCATACAAATAATATTGTGATACATACATTTTATAATGTTATAAAATTTGTTCTAAATTATATAAATATAAAAAAAAATTCATTATACGCAACACACATCCCCAGTTAGGCGGAAATCTAAACTAGAAACTAAAAAGTAAAATTTAGTTGTCTCCGCTGAGTTTAAGATAATCTTCTCAAATACGTTTCGGGATAAAGTAGTACAGAATAAGCATTGTGTTTTCTCCAGTAAATCCCGCATATTCTAGAAACTTCCAGAAGGAAACGTGCTTTCATTATACCGCACATGCCTGTGATCTTGTCTGATTTCCCTTCCAATTCAAACACTTATACAATTCCCTCTCAACGTCTCTTTCACAATTGTAAAAAAATAAAAATTATGTATAAACCCGATCAAACTTTCAAATTCGTATGAATGGATTTGAGTGCAGATCGTTTCCACGTGGACTATCGAGAACTGAAAAAGTTGAAACCTCTTACACCAGTGATTGCAGTACAACAAAAACAAATTTTTACGTATCCAAATGTATTATATTTTGTATTTCACGTTGCGAGCAGTCGTTTGTAATTGTGATTAAATATGTTTATAGTTCAAAAGACTATGATTCGCAATTTAAACGTCTGTGCGAGTTGCCATGAACGGAATATTATAATAACAATGTTGACACCGGACGAAGCCGGATCGAAAATACGCTATAATAAGCGATCACAGGCGCATAACATTGCGTTTAAATGTTCTAAAAACTTTTGAGAAATAATTATAAGGATTTCGAACCGTCTATTACAATAATGTATTTAAAAACTCATTTTCACTTTTAAAAAATGCCCGCATCTGAGATACGAAATAGCAGAAATCAGATCGTAAGACAGAGTACCTATTTAAAAATCTTAGAATTTTTACTATTTTACACCTTAGACCGTAACGTTTTTATTAAATGAGTAATATTAAAAAAAAAAAAAAATACCTGCCTCGTTATTGAGAGTAGGCGTTTATACGCGAATGATATCAAATCTGAGGACAGAACGTTAAAATACATAATATCATACGTAGATACCTTGATGCGTTATTATGAAGAGATGCTCGTCGTATGAAACTTGACCATTTCGCGAACTCAACATTGTCTGCAAGCCCAACAGCTTGTCGAGCTGCAGATAATCCGAATAGCTCATGCAAGCGTTAACGTTTCGTTTGCATCTTCTACTATTATATACGGTATAGCAATTTTTTATTTTATTTTAATCTCAATAAAAGATTATTTTTTTTCACTACCGCGTCGCAGTATAATATACTTACTCGTTTTGCTGTTGCTGATCGTCTCTGTCAATTCTGTCTTTACCGTTGTTGATACAACTCATTTTTTTTTTTCGTTAACGGAACAAACTGTCGATGAGATCGTAACGCGTTGAACAAGTCGAATAGCGACGAGACAACTTTCCAGTGCACATATAAATATATATATACTACACCTGTGCTACAGCTGGACGCGTACAAGGGTTTCGACTCTCGTTTTTTTTTTTTTAATGGTAAAGAATATATTGCATATGATACGTATATGTGTATATAAATAAATATATATATAGCGAAAACCTACTCGGTTATAGAGCTTATGGAAAAAGCGTCGTCTAATATATATATATATTATATATAGTAATCTAATATTTGTCAATAATAAAATACGGGTGCGCGTTACACACATAGGTGGCACATGAAAGTCTATATTATATACGTTATATATAGACCTACCAACATATACGGTTGTCATTTGAGACCCTCTTCACATAACAGGATGACTTTACGTATATGTATAGTATAACATACTAATATTATAATTCTTGTGGACATATCATCGTAAATAAAAAATATTTACCAATATATATTATATATATATATATATATATACTTGCTGCAAATAATTATGTATGGTTAAAAAGCGTTTTTTTTTCATTTTTTTTTTTTTTGACAGAAATCAATTTTTCAAATAATTTACAATTCACGAGAACGTTTCAAATTGAAAAAAATAAGAATACCCCACAAATCAATTAATGATCGAGTTGCTAATAACTTTTTTTGTAATAAAAACCTAGCTGCAACAAATACATGTTTTACACGTGTTTTTATTATATTTCATAACCTTTTTGTTTTTTGTTATATATTTAGAATTATCTAGTAGCTACAAATGTCATATCGTTATTACAGTAATTATTATTACTATTGGTATAATTTATAATTTTATTATTTATTTTCTTTGTATTTTATTACGTTTCTTCAAGGTAGATAATGATATTTATTATTATACCAGAGATTATTATATTTGTTATAGTTGGTATATATATATATGTGACATAGTTATTACAGTAATTACTATGTAATAAACTGTTCTTTTATCGTTTAAAAAAAATAATTTTTTACATCTATGTTATGTGCAATTGATACAGATTTTATAGTAATCTAATTGAACCGGTTATTTCAAAAACGACACATGAAACATTTTTAACGGTTTTGAGACTATAGTGGATTCTTGTATAATACTCCTAGATGCATATTTTTGTGAGGTGTTAGCACATGTACAATTGAAATATATGAAAAAAAATCAACAATATATATTTTTTATAGATTTTCACAAACATAAATTAAAAAGTTTTTTTTGTGTTTTTCCTAAAATCATAAAAATGTAACATATGCCGTTTCTGAAATAAATGATTCAATTGTTTAGTACATCTGTTAAAAAAAAAACTTAAAGACTGACACAATGTATGGTAAATATCGTTGTATATACTCGCTTACAAATAAGTTTCATATTAATAAAAATTGCAGTTCTTTCGTTTTATATTTTATAATAGAACAGTTCATATACGTATAAAATATATCTACCTATACATACAATCGACGGAACTGAAACCTAATTTATCATAACATTTTTGGGAATGCCAATAACTACTGCTAAATGCGCCAATATCTATAAAAAAAAAATTTTTCACACCAATTTTAATATTAAATTCAGAAAGATAACAAAATCTTAATTTAAGTCAACAAATAAAATAAAGTAATATTACCTTAAGACGCCAATAATAACTATACGCAATACCGCTTTAAAATACGCTGCTTGCAGAAAAGTGGCGTATACAAGAAGAGCACAGGCGCGTCGAATCCTTCCTCACATTGTACACGACAAAAAAAATGATACTACCAGTCTTTAAGACAAATCATATATTATAATATGTTATGAAATTATGAAAATTGAGTAAAATAAAATTGCGGCATATTATTGTAATTGAAAAATTATTCAAACACCGTATAAATTATATCTACCTACAGGATGTCGAAAAAAGGCGTTTGAAACGCATTACAGTATAAAACGGTAATATTCGCATAATTATCGTCGGTCCATGCGTGGTCTGATGATGAATTTATTTTTCACATGATAAGATCTTTTTCTGTTTCTCTGCATTTCGATAATAGTAGTACCCTTAACATATTAGTGTGTTAAAAAAACAAAAATCATTTTACATATATTTTGTTAAATTGTTTGTAGTACACGGGTCTCGTATGTCTGGCACGCGGTTAAGATTGTGTTCACCAAGATTTTTAATATTTACATTTTAATTTATTTGTGTTTCAGTGTTAAATAAATAGAGTAAAAATGCCAATCGGTTATCGGTTATTTTCTATGATTATATGCACAGTCATAAACAACTAGGTACCTATAAAAAGGGCTAAAAATATTTTTTCACCATCGATCCCCCAACCCTCTTACATATATATATATATATATATATATAAATACATATAAATTATATCTTATATAAATAGCACGAAATTAAAGACGTTTACGACTCGACTGGAAATGTGACACAATAATTTTCGTGTATTTTCACGTGGCTACATCTTACCTATTGTACATTGTTAATTGTACAGAAAATAAGAGAAAATTCGATTTATTACGAATTATCGTCACGTGCACCGTTTTGAGTCATCGTAAAACAAAATACCTGTTTTAACAAATTTAAAAAAAAAATTTTTTTGTATACTAGAAAACGTATACAATAAATACTAAGAAAACCGTATTTTTATAACGCAATATATTTTTGGTAGTTTTTCTTTTTTGGGAGGGTCACATTTATAAATTATTGAAAAAATTGGACTCATAAAGTACCACTCCGTCAAAATTTGCTTTCGGAAAACATGTACGTGTGTGAATGACATGGATGAAGTCATGAAAAAATAAAAATCATTGTAAAACCAACAACTTTCTCGCTACGCTCAGAATCTAAAAGTGTGACTAAAATTTTTTTTTTTTGCACTGTTTTTCTCCTCGAATTCCTTATAAACACAATGATGATAAAAATTGGGGGTTTTTTTTATGATTTTCAATTTTCAAACGCTCGCAGGTACATGTTATACGTAAATATGTAAATCGAAGACAAATTAAAAAAAACTTTCAACAAAAAAAAAAGAAAAAGAAAAAGGAACGTATCACCTTATCTCTGTTCTGCATTTTCACTCTGTACCTCCTACTTACATCACTATAAGGCTTCCCCGACTATCACATACGATATACAATTTTTTATAATTGATATCGTTAAAGTTGTAGGTATTGCATATTATTAGATACGTAATATTGTACTACAAAATAGGTATACATATGATATATATACACTCGGCGTCAAAAAAATCGCACCTTTTGCAAATCTGTTTTCAAAATACTCGTAATTTTAACTACACTCAATCAAATGTTAAGGTTTTGTTATGCTATAATATATGAAAGATGATATATGAGACAGTGTGATGTTGCACGGCAACTAAACCTGAGCCGTTTTGCCGTTCAATGAGTTTTCCAACGGTTTCAAGATACTGATGGCTTCACCCGAAGGTGTGGATCAGGCCGACCACGCTCCACAACAGAAAGAGACGATCGCTTTATTGTCTCGACGTCTTTACGCAATCGATTTTTGAATGCTGTAGAACTGCAACAGCAACTCCATGCAGCTCGCAGAACTACAATAAGCATCTTTATGGTTAGGAGAAGGATACGAGAACTTTTTTCTTTTTTAACTTTTTTCTTAACACTGATAAACAAAAACACATACCATTTATTTATTTTTTTAAGTTTATTTAATCATCTTTCATATATTATAGCATAACAAAACCTTAACATTTGATTAAGTGTAGTTAAAATTATTTTGAAAACAAATTTGCAAAAGGTGCGATTTTTTTGATGCCGAGTGTATATATTTCATGACAAGTAATGGTGAGATTAATTAGTTATTACAAATTATAAAAACATATTTTATTTTTTTTTTAATTTGATTCCTCAATATTTATATTATTTATATTTATATATAGGTATTACATTATTTATATTATCTAAATGTCATATTAAATGTTTATCAACTAGTCTTAATAAATGAAAGTCAGATTACGGTTAATCAATCATTTTAGTTTACTATTATTTTTTTACAAATGAGATTTGTTATTAAACATATTAAATATATGGTTGAACTCTGGCTTTTGGGTCATCTCTAATAAACTGAAAAAATATAAAAGTCCATATCAAAGCGTAAATCTCGAGGTATGGTCATAACACGCTATTAACTATCAATGTGACCAGCCCATACATATTTCCATTTATACATATTCATATATATATCTTGTTTGTAGAGTATAGCCGCATTATAATGAGATAAGTATTAAATGATAAGTAAGAAGGATGCTCACTAACAACTATTTGTCTACAAATATTAGTAAAACGAAACTAGTTTTTTTTATAAAATTGTACATTAATAATTTAAACGATTAAATGTATAATTATGTAAATATATATATTTTAAATCCACAGAATATAAGCATTATTGATTTATATATATATATATATATATATATATATATAGCAATACGATTGGTATTATCGTTAGTGCAGGTGAATATTAGACAATCCTTATAAAAGTTTGTAATTCGTAAATGATGATTAAAAATTATTCAGGATCATCGCTCAATAATATTAATATTAAATTTATTTGACTCTTACATAATTTTTAAATACTTCTGTATTTAAATTTCATATTTTTTTGTAAAAATGAATTCCATATGACGTAACTACGGTTTGTAATTTATTTTGTGTTTTAATACTATGTCATAAAATACAAAATAAATCGTACAAATAAATCGATGAAACGTATAAGAATTTTTATTAGAATGTAATTTTATCAAATTATTGACATTTGAAAGAAATTCTGTTTATAAAATATAAGTATCCACCATTAAGAGCTAATTAAATAATATTGTAAATAATTTATTTTCATTTATATAAATTAAATATTTATATTATATTAATAAAATTAATATTAAAATAAAATTAAAGTTATATTTTATTTTAATGTTTGTTTCATTAATGAACTAAACTTAAAAATTTGCTAAATGTGCCTGGCAAATACCAGAATTGTCCAGTTGATAACTTTATTACTAATATTTAATATATATTATGTTATTAGTGTGAACCTGGCGATTTCATTATATCTGATAACTTAGCTGATGGCCATTATGCTCACTTTAGTACACAAGAACCTAGAAGTAAAGTCGGCTTCAGAGTATTAAATAGAACAACTGTTAAAGGAACGCATCAACCTACAAAAAAAATTGCAAATTGTTAACACAGTCATAATTTATACCATTTGTATTTCAAAATGTATATAATACTAAAATTGAGCATTATGTGATTGGAACGTTTAATTATATTTTATACATTTATACGTATTTTTGTGATTTAATTACATTAAATTCACCGCGTTAATATGTTTTAAATTATATATTGTCCAACTAATATTTTAAAATAACTGAACTTTACTGTAGAAGTGTTCATACCATTTTAACCTATTGAATAACATCTACTGTTTAACACACATCATTTTCATAATTTTCAATTTGCTTTTATCCTTTGTAAAGTAGTTTTGCCCACGGGCGCTGGGGAACCACTGCCTAATTTTTTTTTAAACTCTGAGCTGACTAAAGAAATTTTTTGTCTTAAAATTCTGATATAATTTTACTTTTTTCTCTGTGCTACAACAAATACAAATAACCAATTATTTTGCAAATGTAAAAATGTACACTCGCAAATACACAACACAAAAGATAAAAGCAAATTGAAAATTACGAAAATGATGTGTGTTAAACAGTTGAAGATATTCTATATTATATGTTTATATATATACTGATAGATACGAATAAACGCATATAAACACACCACTTAGGTTTTTGTTTTAAAACGTTGGGTTTTTTTTCTTTGACGCCATACGAATAAAAAAGTTATTTAGAGTTTTTCGATAATTTGACATTTTCATCATGACCCAAAAGCCGATATTATCCGAAAAAAGGGTGAAAATGGCAAAAATCGTGAATCTGACTGCGGGAAATTTTTCTAAGACCTATGACATAGTCACGTTTTGCGTCGTCTATGTCTCACCCATTCATTCTTAAAGTCGTAAACTAAACTTATGGATGATGGTCCTATCCTTTTTTTGGTATTTTGTAAAATTTCCAAACTAATTCACGTGCCACACATTACATTTTTTCATTATGTCCGTGACATTAATGTGCTATTGTTTCACATTTCTACAACATCAATAAGAACAACGACAATTATTATTATAATAATAATAATAATAATAATAAATAGTAAAAAGTAATAAATATATAATCTTATTATGATGCAGCTATACTCCACAAACAAGATATATATGAACATGTATGTATAAATGGAAGTATGTATGGGGTGGTCACATTGATAGTTAATAGCGCGTTATATGACCATACCTCGAAATGTACACTTTGATATGGACTTCTATATTTTTTCGGTTTATTAGAGATGACCCAAAAGCCAGAGTTCAACCAAACATATCAACAAAATGTAATATTACGATAAAATAAAAACACAAGTATCGGAAAAATATAATAATATAATATGTACACGATAGAAACTGTGTTGTACAATACGAAACGACGCTTCGGACAGTGATATAAATTTAATATTGTACAAAATCAAAATGATAATACTATTGTACACGCAAAATATACAATACCGACGTGTGTGTAATATTTTATTTCTTTCTCTGTTTCATCTTATTTTTTCGTACGATCATCTCCTCGACGGTCACATCCACGTCCATTTTACCGTGTTCGTGTGGGTCGCGTTGCAGTACACCCAGTTTCTTCATCGCGTTCTCCACGTCGGGGTTCATGCCGTTGAACGACAATCTGCACACGGGTAACACGTCGTAAAACGGTTCCCAACTGTTGATCCTGGTCACGTCCTGTTTCTTCGGCTTGTGTTCACTCTTGACCGTCACGTCGGCTTCTTTCGCGTCCACGTCCGGATTCATGAACTTCATCTTCATCAACGTCTTGGAGAAATTTTTATGCGGTTCCACCTTCGTCTTTAACTTGCCCATGACGATTGCGAGACGAACGGACGCTTCTAGTGTTTAAAAGGATTATTGTTCGACGTTTTCCTCGGACGGCAATATCGCGAAATGCACGAAATTTCAACGAAAGTCAACGCGCAGTTTCAACGCCACAGTTTCTCGAGAACCTTATCACCGTTTACGATAATAATATTAGCAATCAACTTATAATGCAATACGATTCCGCGTTATCGGCAATCGTTCCCCAAGACATTGTAATACGAGAGATAATTGCCATTGTGACGCGATTTTTCGGCGTTACCACCACAGAAAACCGGTTAATTTATGCGTTCAATGTTCGTACTGTCCAGGGATCACTTCCACGAACTGATTCGGACACGACGTACGCACAAATCGTAATGGCGCGTATTGACTCCCCGTCCCGGTCATCGAAACACGTCGCAAACATTGATTTCATTTTGCGCAGTTCGCTAATCCTCCCCGGAACGACTGTTCGCCGTCGATTTCCGGAATGTTGTTCGCGGTAGGTACTTTTACCGCGCGGTTTATTGGGAACTGAGAAAAAACGCGTTCTGTTACAGTTGGGCGACGACGACAATTGAATAGCGCTAATAAAAAAATACTAATCGACTACAGGCGAATATTGGTGATCGGAGAGACCGGGTTGAACTGCTGTTCGTAAAGAACGTTTTGTTTTCTTCGTCTCTCGGTAACACTTATAATGTAATTTATTTAAAATTTTGTAACATTTAAGTATTTACGATCGTTGTGGACAGCGTGTTTTTCAACGTATAGCCAACGATGTATGCGGTATTGAGTAGTAACCAAATCTATTATGTACAGGGCAGTTATGATCTTTTAATCATACGATCGATATGCAACTTTTTTTTTCTTGCTTTTTCACTTAATGATTCTGCAAACACAATTTTATTTCGCATTTTTTTAATCGTATTTTTTAAAAAAATTCTAGATTAAAACGCGTTCGTCTAAGTTGAATACAAAACCTTATTCAAGTCGTGTAATATTCAATATAATCATTCTCGATTCACATCTTTTTTTTGTGTCTATGTGTTATCATTAAGATGTGTATTTTTTTTTATTTAAAAAAATTACTACGTAACAATATATTATTATTGTTTTTTGCGTGTGCAGGATCAAGGAAATGTTTTCAAGTCGAATCGTATATTTTGTTTTATAGATTAATTAAATTTTTACTAAATATTTTTCATATAGATAGTTATGTAAAAAATCGTCTAATATTAAAAATTTTTTTTTCTTACAGCTATTTTGATATTTTTTGGGCATATCCGCATGCATATTTAATACGTTTTTGGACATTCTCTGTTCTACTCATTAATATATTAATATATATATATATATATAGTAAGTATATTAGTTATTTACTATTTTCCATATATTTATGTATTTTATTGCATTAAAAAAAGGTTCGATTTTCAATTCATTAAATTTTTTTATAATATTTAGTTATAATGTTAAGATCTTCTCTAAAATAAAAATATTATTATTATTTTGAATACATTGTAGATAAGTAATCATTAAAAAATTGATGTTTTCTAGAAATGAGGGGTCGCGGTTATTTTAGGAGTCAGTTGGCTCAATTAAATGCTGCTAAAAATCAAGAGGAACAAAATGATGTTCAAACACCAGTTCCAGTAATCACTAATGCCCACACTCCATTTGCCAACCGAGGAAGACAAGTAATTTGTATTATATTTAATCTCCAAAATTTTTTTCTCGTGTATATTTTAAAAACGATAGTTTTAAAATGTCACTAAAGTTATTTTAATTCATAACTTTTCTTATTTTTTTGCAAACATATTTAAAAATGATTAGTATTATTAAATACATTATACATACATTTTCAATTACTGTAGTGTTCTATATTGTTCTTATTTATTTCGTTAAAACATCTATTGATTACAATTTATATGTTGCAGGCTATGTTGGATCGTTATAAGCAAATTTTGAAATCGAAAGAAAGTAATTTGACAGCAAGTCTTTCATCATTAGAACTAAGGGATTCAAATGATGCTAAGTTTGTACATTTTAATTTTACAATACTTCTGTATTGGTAAACATGTTTTATTTGACACATTTTTTGATGATATGAAAATTGTTCAATTTGATTATTGTTACCAACATGGCCTCGCGCCTTAATACAGTTTCTAGATAATTTTGATAATTTAAAATAATTTTGGAAGAATTTTTATGTGTACATATTTCTGTTAATTCTTTTGCAAATTGAGTAATTTCAATGAACTGTTGTAACACATACTTACTAAAAAATTATAGTTTAATTAACGATTCTTACATTAATTACATTCAATTTTGTTACTCTTTATCTCAACAAAAGCTATAACTCAAAGAGATAGTTAATCTTATAATTTATGTTTATATTGTAAGTATTACGTAATTTATTTAACAAAATAAAAAAACAGAAACATTTGTTTTTTTTTTTTTAATCATTCATTATATTTTTAAAATAATAAAAAATTTCTTTTTAGGAGTCAAACATTGTTTTTTCCTTCGGCAAATAATGAAATTCCTAAGTTACCTGTATCTACAACACAGCCTCAGTCACAGTCTGAAACGGTTCCACAACAACAACCAGTTTTTATTGAAACAAATGAAACTTCAATTGAAGAAAAGGCTCCAGTAATATGTAGAGTTTCAAACAAATCTGACAACTATCACATGTATGATATAATTAATATAATATTATCTAAAAACCAACATAATTATTAGGAATTTTGATCTACTGTGGTCTCAACTCTTTATTTTTATAATATTTTAATTTCTATAAGATGTATCTGATGATTGACTTATTGATTTCTAAATGAAATTTTAATGAATTATCATCTGGTGTCAATAGTAATTTTCATTATTTAAGATGAAATGCCACGTTTTACTTTTATTTATTATTTTTTTTAAACATATATTTAATTAAACTTGACCGGCTAAAAATATGAATTTAATATCAAAATTTCAAACTCTTATTTATTATTCTAGTTTATTACGAAAAAGAATATTTTTCTTCTATTTTCATCATAATTTATACTTTTAAATTTCTTTGTAATTTTTGTTAACACTAATACAAGTATTTTATATTTATTTAGAAATGAGTTCTCATCAAATTACATAAAAGTTGAATTAGATGAAAACAAAAGCATATATCAGTACACCGTTACATTTGATCCTCTAGTAGATGTTAAATCTGCAAAATTTTATTTGATCAATCAGCACCAAAATAAATTTCCTACAAAAGTATTTAATGGAACATTGCTTTATACGGCGACTATGTTGAAAGAAGATGTAATTAATATATTACAAATTTATAGTTATATATATATATTATAATTAATTAATCTAGGTAACTGTTTTAATGGGAAAATTGAAAGATGAATCTGAAGTGAAAATAACAATAATATTTAAGTGTAAAAACACTTTATTTGAATGCCTAAGTTTTTACAATATTTTTCTACGTGGAGCCTTAAGGACTTTAGGACTTATTGAATTTGGCAAAAACTTTTATGATGAAAAGAAAAAGATTGCTATACCCCAATACAAGTCTGATTTTAATTCTTGTTAATGTAGTTGTTGAAAAATGAAATTAATAAATTTTTAATTCCTTATGATAGACTCGAAATTTGGCCTGGGTTTATTACTACATTCAGTGAATTTGAAAATGGTCTTTATATATGTTGTGACATATCATACAGAGTCTTATGCATTGAAACTATCCTTCAAAAAATGTAAGTAAATATCTATTTATTTATTATTTTTGATAATTGTAAAAGATACCAGTGTGTGTATCTGATCAATATTGTCAAATAATGATAATTAATCTAAACAATTTCAGGGACTTGATTTGTTTATATGTTTCTCTCACATTGACATAAAATAGTAATATACCTACATTTTTTTTTTTTTTAATTTAAATTTTGAAAGCAAAATATTATATTATTGTGTTTAATATAAAATTATGTGTATAAATCTGTTTACTGGTGTTTGTATCCATTTTTACACACAAGCGTACATATATTTTAAATTGTAAATTAGTTGGTTTTATTAGTTATTTTGGTAACATAATAAATATGATGTAATTTCTGTTTTTTCAGAGATGATATTGCAACACGTTCAAAGAATAATAATTTGAATATTAAAGAAGAAATAATGGCTGCAATATGTGGTTGTACTGTAATAACACGTTACAATAATAAAACATATATAATAGACGATATCGATTATTCAATAACACCTTTATCGACGTTCAAACAACAGGATTCTGAAGTAAGTTTTTTTTTAATTACACAAATTAAATAAATATTCAGTTATGAACAGTAATAAAATAGAAATAGTTAATTATGTTATAAAATATGTTGTTTTCTTCAATTTGTTAACATGCATTACCATTGTAATGTATATATTATATATTTTATTATCTTATATTAGAAAATTTTTAAATATTAGTTGTCTTTCCTATTGAAGTTTAATTTGATAAAATTAACATTTTTGATATTTTAAATTGAATTGATATTTATGTTTCTACATTATTGATATTTGAGGATGTGTATTTATTGTGTGTTGAAGAGTTTTTAATGTCAAAACTTGTGTTTGACATGTACTGAATTTGAATAATATGAAAATTTTGTATCACTTCGAATCATTCAATGATTATGTATGAATTTTTAATTGCTGTCGCTTTCTCTAATGAAGTTGAAATTAGTGAATTATTGATAATTTTGTATTTCAGATATCATATGTTAATTATTATAAAAAAATGTATGGCATTGATATCAAAGATCTTAAACAACCCATGATCATTGTGAAATCCAAGAAAAATGTAATGTCTGCAAACTCATCTCAGGTTTGTAATAAATAAGAGCATATTATATACAGTATGTGTATTGTAATTTAAAAATTAATTTACAGGATTCAAATAGTTGTTGTTTAGTTCCTGAACTCTGTAATTTAACGGGGTTATCTGAAAAAATGAAGTGTGACTTTAAACTAATGCAAGCACTTCAAAAACATACAACTGTTACACCAGAAAAACGACAAAATACTTTAATTGATTTCATTAACTCTGTAAATGGTATGTAACTTATATATGTATATTAAAAAGTACACACATGTACTATATTATCAATTTGATAAATAATGGCCCAATTTCAATATTATGTAAATATTACTTTAATTATTTTTCAGACCACAGAGAAACTTGTATGAGATTGAAAAACTGGGGTATTACGTTACAGCCGATTCCAGTGAAAGTGCAAGGTCCTGTATATAAACGAGAAGCCATTTTATTAGGGAACAATTTAAGAAAACAAGTTAATCAAAATCTGAATTGGGCACTTGATATAACAAAAAATGCAATGTTTAAACCAGTAAATACATCTGTTTTAATAATATTGAAAATGTCTACCAAAAATCATTGGTTTCATTTACTTAAAATCAATATATTTGTTTTTTTTTTTTTTTTGTAGGTAAATGTGTTAAACTGGGCTATTTTGTACAACTTTAAAGATGAGACACTAACACGTTCGTTTTGCAAACAGTTGGCAAAGTGCGGAAAAGCAATGGGTATGAATATAAATTCACCATTGTGTATTACGGTTAATGGAATGAATCCTGAGTATTTTATTAGTGCTATTAACAACACCGTAAAGAGTAATAGTGAATTACAATTAATTGTCATTATATTTCCAAATATAAGAGAAGATCGATATAACGCAGTAAAGCGTATTTGTTGTTCAGAAATTGGAATACCGTCTCAAGTAATAAAAAAGGAATGCTCCAGTTCGAACTTAAACTAAATTTAATTGAAATGTGTTTTTCAGGTAATAATTTCAAGAACATTGTCCATCCCACAACGATTACAATTGATTACTCAGAAAATTGCTTTACAAATAAATTGTAAACTAGGAGGTGCCTGTTGGTCTATTGACATTCCATTGGTAAGATTATCAAATGTTAAAATTTGTTTTTCTTAAATTTCTTCTTATAGTTGAAAAATTAATGTGTTGACCAATAAATTTTCAATATTTATCTTTAATGATTGAAATGTGTAATCTTTTATTTATTTTTTATTTTTTCTAAGTCTGCTATAAAAATATATTTTTGTCTTTGTTAATTATTTTTAAACTAATTTTATTACTTTTTTTTCTTTTTAGAAAAATACTATAATAGTAGGAATCGATACATTTCATGAAAAATTGAAACGAACGGCTAGTGTTATTGGTTTTGTAGCTTCAATGGATAAAACATTTACCAAATGGTATTCAGTGGCAGAATTTCAAAACTGTACTAATCAAGAACTATCATCGAGCATTATTGAATTTGCTTTCCATAAAATATTAAACAAATATAAAGAAGTTGGTTTTTGTTTAATCGTTATAAAGTGTAAAATCTAATTGAAATGTTTTGTTTTAGAAAAATGGAATGCTACCTGAAAAAATTATAATATACAGGGATGGTGTATCTGATGGGGATCTTAATGTAGTGAAAGAAGGAGAAATAAAGAATTTAGAAGAATCATTTAATAAATGTTTTTCTGCAAACTATTGTCCTATGGTCACTTTCATAATTGTAAAAAAACGCATAAATACAAAATTTTTCCAAGTAATGTATTATTGTATTGTATAGGATTAAATGTAAATACTATAATGTGAAAAAATATAGGAAGCAATAGGCTATTATTAGTAAATCTTTTCACATTATGATTTTCACGTTATGATGATTTGGTGCCTCGATAACATTTATCTTATGTTATTAAAAGAATAACAATTATGTTTTCTGTCTTGAAAACTAATTTGAAAATATTGTTAAAAAATTAATATTTTTTCGGGGTGAGAAAATATAAGATTTCAGGGACTTATAAAGAGTTAAAATAACAAATCTTCAAATTAAATAATTTAAACAATTTATAAACATATAAGAAATTTATGTGGATGAAAATTGAATAAAATGTTCTTAGAAGTTTTTATAGAGAAAAGTTTTTTTTTTTAATTTTTAATATCTGTGGTTATATATTTTATTATTTCTGGTTATATATTTTTTATGCCCCTTACACATAATATTATTTTTGACCAAATAATATTTGTTGTAGTTCTTAAATGAAAAGTATTCAAACCCAGATGCCGGAACCGTAATTGACAACACAATTACGAGAAGAAATTATTTTGATTTTTACCTAGTGTCTCAAAACGTTCGACAGGTTTGTCGAGATTTTGTTGTAAAACTTGATTTTCAAATAGTTGTTAAAAAAATTATAAATGTAATTTTTTTTTAGGGAACTGTATGTCCTACACATTATATCGTGTTGCAAAACGGTTGTAAATTGAGCATAGAGAATGTTCAAAGACTGTCTTATAAATTATGCCACATGTACTATAATTGGTGTGGCACAATAAAAGTGCCTGCTCCTATTCAAGTAAATCCCAATTATATTATTTTGTTTGTTAATAAGATAGAAATTAGAATGTTCATTTGATTCTTTAATATAATTTATACGTAATATTGATCATTGATTTATTAATTATATTTGTTATTTGAATGGTATCCATTTTTATAGATCAAACTGATTAAAAAAATATATTTTAATTTTTTTTTTCTGTTCATACTTAAAACCATATTAAATATATTTAAAAATGTATCGTAATCATTGCAACGATAACATTTTGTTGTAGACTGTGTTGGTAATCAATGTAATATGTAATATATTTTTTATTTTTTTAGTATGCGCATAAACTGGCATATCTTATTGGTCAAAATGTCAGACAAGCACCAAGCAACAAATTGACTGAGTCACTGTTTTTCCTTTAAAGGATTATGTTTAGAATTATATTTTTTATTTGTGAATTATTTTTGTATTATTTTCAACTCATTTTATTATTATGTTTTAAATAATTATTGAAGGTGAAATTTGAGTGACCATTTTTATAATACATCATAAGTTCACAATTTAAATGGAAAATTCTAAATTTATTAATATGCTTACTTATTTTATAATTATTCACGCCTTTATTTTTTATATTATTTTAAGCTTATTTTTGCACATTTTTTTATGACTTTAGTAATTATTGAAGTCATATTTGAAATACTTTATAGTTCATAAGTTTACAATTTGTATAATACAGAATTTATTAATCACTCGCCTATTTTATAATTATTGTGTGTACTGAAACCTCGTTAGTTGTTGTTACATAAGCTTTTACACGTTTGTTATACTAATACATATTCTGTTATTTGTTATTTGTTTGATTTGAACATTGAATAGTTTATAACTCGCAATCTTGTTCAGGAATCCTATGAAACCAGGCTCGGATATACCCGGCGTGTTACCGAATTAAACTTTATGCATTCAAACACAAATTTGAACTTTTTTAAATGTTTAAAAAAAAGATAACCACAAAATCTGTTAAAAATTTTAAGTAGGCTCGCCATTTCCCTATCCGCATTTTAAACGCATATTAACTACATTGTATTTTTTTTTCAAAAATGTTATTTTGATTATTTATTATTATTACTTTATGTTTAAGAATATTAAACATTTAAAAAAAACAATGTGATAATATGGATATCATTTGGAATGTGATAAAAAATATAATTAATTAGCCGAACAAATATTAACTTGATGAGCGTTTTGATTTTATACTACCGTTCTATCAATCCTTATAATGTGTTGATTGTTTTTAAATATCGACATTTTCTGTATCTATTCATTATACATTGATTCTAGTGTAAAACTCGAATTCAATAGTATAAACAAGAAGGTACTGAAGACATTTTTAGACTTATCATATTTCATAACAAAACTGAAAAATCTAAAAGAGCAAAAAAACAATTAATATGAATAAAAACAACTACGATTACACACATATAAAGATGTTTGAAAAACTCACTAATTTTTTTAAAAAAATTTTTTTTTTAGAAATAATTTACAAATAATTACTTTTATAATTATTTAATGTGTAATTACTGTACAGGCTATGTATAGGATTTTATCGAATAGAATTTGATGATAATGAATATCCATGCTTAGCCCCGTACAACATAAAATCCCTTATTCGTGAAATTTTGTTTCTCGTATACCTACGAACTTGTTGCTACTATTGAATAATATGTTTCGTTTTTTACAGTCATATTATATAGTTTGTTCCTGGTAGCAAATTGCATTTCTAGTACTTTAGAGAGGTAATTTTTTGATTTTCTCAAAGGCGCCTAAAAAAAAAAAATTCGAAATCCATTATTTTTTTTATTTCTTCGTAATTTTGAACTCGAAATATATATCAAATATAACGTATAATTTAGTTTTACTAATTAGATCAAAAAACTTTCAATGAATTTAATTCGTAATTGAAAAAGGTAATATTTTTGATTTTCAGATTTAATAATATTAAGTTCATATTACGTACGTATTATATTCACTACAACTAAAAAAAAAATCTTGAAAAGTCGCAAGTTTCTTTCACAAACATTTCAATATTTTCGACACAAAACGTATTTTATATTTCGTAGAAAATCACACTACGTTTATTAAAATGCAATGGTTTTAAGATTATTGGATTTTTGTAATGAATTATTTTAGCAATGACTAAAATATTTCTGTCCAATCAGGTAATTTAACACTTCAAATACTTTTTTTTTTTTTTATACGAAGCTTTGTCGAAATGTTTTTTTTCTATACATACAGACACGAATATTGGAGTAGCATATACATATATATATATTTTTTTTTTTATACTCTTAAAAAGTTTTTTTCGTTTTGACATCGGGCGAAGCAAAAGGCACGTAAATTATTAAATCGGCTTCGCGTTTTTATTTTGAAAAATAAATATTCGTCGGTACGGCAATAGTGGCGTTATCTGTCAGCCGCGGTTTGCGAAATTAATTCGGACAGCCGACACTAGATGACTCTTTTGTCACGTCCGAATCGAAACGCGTCCGCAGGCCGGTGTGTTCGCGTTGTCCGCTTTTTCCGGAACGCTTTTCACGCACACGGCCACCGGCCCGGCGACCAGTTCGTCACGAAAAGTCGTCTCGAACAATTTATCGTTAGAGCCGTGCGCGTGAAACCACGTCGCTCGGGTGGTCGTACTGTACGACGAGCTACTCTTGTTCATTGGACACGGCGTATGATAAATACTGGTCGTTTGACATTCCAGAACTCAAGATCATACTTCACAGGATCATTTCTGTAGTATGCATCGTCCCCTCCAGGTGCAAACCTGGAGTCGTCTCGAGCCACGATGATGAGGCTTGTCCATTCACCAGAGCGTGAGGCTGTTCGGGGTCTTCTAGTTCCAGAAACTAGTCGGGACCGTCGAGCGACGATGATCGCAACCGGCCATTGGGTCGGAAGGTGGATGGACGGTCTGAGTGGTCCTCTGACAACTTGTTTGACGATTCTTCCCTCTTAGAATTGTTATTTTTCAATCGAGAAGTATTAAAAAACAATTATATTCGAATATATTTTTAAGTCTAGTTTAGTAATAATAATTCGATTTTCTCTCTTCCTTACTCTCCGAAACTGTTTAATCACATTTATATTAAAATGACTTTTTTCCTATGCTCGTGTAAAATCGAATTTAAACGTTTTCTTTTTTATCATGTCATAACTGATAAGTCTCGTGTCAAACCCTTGATTCGGTTTTGGTCTTTCCATTGCCCGCCACTTTACCGATTATCTCAAATCCACAGTTAAGAAACAAAAACTATTGTATCTTTACAAAAATGAGTAGGAGAAAATCGTGTTGTTGTATTTCTGATAAACTGTAATCTAATTAATTTATACGTATTATCGATGTTTTTTTTTTTATATTATTAAAATGTTTTATCGTCCGTACACGTAAATACTTCTTTAATTTTCAACAACTCATCTACTACTCTACGGGGGAGGGAGGTAAAAAACGACGAACGTAATAATAATAATAATTAATTGTAAGTGTAATTGGTCAGGTTTGTCTTACAACTGTTGAGTTCGACACGCCCGATTCGAAATGGAAATAAATGCGAAGTAGAAATAAGCGATCAAATTCGCGTTTACACACTGTTACACAGGGGGAATCGACTAAAATATAATATTATTATAATTAACGTGTAATTTATTATTCGATCGGTTTTATAAAACGATCTTTTTGCACGCATTGTTTGATAACCTTTAAACCAGAACGATCATTCGCGTTGTTACGATCATCTGATCAACATTGCCGTGCGCGCGCATTCCGTTTCTTTCATCACAATATTCACAAGATCATAACCGTACTTTGGTCGTGCAACGTAAACGCCCCGATTAATTTATTAATCGCGTTTGGCCGTATAAATTAGCAAATCGTCCGTTTCTTATTTTTACGAGAACAACGAAGAAAGAAAAAAAACATTTTTATACTCCGTCGTCTCGTTTCGAAAGAGATTCGTAAAATATCCTGCGGTAGCCGAGGACCGTCGTGGTTTTTGTGTATTCGAAATCGGTAAGCGAGGCGGTGGTTTGTGTACTGATAACGTGCGGCGTCATGTCCGGAGGAGAAGTCGCCGCCAAAGTGCTGTCCGGCACCGAATTGTCCAAGTAATAATAATAATTATAATAAAAAAAACCCGATTTCGTTTGAAAATTTCACGTTTTATTCGACGGGTTCGCGCGAGGTGGAAAAAAGAGAATAATCACGACGAAATAAAACGTTTTCACACTGCGCGTTTGTCCGTGCAGAGAGACGAAAACTGGTTTGAAACGACAGACGGATGCGTTGGCCGAACGGTTCGTCGGATTCAAAGCGCGACTGGTCATCGTTCAGGTGGGCGGCCGCGACGATTCCAACGTGTACATCAGACAGAAGATCAAATCTGCGGCCGAAGTCGGCGTGGAAGCGTCGCACGTACAATTTCCCAAGACCATCGCTCAGTGCGAGGTAATGTTTTCCGTGGATTTTTGGTCATCGGACGTTTGCACTTATGTACCTACCCTTGATGCATGCCTATTAAAATGCTGCTCTCTTCCACAGTTGCTGTCCGAAATCAACAAATACAACGCCGATTCGTCCGTACATGGTATTATCGTACAGATGCCGTTGGACTGTGTGGAGAATATCGACTCGCACACGGTCACAAACGCTGTTTCGCCCGAAAAAGACGTGGACGGGTATTACTGTTTTTTTTTTTTTTACTTCGATTACCACTGTCATAATATTGTGTTGTCTGATTGAAAAGCTGATACATATATTTTTTTTCATTTCTGTGTGTAGCTTAAATATTGTCAATGAAGGTCGAGTAGCCGTTGGCGATTTAACCGGTCTAATACCTTGCACTCCGAACGGTGTTATTCAGTTGATTAAAAGGTAGGATATCACAGTGTATGCGCTGCCGACATTGCGGTCATAAACGTTTTGTTATTTTCCTTTTCTCACGTTATTTAAATTGAATGATAAAATTTTTGAATTCCAGAAGCGGCATTGAAATAGCCAGGACAAAAGCTGTCGTATTGGGTCGCAGTAAAATTGTCGGCGCGCCCGTCGCAAGTCTACTGTTATGGCACAACGCTACCGTCACAATTTGCCATTCCAAAACCAAAGACATTGAAAAACAAGTGTGTTAAAAAAAATGTGAAAAGTCTTACTCTGGTTGTTCTCTTCGAGCGTATTGTATATTTTGTGTTCAGGTGTCTGAAGCTGATATTTTGGTGGTGGCAATCGGCAAACCGGAATTCGTTCATGGCTCGTGGATAAAACCGGGAGCAGTAGTAATAGACTGTGGCATTAATTCTCTTCCAGGTTAATTGACATAATTCATATTATGACTTACATATTTGTTTAAAAAATGTGTTCGTCTTTCTCGAAGACCCTTCGAAAAAGTCTGGTTACCGTTTGGTCGGAGATGTTCACTACGCTTCAGCTTCTCAGAGAGCGTCAGCCATAACGCCGGTCCCTGGTGGTGTTGGACCCATGACCGTTGCCATGTTGCTGTCGAATACCGTACAAGCGGCTACAAAAGTCGCAAACAATGTTTACAGGAGCCAATGGAATTTAAACATACTTCCATTGAAACTGAAAAGACCAGTGCCGAGGTACCTGTGTTTAAAAAATTATACGTAATTTTGAAAAAAGTCCAACCTTAAACCTTTTCGTTGTTGTTTTTAGTGACATTGAAATAGCTAGATGTCAAGAACCAAAGAACATTATGGAGTTAGCCAAAGAAATAGGTTTAGAAGAATCTGAAGTGGTCTTGTATGGTAACAAAAAAGCGAAAATCTGCGTTTCCACATTAGAACGTCTGAAGAATGTAAATAATGGAAATTATGTTATTGTCACCGGGTACGTGAAATGTTTGTTTGGTGGATGTTGAATTTTTTCACCTCTCAGAAAATGTATAAATTATTCCCATTATTCTGTTTCTATTTACATACCAGCTTATGTTAAGAAATAGTATTTTGAGGATAACGTATAAAACAATTTGAAATTTATTATATTTTTTGCGCATTATATTCAATTTGGCGCGATTTAAATATTTCATTTGGATAGATCATCATAAATTATAATCAGTAATAGTTTTTGTAAAGCTTTTGTTACAACTAATACTTATCCGACTTATTAACATTTTTCTAACTTGAAAGGAGAAAAAAAATGTATTTGTCTCATAAAAATGTTAATATTGTAATATTATATACAGATATAGCTAATAAATAATAATCAGTATCATTGAAGTTCTGAAGATGTGATAGTCTATTGTAAGTTATTTCTTTCAGTATTACACCGACTGCTTTAGGCGAAGGTAAGAGTACTACTACAGTAGGGCTCGTTCAAGCGCTGGCAGCACACATCAAGAAAAATACTATCGCGTGTTTAAGACAGCCTTCACAAGGACCCACTTTTGGTATTAAAGGTTAGTGAATTAGTGAAAATAGATTTGTTGAGAATTATTTGCAATTTTTGTGTCATTTCATAAACACAACATGGTATTTAGGTGGCGCGGCCGGCGGTGGCTACTCACAAGTGATACCAATGGAAGATTTCAACCTTCATCTGACTGGTGACATACATGCTGTTACAGCAGCAAACAATTTGATGGCCGCACAAATTGATGCTCGTATGTTCCACGAGGCTACCCAGAAAGATAAAGCCTTATATGAACGCCTTGTACCGACTATTAAAGATTTACGCCAGTTTTCACCCATACAGTTGAACAGGTTAAAGAGACTCGGTATTGACAAAACTGATCCGTCATCGTTAACTGCTGATGAAATCAATTCTTTTGTCAGGCTAAATATCGATCCAAATACTATATCCTGGAATAGAGGCATGAACACATCATATTATATTTCTAGATTTATATGTTTAAATGAGCAAATTGTCATATATATATATTATTTTTTTTTAGTAATGGATACAAACGATCGTTTCTTGCGTAAGATTACGATTGGTCAATCTCCAACTGAGAAAAACTATACCCGACAAACGTGTTTCGACATAACCGTAGCTAGTGAAATCATGGCCATTTTGGCTTTAGCTAAAGACATCAAAGATTTGAATGAAAGATTATCTAAAATTGTAGTCGCGCAAGACACAAAAGGTAAAGATGTTACTGCAGACGATTTAGGCATGACCGGTGCAATGACTGTGCTTTTGAAAGACGCTATTAACCCAACATTAATGCAGACTCTAGAGGGGACGCCTGTACTGGTGCATGCCGGACCGTTTGCTAACATAGCTCATGGCGCATCGTCCGTTCTAGCAGATTTACTAGCTTCAAAATTGGTTGGGCCTGACGGTTACGTGGTTACTGAGGCTGGTTTCGGGTCGGATATCGGTAAATAATGATACAATAATGAAACAACAAATACATTAACAGAAAATATGATTTCCAATAGGTATGGAAAAATTTTTCAACATAAAATGTAGATATTCCGGTTTGGCACCTAGTGTCATTGTGTTGGTGTGCACTGTCAGAGCTTTAAGAATGCATGGAGGTGGAGCGATTAGTCCTGGCAAGTCGGTGACGCCAGAAGAAAATGAAGTAATCAAGTGTAATTGCATTTATTTTTGTACACAAGACTAAAATGGAATTTCCTTTACAGAATGCATTGCGCAAAGGCTTAGCAAATTTGCAAAAGCACATTGATAACGGTGTGAAATATGGTGTTCCCGTGATCGTGGCTATAAACGCCATGAAAGCAGACACTGAAAATGAATGGAAAATGATTAAAGACTCGAGTCTTCAGGCTGGTGCTATGGACACAGTCGTGAGCACCCATTGGGAAGACGGAGGATTAGGAGCTATTAAATTAGCCGAAACCGTAGTTAGAGCCAGTCAACAACCTCAACAATTTAAGTGTGTAATTCATAAAAATAATTATATTTTAAAAATATCCAAAATTTTAAAATATTTTATTTCCTTAGGTTTTTGTACGATTTGAATATGTCTCTGTTGCTCAAGATCGAAACTATAGCAAAAGAAATGTATGGTGCTAAATCTTTGGATTTCAATGATATGGTTCTGGGAAAATTGAACACCTATGAATCAAAGGTATTTCATACATAATAATACATTATTGTAATATACAAATTTATATTAAATTATACCCCCTCCAGTATTTCTAGTATTATTAAGTGCTTCAGTATAAGTAAATTTTTTTCATAAATTAAATATTTGATTTGATCTCGTAAGAAAATTGGCGCAGTACTAAGTATCAACTTTTTTTTCTCTCGGAAAATTTTTTCTGTTCCATTCTAGAATATAACATGTGTATTGCAGGGTTATGGAAAGTTACCAGTTTGCGTGGCAAAGACAGCGTTGTCATTAAGCGGAAATCCAAATTTGAAAGGTGTTCCAACAAACTTTGTACTGACCATAGTAGACGTGTATGTATCTGCAGGTGCTGGATTCGTTGTTGTAATAGCAGGAGAGGTAATTATCAAAATACGAGAACAACCATGATAATAATGAAATATTTCTATTTTCGAATTTTTAGGTATCCAAAATGCCCGGCTTATCGACTCGTCCTAGCATCTATGATATCGATTTGAATACAGAAACGAAAGAGATTATTGGTTTATTTTAGTTCTTCACAAAGAAAAATAAGTTAAAATAAAACCACGGTTTTACTAAACATGCACCAGGGCCATAGAGAAATATGCTCAACTGTATCGTTCAAACATCAAATTATTTTACTATTATATTATAATATTATATTGATTAAACTTTATTTGTAAAAAATGTCCTCCAAATGTTGTACTTTATTTTATGAAATATATTTATTTTAATATTATTTCATATTTAAATAGTTATATTTGTTTTATTTTTAATTTTTATGAGATCATTTTTTTCGAATAGACATCAAGAAAATCGGAACTGAGTAAGTTCACTATTTTTTCAACTAATTAAGTTTTATTAATATAATATATTGATTTAATTTAATAGGTTGTAAAAAAAAAAGGAGAGATAAATTAATTATGTTTTATACAAAGTTAATGTTGAGTTAAAAAAAATATGTAATATATCAACTAATAATCAGTTAGACAAAGTATGAGTATTTTAATAAATCTCAAATTCACTTTTGTTTGTTTTGCTACAATTTAAGCATTGCTGTCTTAATCGATTTGTTTAAGTGAAAAAAAAAGAATTAAGACTTGATACAATTATATATTTTTAATATAAAATGTTTTCAACACTAACGATAACTAGTTTTAATTGATTTTGATGGCCGCTCTGAGACGTGCCGATCGGCTTCTAGGATTAGACTGGACCTCTTCAGCGCTTGGGACGACCACATGTTTGTGAATTTGATGCCAACTCATGCTGTGTACACTATTTATAAACTCTTTATCATATACCTGCATAGGATTTAAATACTTCAAGGGCAGAGTGTTAGCCACGTTTTTATTGATGTTGCCTTGAATGTGCCGTTTCACAACGGTGTCTTCGAGAGAATGAAAGGCCACAGTCACTAGAATGCCACCGATTTTCAAATAGCGGTTTGCCAAAACAATACCGTGGTTGATCTCATTCAGTTCATTGTTGATGAATATGCGCAACGCTTGAAACACTTTGGTGGCTGGATGTGAAGGCCTCTTTAACATGTCACTTCTCATCTCATTATCGCACACACTTTCCACCAGTTCGCAAAAATCATGAGTTGTTCTTAATGGCTTGAACAGATACCTATGAATGTTTATAAGTTAATTATTAACAACTACTAGAATTTTTAACAACTACTCGGTTTTATTTACCTGGCTTCGATAACGGCGTTTGCGATTTTCTTTGCCTGTTTTTCCTCTCCATACACTTTGAATATTTTATACAAATCTGATTGGTCAGCCTTGGCCAACACATCTGCAGCCGTTATGGTTTGTTCTTCGGGATCCATTCTCATGTCCAGAGGACCATTTTTGCTGATTGAAAAGCCCCTGGATGCTGTGTCAAATTGCATTGAGGATGCGCCAAAATCGAATAAGATACCATCGAAGCTATTGGTTTTGAGATGTAAATTTTTCAACAGACTAGGTAAATTGCTAAATTTGCCTTTTAACGGCACCACCCTGTTGGGATAACGTTCAGAAAGTTGTTTGGCAATGGCATATGCCATCGGATCTCTGTCCAGACAATAGACTATTGTATTATCGTTTTCCTGCAGGATTCGTTCGGTGTGTCCACCCGCGCCAAACGTCATATCTATGATACGGTGAGCATTTTGCAGCGACAGGTTACTAATTGCTTCTTCCAGAAGCACGGGCCTGTGAAGCTGTTTGTTGCTTAGCGGTCGTTTTGCCAAACACACTCTTGGCCTTGTTAACAACAGCCGTGAATAAATTATCATTTTTCTTCAGGATCTCAAGGGACTCGTTAGACAGCACAGACGTGCAATGACTTGCGCTGAGCCCGGTTGCGGACGAATGGATCGAACACTTGTACTTATTATAATAGTGATTGTCAGCCAGCCGTTTGAGCGACTCGTATTTCCTCATGCACTCGGTGACGTCGCCGCGAAACGAATCGCCGGAGCTGAACGCCACGCTCACCTGTTTCCGAATGTATTCGCCCAAATCCCTTAAAGACACGGGAAAAAAATATTATTAGTACAATAATATTGTATAAAACGCGTGTGGGCCACAATAACACAAAATGCGACCCGAAACAATATATACCAAATACAAGTTGACGACTACTTGTATTATATTTTTTTCATGTCGGGCGCTCGCAACATTTTTACAATTATACACATTACACATATACACAATATAAAAATAATAGTAATAAAATCGGATTAAAATAGACCAATATACACGACAACATAAAAACGACGGTTTCACATTACTCCGGCCCAAAAGCGTACCACGTTAATTCTCTCGATAATTACTTTTTGGATATATTCTGGGATATAAGAGGACTACATGTAAACAGTGCAACCCGTCAATATTACAACATTGACGCGTTGCACTGTTCGTTCTCTTTTATATAAAGTTTATGAGCAATTATTTAGTCATTTGGCAATGAATCAACCACGCAAAACGCAACAAACTCACGAGCCCTACACACATATCAATGGCCCGTTTCTTCTTTTCTTTCCCAGCCGCACAGTTATACGACAGGAAACCGTACCTCAGACAGAAACGTGGTTACCACACCGGGTTTGTATAAAATCGCGAGGAAAATACCGTCGAATCGGACGCAAATTAAAAACGTTATCACGATCGACGAGCAATTCGTTTTGTAAACGGGATTTTCGGTTTTTGTACAATCGGAAAGAGAATTTGAAAAAAAAAAAACAAAGCGATTTTTACCTGCCGGGTTTACTGGGGTCCAGCGGCCATTGCTTCAACAGTTTCAAATAGTTCTTGTAGAGATTGGCCATTTAGAACGTGAGAAGTTCTATTTCGTGTGGCCCTGGCAGACGGGCGCGCGAACAACGACTGCGGCGTAATTGTTTTTCATGATAAGAGGTCGCGCGTTATCAGACGGACGGGGTGTGCAGTGTCGCCAATTCGCGGATACGAAATAATGTTCAAAGGAATAAGGACGGTATCCTTATTTTCGTATTACGTCCTGAAATTCCTATATTATAGACAGAGGGATGTGAAAATGTTTTAATCGAAAATCCTAATAACAACGTAGAAAATAGGCCAAGCAGTTAAATAATTTTCACCGGAATTAAAATCCGGTTTACTTTTCATCTCCACCGGATTCGAGTTTGTTTTCACCGTTGACATTGCGATAATAACGTTTAGCGTTTTTAAAAATTTTTTTTTTATTCGATCTGTCCACAGTAGGGGACGGGGATGCCGTCTCCTCCATTTCTTTTAACATATTCCATCCCTTCCAATTATTTTGTTTAAAATTATTCATCTCTCTTGGACTTTTAAAAATCTATTATTATTATTTTTTTTTTTTTTTTAATATAGTTCGTAGTTGTTACTTCATTTGATGGGGACAAGATTACCCCCACCCACCCCCCTTGTTGATTGTAATTGACTTGTTGACTGGAAAAAAAAAAAAGACTTTAGTTTTCACTTATTTTTCAACAGTTCTTAACTTTGCTCACCTAGTCGAACAATATTCGGTGTACGTACATTAATACAATAATACAATTTTCGCTAGATAATCGTTTTAACATTTTCCCCTCCTCCCCTTATATTTCGCTTAAAAATATAACCATAGATGATAAATATATATTTATATTGTCTACGAACGTAACGCCACAACGCGATTCAATCATTAGAACGTACTATCGAAGAATGTTCTATATCAGAGCGTTTGATGCAGGAGTAGGTAGAACTCAATAAAATTACCGCGGATGCAATATTTAAACGGCTCGAAAACGTCTTATAATATTATACTCACCCGTCATAATTTTTACCAAACAAAATAGCCCGTGCTAATAATTCACGGCACATTATACATAATTCAATATTCCACATAATTTTGAATTTTTGTAATTTCATGTGTTCTTTTGCTCAATTTAAAATATTTATATAATTCATGTTTTATTGTTAACGCGTACTTACGTCAATTGGGTCATGTACGACGAATAATTAATAAATAGTTTTCAGCCACGTTATCGATATTATAATGACGGTTTTGTAATATTCCGCAGCTGTAGGTCTCTATAATGCCCATGACGCGTACAAAAACGATATAAACAAATCATTTCGTTTCACGGGTAACGACGCGCGTTAGGTAAGGCGATTCGGCCCGATCGGCATGTTATGTGAGTGTTGGGGGAGTGAAGAAAAAAAAATGATTTTATTATGTAATTGGACTAACGTCGTTTTGTCCGCCGCGATATTCGTCCTCGAGATCGGCATGTGCGCGAAAGAAATAACCGCGTCGAGCGTGTCACCCGACGGCGTACAGCCGGAGATAATCGGCCGACATAGACGAGTGAAAAGAGTGTTCAACGGGTCAGAAGTAATGGATGGCCAATATATGTACATCGTGTTCCTGATATCGACCATGCAAACTTCGACGGACCGTACGGGCGAATGCGTTGAGAAATTGTGTACCGGCACGTTAATACACCAGCGATTCGTAATCACGGCGAGTGCTTGCGTAAACGCCTCTGTAGAATTGTATTCGCGTAAACCGAGCGATATAAAAGTAAATGTAAAGTAAATAATAATAATAATAATAATAAATAGTGCGCATTGGCAGGGCGCCGTAGTGTCGTTAGGCGGAGTTTGTTCAATCAAAAGACCAGTGGAAATTTCAATAATTATTACTGCGGCTTTTTTTCCTCGGTTGAATCGCGCGTTAAATATGCGACTACAACGATTATATCCCCATAAATTAACTAAATGCTTAATCTGGGGAGAAGAACGGAGTATGGGAAGCGTTGCTGCAATGCGGGAAAAGAGAATACGAGTATTGTGTGTTACGCGCACACTTTATAGATGGTCTACGCAAGGCATGGCGCATTTCAGATCCAGGACACGTGTTTCGAAACGTTTAGAAGACCGAAGAGGAGAAGAGAAATTTCGGTTGACCTCTCTATGTAAAAAGAACAAACCCCCCCCCTCTTGTTCGGTGTGCGCGAGTGAGCATATTATCGTAAATAGATGGGGGGGGGGGGAATTCTTTAATAATTTGAAAAATTTAAATATAAAATTTATTAAAAACTCGTTCTTTTTTATTTTTGTTTATTTCACATCCCGTAGGTCCATAGCCGCATGTGTCCTTAGCCAAATTTTCTCCATCTCTTATTCCCTGCAAGAGCATTTCTGACTCGATCAGTCCACTCGAGCTATTTGATCCACCGCTCTTCAAACGCATCCGTTCCTCCAGCTTATCCGTCTGCTTTTTAACAGCATTCCTACAATATATAGCTCATTCGGCCCTCATCAGCATTGCGTTTTTCACATCGTTCATATCTTATGTGCTCTCATCCTCATTTATTTTATGCGGTACTGTAGATCGTACGTAAGATCTTTATTCGAAATTACAGATGTAATATAAAAAAAAATATAGTAACGAAAAACATTATTATTGCAAATGTGAATGTATTGAATTTGTTTTTTTTTGTCCTCAGATATTTTTACAAACTCGTCCGTACGACTTATTAACGCATAAAACGACTTACAACGTCGGGCAGAAAGTCAACTCTAATTCATTGATCCAAAACATTCCGGATAAAGTCGCGTTGATTCTGATGAACGCTACGTTTCCGCAAGTGAAATATTTCCCGAAAATATTCAACTTGAATCCCATCACGGAGAAAGAACCGTTGGAGTGCATTACTGTGGGCTTCAGTTTGCTAGGCAGAAATATAAAGCTACCGATCGTCGGACGAGTGAAACCGGTGGCGTTCAAATTTTCAGCGCATTTCAGTGTAACGGAATGTGTGGCCAAGTGAGTATATACACAAAAAAATAAATTAATAAAAATATTAGTCGAAAATCAACAATACTATGGGATAGGATTGAAAACGGAACGACTGGGGTATTTATTGATAATATTTCGTTTTACTGCCCGAGTAATATTATTAATACGTCCACGTATTATTGCAATAATCATTCCTGATAATATGTTAATTAAGTATTTATACATTTCTGCGTAGATTTACGAACTTTTTTGGACACTGCACGGCGTATTGTCGAGTGCCGTAAGTTGTTTAGATAGAAAAAAGAAATATTCGAGTAATATAAAGGAATGCGAGAATAATTGTAGAATTTAAATTGTTATTGCGATCCGTAAACCGTCATAGAAAAAAAATTAATTAAATATTACCTACCTATAACACGTAAAGTATTGCAGGACGCCGCGAGGAAAATTCCATGACATTTTAAAATGTCATTAAAATTACGTATATTTATTGAATTTATTATTTGTAAAAAATATTGGCAATGGTTATATGTAATGTGAAGTTATTTTAGGGAAGAGTCTTTTAGATTCGAACAAATGTCGCGTTTTTAAATATACATATATATATATATATATATAATCATGCCATCTATTATAAAGTATAATTTTAATACATACATAATAGATAATTAATATTTCAATATTCTTTTTGGTTTTACAATGTTTATTTATTTTTTGTGTACTGCTTTTCTGCTAGAATGCTATGAATGCTTCGATCATTATACACACGGACCTATTTTTCGGTAGCAAACTTTATCAGGGCAGTACTCATTGTAAGGAGGTAATATTTTCTCGATTTTTTTAGTGTAGTTTCTATAAACGCGACTCCACAAAAATTGTGTTAAAAACGTAATTTCGTCAAAATACGTTATTGTATTTATACAGAATTTCGAAAACAATTTGTCCTAAATTTACACCAAATATATAAACGTTAAACAATTCAAAAAATTTCTTCCGATTTTGGACTATATTTATAGCATTAGATGAGTTATGTTCGAGTCATAAGTAAGAATCATTTTCGGTTTTAAACAGCTAAATATCGTATACAACACAGGTCACCTACGTTACTTCAACTATTGGCCACGACCTAAAACTTAAACACTACTAAACAGCTGTATTATAATATAGTAAAAATGTTTTGAGTAAAAACATTTCTTTAAAAATCAAATCGACAAAACCAATGAACGGCATTATCGCATATTATATTATGTAAACCGCGAAATTAAATAAATTCTACTCGTATAATATAGTAAATTGTGGATCATGTGGCACACACACACACAGGTTTTTCAAAAGTCAATGCAATTATATTTTTTAAATAAATATTTTATAAAAAAATTGTGTAATTATTTTTTCTTTTGGTTCTGGAAAGGGAGTTGAAAATGGACCTCTTTCATCGTCAATACATCATTGCCGTTACGAGTTAAAAAGGATCTAAGTATTAAGGAAAAAATTATCATTATAAATTTTCACGAATATAATAAGTTATAACCAATACCATAATGTTGTTTCAATATCCAGTAAAAATATATGTTAATTATTTTTTTTTTTTATAAGAGACGTAATTGAACAAATATTTGCCTCGGCAATTAAATACAACTGAAATAAAATAATTAATTAATTAAATAATAATAATAATAATAATAAACAGAAAATGAAATAACAAAAAAAAAACCATCAGAAAGGAAAACATTTAAAACGGAATGAATAAGAAAAACATTGGACGCTTGAAAGATATGGGGAAAAGTAAAAACTGAAAGCGATAAAACATGAAAGAATGAGTCATTTATGGGAAAGAAACGGGCAGTTGAAATAAAATTACATTTTCAAATTTTTTAATTCATAAATAGTATACAAAATACAAACATTATTATTATTATGTATAAACGTTTTTAATTAAATGCATTAAAAATATATGATTTTATTCGTTTTACTAAATTTGTTAATTATATACACGAGTAATTAATTTTTCTATCATTTTCACACGATATTGTGGATGATATTTTCCAATCATATGTGTTGTCATTATGTGTCCACCTAAGATACGATTCTTTAAAATGTTATTTGAAATTAAAATTACACGGCTAGAACGACTCATCCTATTCGATTATTACTTGCAGGTAACCTACGCGCGCGGGCGCCACTGATCTGGACGGATTTTTTAAATTAAAATTATCTATATATATATATATATAAATTATGTCTGCTAATGTCACGCAGTTTAAAGTCTAATACTTGCTCTCTAATCATTGCTATCATACGTGTAATATAAAATGCATTACATGTATGATAGCAACGATTACAGAGATAACAATAATTTAATTTCGATAAAATTATTGTTGACTTAAATGAACAGTTGATTTAATTCATAAGACTTAGGTACATTTTGACTGTCACTAATAAGGGGGCAGAACTAATAATAATAATAATAATCGCGGATTTGGTTGCAGAAATTCGAGAGTGGACAATAGCGCTTATATGTGTAGCGTGTTGACGAACGGACCGTTGCAACAATTGTTATGCGAACATGGCGACGAGGGGAGTCCACTGCTCTGCAAACCGCACGCGGGCGAGCCTAACAACAGTTTTGTTGTGAGACATATAACGGGCAATCCGGAAGATGTCAAGGCCCAAGACGACGGACTGCACCTGTACGGGATAGCGAACGTCGTGGTGAACGCGGCGAGTTGTGGACCTCAAGGGATTGGGTCGCCCATCTTGTTCTTGTACATGCTCAAGTATGGTGCCTGGGTGAACGAAGAGCTGAACGAGTTCGACGAATTGGAAGGAATCTCGAAGACGACGGTGACGGACCAGCCTAACCTAACCATCGCGCAAGCGGTTCTACCCGAATATTACGACACGGACGATTACGACAAGACCATAAAGAAACCGATACGATGCAAAGGACACAATCGTCTCTCCGTGAACGGGTACCATTCCGTCTGAAACCGTCGCGACTCGGTTGGATGGTACATCGTTTATATTACGACTAATTTTATGCGTTTCAAAAAATAAAAAAAGGTAACGAGCCGGTGGGATGTTGTGGATAACGCTGAAGTCATCCGCGAATCGCTTGGATAGAGATATCAGAGTTTTCGTTGTTTGTGTGCTATTAATATTCGAAAGCAACGAAACCGTCGCGTACGATAATACGCGGAGTTTCGATGTAATAAATTTGGTTGAAAAATTTGAAATGGTTATGAAAACATATTGCGACTTGACGATTTTCAAGAGCTTTTTTTTTCGAATATTGTCGAAACAACAAACGTTTGACATTGTTTTAAATTGTTGAAACGTTACAATTAAAAATTACCTCTTTTACGAATTGAATGCCTAAAAATCTACAATTGCTATAAAATAGCCCAAAACTTAAATGGAAATTTTTTGAAAAGTTCGTCTCGTCAACACAGTCCAAAGTTATATAGTTTGCACATTTGGTGAACATTTTACGTTTCTATGGCCAATTAGTTTCGAAATAACTGCAATAACCGATTTTGACGAAATTGCGTTTTTACGGGTTTTACGTAATTCTTCGGTACTTTTTAATACTATCGAAGAAAAAATAATGATAATAATAAAATTATCCATCAAATAACTGGTTCTTACTCGCATTGCAAAATTTGTGTTGGACACGGTTGAAGTACAACTTTCTGATATCGCTTCATATCAGTGCATTTTTTCACAATGTCTAATCTCTAATGAAAAAAAATTATTTATTATTGGCATTATAATATTATAACGTTGGTAACCGGTGGTTTAGTTTCGTTTCTTTCGAAAACGGTTTGAAAATTAAAACAAAGAACTACTCGTTTGTATAAAACAAGTTTTTGGTGATTTTTGAGTTATTTAAAAATATTTATATAGCGTTTAGTAGAGGATTTATTTTGTTTTTTTTTTAAATGAAACTTACGTGTCGGTAGCCCATCAATGCCAGTTATCGGCCCAGGGCTTGAAAGTGGAAAAGAATTCTCTCAGAAGGGAAGGGGACTAATGTCCCCCCATAATTTAATGCGTAACATTTATCATTATAATTGTGTAAAAAATATTGTTCACGCCTGCAATTCAGGCGGTTCGGGCATTTCATTGCGGAAGTTTTCACCATATTTCGTCGTCATCTTCATCATATACTTCTTTAAATTGTACACCGTTTTTACACGACGATTACGCCGGCGTACCAGAATTCGAATCCGGGATTGACGGGCTGGATCGGACATTCGGAGTCCGCGCATTCGAAAGCAAATGTCGCGATCCGGGCATGTTTTTCAGACAGAAAAACGTTTGAAAAAAAATATGCGGAAAAAAGAACGGAAAACAGCATAAGGACGACGCGGACACATATGTGTGTAATACACCAAACTTCTGTAAAAGTTATTTTCCCCGAGTCTACCGGTTTAAACCGTCTGAATTAAAAAAAAAAAAAAAAAACAGTGTCTTGCATTTTACAATTAACAATTGAAGGTTACCACGGTATTGTTGAATTGTCGTCATCATACATTTTCCGCGTCGAATAACGCCGAATTACTCAGAAAAAGAAAATAAGTATAAGTACTCGATTATTATTGTACTAGACCGAATATGTACGGAAAATATAGTTTTTTTTTTTTTTTGTGCTTAATGCAAAACAAATGTAACGGTAGATTTTTTTTATGAAAGATCGTTACCATCACCGTTCTACGTTTCGAAACGACACGTGCCAAAAATGGACCGGTAGGCATATGAAATATATTGAAATTTAAAGGCACGCTTATGCAATTCCGGGTGAAAGGTTCTCGAGATAATCAAGTGACTTATTAATACAATATTATTCACATTATATGTATGTATGTAGAGGAATAAACGGGATAAAATTTTTTTATAGTATAATCGGAGAAATGGGTCA